>CAJRST010012224.1:5986591-6033120 GCA_907169785.1 Menidia menidia | reverse complement strand
ACCATACTTAAACACAAACACACAATTATGTTCATACATTCCTGTTGACAGACCAGCACATTTCTCACAACTGACAAAACAGTCCCAAAAGTGCATGTGTTTTCCTGCCGAAAAGATAAAATACATTTAATCAGTCACTGACTTGGAATGCGTTTGCTTCTCATGCTTTGCTCTGGCATCTCTTTATCATCCTGCTTTTGGCTTACTCTGTTTCTAGGAAAAAAAACTAAAAATCCTCCTCTTGAAATAGTCAAAGAAGTTATTTTTCCTGTCCCTTACGTAATTTTGGATTTGTTATCACAAGGCAGTTTTGGAACAATGACTGCACTCACTCACACATGTCATCAACATAACGTTATCTGTAAATTATGAAAGTGCTGTTTTTATCATTTCAAAATACCTGATATAGAAATGACTAAAAGTATTAGATTGACAGCAAGAAGATTTGTGCACGGTCTTTATTGTGATGTATAATGTAAACTTATGTGCGCATTCATATAGGGATGGAGGTCAAGGAGTGAGATGGTAGAACACAATGTCCTGTGAGAGACAAGACTGCTACATCTTCCCTTGCCTGTGCACGTCTTTGAGTCTGTGTGGTTGTTTATGTTTTATATGCTCTGCAAGCCACATTATAGGGTACGTTTGACTTCCTGCCACGCACATATGCATACACATGGAAGTCCCTGGATGATACAGAAATGTGGCTTCAGGCAACAGTCACATGGTCTGTTTCCTGCTGCTTGTGGCTCAGCTGCAGCTCTGGTCAGTGTTGGAGATCCTCAACATAAAGTTTAACTCTGCGCTCACGTAGTTTTCATACAGAATTAATCACTAACCTCTCATATCCTTTGTGTTTCACAGAAAGAACAAACTCCCTAAAATGAACCCAAGATAAGGAGGATTCCCTTGAGGAATATCTACAAGGTATGCCATTTTCCATTTCACAGAAAATCACCTCATTTTTCATTGCCGGAGCTCTATGTAACACTTTAAAACACACAGCTAAAGCCTTAAAATACAGGGAAGAATGCATTTAACTTCTTATCAGATACCCTGCATAGTTTCTGTTGCTTGTGTTGAGTCAAGACCAGAGAGAGTAAAAATATTCATGCACATAATGATTAGGGATTATTGTCTGTCTTAGAACTGTACAGATAACCATTATAAACCTCTCTGCTTTTACATTAAACAGATGAGACTTCCACTCATTATTAAAATCATACATAACTACTTTTCTGTGCCTGATATCTCCTTAAAGAAGATGTGCTTTTTTATTTGATTTGAGCAAAAAACAACTTCATACACATATAAATCAGTTTGCTGGGTTATTACTTTTTATTTTACTGTTTGTGTAATCATACAATCATACTGTTTGTTGATTTTCACTGATGGCTTACTATGGCATGCAACTCTGGACCAATAATTGAAATACAGTCATTTAATTTCCTCTGCAAAATAAGTAAACGCCTAAGAAGTGGAATACATTAACTTTATTACACTTTTGGACACTTCATGTCAACAGAAAAGCAGTGAGGTACAGATGTAAGCAATGCATGATCATCTCATTAAAAAAAACACACTCCTCTCTGTGTGTTCACCAGTATTTTTATGATCTGTGAAAATGTGAACCGAACTTTTAAATTACAGCTTTGTTTTGCAACCCCGTTTCAGTAAGCAGCTTTTTCACATTTTAATTGCTGCTCCCAACTGATGAAATAAGAGCAAGTAATGGGTAGAGATTGATGGTGGGGATGATTTCTTCATGTGTATTCATGGAATGTTGTCAGTCTTTGTATGTACATTAGACTCACAGTAACACTACAGAAACATACAAGGAGGGAATAAAATGACCATGAAATGGAAAGACTTCATGATTTTAAAGAATTTTTCTTTTTTTCTTTATTTCTTCTTTCGCCAATGGAAACAGATCCTAGCTATGCAAAGGTTTCATTTTGTGATAGACACATTGGAGTTATCATAGGACACCACAAGTATGGTTCTTAAATGAAGTATAGACTCTCAAATACTGGCACATGGCTAAAATTAAGTCTTAGAAATATTCTTTTGTCCAATATTAAAATGCATGTAATGGAAAGTCAAAGTTTGCAGCAATTTTAATGTTTAAAAGCATCAGTGTTAATATTCATTTAAATGTTTAACTACTGTGACATTACACTAGATAAGATTTAGACAATCCATTTCAAAGCCCCAAATCAGTAGCTCCTGTTATGATTATCAGTGAATGCATACATGTGTGAAATAATACAGACGTGTGTTCAAATGTGACACATAAACCAGTCTCATCACTTATGAACATCTTCACATTCAAAATTCAAGCTCCATGTCCAGACAATACCCATAAGGTTTATTATAATAGTCACAGTATCAGTACACGTTAATGACATTTAAAACTGTTTAGAATCCACAAGTGCGACAAAGAGGCCAAACTCCAACCATCACACAAATTGAGATGACAGAGCATCACAGCTTAAATAGTGTGTTGATAAGTTCAGGCTGATAACAGTTTTAAATCCTGCAACAACAATTACTTTCAGTCCATTCTGTGCTGTTGTATTTGTGTATTCTTACACTGCAATCCAGGAAATCTTTGTCATTTTGACGACTTTAAAAAACAAAAGAAGCCCGACTTCTCAGGCATGCAGGGAGGCTAAAAATAATACAGAGCCTGGAAGCACATGAAATACTGTGATTTAATTTGGGTTTACTTGAAAGAGTACATGTGCAATGATAATACATCTTATTAATGCTAAAGTTTTAGTAAGTATAAGCAGTTTTCAGTTCACATTGTCCTCTCCTTTTTTCCAAGTAGTTAAACTTGATTTTTTTGTATTCCAGTGTTTCCATTTCTATTCCTTTCCCAACACCCTTTTCAAATTTTGAAAATCTGCTGTTGCAGTGTGTAACAGCTACACTCTAAACCGAGCAGACTGAATAGCATCAGTTAAACTCTGCTAAAAACATTTCTGATGCAACTAAAAAAACTCTTTGCAGAAAATATCCAACATTTGTTATTTTCTCACACAAAGTTTCAGCCATTGCAATGGCAGTAACTGAGTGTCTGTTAAGTTTTTATGTCAATGTAAGTTTTAAAAGACATGAGACGACAGATATGCAGATGACAAGAGCAGTGGGAGTGGAATGCGGAAGTAACCCATTTTACTTTGATCTTGTTTCATTTGTACATAACTGCTTTAATAGGGGCAGGGCTACTTACAGGGTTTAGGGGTAGGTGATTTACATTTATTCAGATATTTTCCTTTTGGAGGGAGGCACCAGATGTGCAGGCAGCTCAGACGGCAATTCGTGTCCCTCCAGTTTTACCTTTATCAGGTGATTAGCAAGGGCGAACTCCTCATCATCCAGCATGCCATCCTTATCAATATCTGCCAGCTTCCAGATCTTTCCCAGCACTGTGTTGGGCAGTTTTGATTTCACCATCTCCTTTTTAGCATTGGCTCCTGTGACCTTTCCATTGACAGGAGAGAGCGTGTAGAAAATCTCATCGTAGGCGGGTTTGTCGCGTGCAACAACCCACTCAGCTTCGTCGATGCCTTCACCGGCTCCTTCACCGTACCCGTGTCCAAACGGGCCGTTCAAAGTGCCATCGAACGCACCACCCTTCACCACTGGGTTTGGCCGCTGGTTTTCCTCTTGGCGAACCAGGACCATTAAGCCAGCGATGTCATTGGCTAGCATGTCATCAACTGCCTCCAAGAGTTTGGGTTTCAGAGGCTGGAACCTGTTGAGATCCTGAGCTTGGAGCTGGTCCTGGTTGGAAAATCAAAGAAAAAAAAGTTTTATCTTAAGATCAAATATCAATCTGTGAATCAAAACGAGTTAGCTTTTTTATTTACCTGCATCTTTTTCAGATTAGGAAAATCCCCAGGTGAAATCTGATGCTCTCTTTCAATGCGCTTGTAAATATCTCCCAGACTGGCAATCAGCTCTTTCTTCTTGTTTTCTTTCCCGAACACAGAGGGCATCTCTTTCTTCAGTGAACTGATGATGTAGGCATGGACCTGTAAAAGGTTGTAAAGGGACATGGATGTAATCATTAAGTGAATCTCTTTAAGTTTCATGCATTTAGAAATGAATAACTTAATGCTGCAACTGTGGTGCCCCGAATCATATAAATGTGCTCAAGTCTGAAATTAGGAGCAACAAAAATGTAGCAAAACCCATTTCTGTTGTTCCCTGAAGAGTCTTCTGTTTTTAATCCAAGCTGAGTTTTTAATATAAAAACATATAAAATAATGTATTATTTACCACAAATAACCTTATCAAATAACAACTAGCAGGGTACTATATATACATAGATGAATTGTGGTATGCAAAACACAGAGCTTTTTGTTTTTTTTAAGAGCATCAGCCTGAAACTGCTGTGGAGATGATGAGAGCTTGCTGTTTACGACTTTGGTTTGAGGCCCATCACCAGGATGGGCCTGAAACCAAAGTCCTAGTTAATCCTAGAGAGAGCTCCGAGAATAAAGCAGGAAAAGCAGATGCAGACTTAGCTTTGCAAGTCAGAATCATAATATCAATCCAATTTTGTGTTTATGCTCTCCCTTAGCGGCTTGGATCAGTCAGTTAAGTCATTCACATGTAGTTTTATTATCATAAAAAAACAGGATCATGAAAAACATTTGCCAATTTTAAATAGAAAACGTATAACTTTGTAATTTTTCAAAAGGTTTTCTGCTAACTTTGCATCATAATATCCAAAAAGTGTTTCCAAAAAATAAATGCATCATAAGGCTTTTTCACAAGACGTGGACTGATGGGCCTCTGTAATACAGTGTGAAAGTACTGAGGCAGCACAGGAGGGCTGAAGTTAATCTGCTGCCAATTCACCTCTGAGCCATCAAAGCACAAGAGAGTGTTGCATATCTGTGTATTCATAAAAGATCAGATTATTTAGCTTTACTTTCTAAATTTTCATGTAGGATGTTGTAAAATCACATTTAATTCAACCTCTGACCTTTTGGCTACATACTGAGTTAGAGTAAAGTTCATAATCTTTTTGCCTCTGCCTGCAGTGTTCAGTGAGAGCCAGGGATTACTCACACACTTTTTTCAAGTGATTACAAACTATGTTTTACCAGGAAAAGCCACGATAATAAGAAGAACATTAGTTCAAGGGAAAATATATGACGAAACAACACTTTCACATAACAGTAAGTTGTTTTGATTATCAAGTCTTTTGAACTGGTCACTAATAGATCAAATGTAACTTCATATGCATAATGCTGTGCAATGGTGAAGTCTAAGGGCACTTAACAATCCTTCAGCTGGATTTGTCATCCACTGAATGTTTGATGTTTTTATTATAACAGAGAAATGATTGTGCAAATGTTTATCTTTGAACATTTTTGTCCACTACTAATACAGTTAGAAGCATCTGTCAAATACTAGGCAGGACAAAAATCCTGGCTAAACCCAGATTTGTTTTGTTGCTATGTTGACACGTGTGTTTCCACCTTGTGTCCTTGAATCACTCACACACCCTATCAGCTGTCAAACAGGAAAACTTTTATCAACCCCGACGTTGATATATCTGTGTGCACTTGAGGGTGTGCACATGTACATCCTCAATGTTCCCTTAAACTACGACAGGCAGCGGACTGTCGCCTCTCCTACCTGACTTCCTGTTCACAGAGGAAGTGAGGTACAAATCACTCAAAGCAGAATTACTAGTCCGGCACTATTGGTTCTCTGGCTTTGATAAAAGTTTTGCAGTCAAGGTTAACGGCTGTGCTGAAGGGAGGGAATAAACAGGAAACACATGCTGCAAATATTTCAGCAGGGATCTAGTTTTTTTTAAAGCTGAAAAGACCCTCTATCTAAACCTTCCTGAGACAGGATCACCTGTCCCCTCCAACTGTGACTCACCTTGGCAAGTCTTGCCCTCTTAATCAGATCGTTGAGCTTTCTAAGTGCTGCATTTCTTGGGAGGGACTGAATGTCCTTAAATAAATCCTGCTCCTCTGCTTCAAACAGCTTCCTGTTGTCTGGAATCAACAGCGGGTGAGACCAAAATGAACCGATGTAGACGCGGATCACCTGTCAGCGAGAGGAAAGGACTTGTGGTGAGAAACAAGCTTTTCTTGCAGGAAGAAAACGGTTTTGACACGTAGTTCTTTAAAATGAATGTTTGGTTTTCAAACTGAAACATAATTAAAATAAAATAGTCCATTTGGACAGATATATTTAAAAAAATACTAGGAGTATTTGTAATATTTCCACATCTTTAAATAAAATAAACTTTATTCCAAGGATTCCAATTGATATTTTCTCAATATTCTTGTTTAAACTAAGCACAACTTCTAGAATGTTTCTTATCAGCATACCACATCATGCTTTAGTAAGAATTTGCAGCCTGCTGTACCTCAGGGGTGTTGACGATTTTCCCCAGTGACCACATCAGGGCACCATAAACTCTCATCAGTTGCTGGGTTTCAATCTGGTCAGCTTTGTTCAGCACCACCCTGGAGAAAAGAAAGGAGCAAAGGAGAAAAAATGATAACCTGTTGGTTTTAAGATTGTGTGAATTCAGGCTAAGTTTAAAAATGAAAAGTATTCATTGTAAACCAATGAAAGCAGCAGTACCTGATCTTGTCCTCATGGTTCTTCAGAGCCTTTATAACCTCAGAGAACTCATCAGAGATATCCAGTTTGTGGGCATCAAAAAGCAAAATGATCCTGTCAACTCGCTCTGCAAACCATTCTAAAACAGCTGCAAAATCGTAGCCTAAGAAGGAGAGAAGGAAAGGTTAGGAATTCTAGTAGTGTACTGTATCCATCATCAGACTCATGGTCATCACAATATTTAATAAGGAGGTGGGGGGGGGGGTGCAGGTTACAGAGGAGACTTTAGAAAATAAGGCCACATTGGAACATGTTGAGTGAAAAGAATGAGTTACTCACAAAGCCAAGGTTAAACAAAGTAACATTTTAGACTGAATAAAGAGAGAGAAACCCCAGTTTTCTACATTTACTGTTTTACAAATGAGCAGTCCTGACTGTTAGTGCAGAGAAAGAAGGAAATATAGCATCTTAAAAAAGGTAACACGTCCATGAATTGCTCCATCATAAATTAATCAACTATCAAGTTTGTCATTGGGACCCACTGACTCATTTGGCTTTCTATCCCACTCAAGGACAACACTCATGCTTACCTGGTGAAATTCCACAGGATATGACAGGAGAACAAAGAACAAAGGGTAGCGCAAAGGACTATAGAGCTGATGTTTCCAACAGACATTGAAGGACATACCGTAGACATGGGGTCAATGAGTCACACCATTAAATATCAAGTCGGTAACAACCAGGAGGCTTTGTGTCAGTTGGTAGTGAGCCTTTGCTTCATGCTAAAAGTGATTCAAGTGGATTTTTTCAAAGCTATGTTTAGGCATGTGTTTTCTTCAGTAAGCATATCAAAACCTAATGCTATGCTTTTTTTATTTGCATACTGCACTGCGTCTTGCATCAGGAGAGGAAAACTTTTAACATTTTCTGTGACTATAAATGTTTAACTAACTTGTGTTGAAGGAAAATGCAGCATCAAGGTCATCAATGAGAATTATTAACAACAAATTAATGCTCATGAGTTTTGAAAAGAGTATCTCACTGAGATGCAAGTGGAATGCAGCAATACGTATGCAAAACATGGAAACCTGCAGGTGAAAGGAGAAACAGTGCTGCTGGAGAAAACTAGAGTGTTAAGAAAGATAAGGAGCAGATAGCTTGTTGTTTTGAATGCTAGGGAATTGTTCTTCATCCTGCAAACTTCTCACATGTGGTGGGCAAGAACAGTGATACAATAGTCTGTATAACACCCAGAATCCCTCCCCATCATGTTGCCTCAAGATAAGACTATATTTAAAGCCCAAGAGTAAAGACTGTCAAAGAACATGTACATTTTCTTTGACAGAAACTCTTAAAGATATCTTTTTTCTAATCATTACGAGTCACTGCTGAAGGTGATAAAAGCAAACAAGAAAAAGAAAGAAATGAAAAAAAAACTTTAAAGATTTAATTCTATATTTTCAAAACAAATCCCAAGCTGTCTATGCCAGAATCCTCAGTGTCAACTAGATCTGTGTAGGCAAACTAGATGCAAACTAGGTTAATGTCCATCAAATTCATGTGACAAGACTGGTGAAGAACATGATAGGACCCAGAAATGCTTCAAAATCAAGTTATCCATGTTTAAGCCTTTTTTGCAGCTGCTTGGCAACCAGGTCTAAAATCTACGATACCTCCATAAGGACATCTACGCAGGCAGCTATAGCCTGACAACTTCTCATCTGGACACACACAAACAAATGAATACATTTAGAAACCAGTGCAACAGGATGACAGTTATAACAGAAAAAGGAATGTGGCCCAATGTACAGATGTGCACACAAAGGAGATGTGGAAACAGTGGGAATGCAGTCAAACACATACTTCCCAGTCCTTAAAAAGAACACAGCTGTTCTTAACCACTGGAAGTTAAGTCTAGCTAGCATTGCATGTGTCTTTGTCCGTTTGTACTTATTTGTAGTCCAAAGGGAAAAAAGCTGATGTGGGTCTGTTTCTACTCAACCAGTGCCACACATTATCAGTATCTATAAACAATAGCTTCTTCACAAACCACTCGCTGTTGTTTCTCAACCAGACAGCTGGACACAATAACAGTAATGACAAATCATTTTCAACATTCAAGCTCTGTGGACAGTCCAGATCTATGCAGAACCACCCTTCCAGTGAAGTAATGTGCTGAACTCACCGACCAAGATTTTGCTCATTGAGGGTAGTTCATGGATTTGATAGTGGAATTATGAGGGCACAGATACTGCCTAATGAACGGTATACAGCACAAACATGCTATGGCAGCCATACTCATCATAGCAGTGACACCTTAGCAAATTGAATGCTGGAAAATCCTATAATTATAATAAGACTGAAAACATATAAGTTCAAGTTTACTAAGTACTTTAAATGAAACCATCGAGTGATTGATGACAGCTGATGACCCCAACTATCAATTAGGTTTTGCTTTCAAAGAGAGAACAAGTCAACTCTAAGAGAGTCAAGCAAAGAATACAAGTTGTCCACCTTTTAAAGAAATTTAAAAAAGGCTGAAAGCATGAAAGTAAAATATGTGCTTCTTTAAGTGTCCCAGTTCCTTTGTGGATGTTGGCAGTTGGTATGGCAATGCCATCGTATAGCTTTGGGAATGCCAGCCATGCCAAACACACACAGCTTGGGAGAATCTTTCTCTGAGACACTCTGATGTCTTTTCACTTGAGTTTTCACCACCACTGGCATCTGTGCTGTGGTATTTTTTTAAATGAAATATCCAGTAAAAATGCGGAATCATGTTCTTTTTCCCCAACGTTAAACTTTTGTTGTTTTTCTTCTTAACATGAATTATCCTAATGTAAGAGATGACCTGTGATGATTAGGCCCATCAAAACATATCAGTGTGTGTTCTTCTGTATAAGCCGAGGTGATACAATAGATTTAATCCTCCATTTCATGAGGGATGCAGTGATGCATTTTAAGAGGCTGACTCTTCTAACTTCTCTTCTCACTTGCTCTTTGCTGCATGGGTTCTGTTACTCTTGCAAGAATACTTGGGGGCCCTTCCTACTGGCTTCTCAGCCATTATTTTAATCAGCGTTACCATTTGTACATGCTCCGAGTTGCACTAGTACACTCGTATCTTCACTTCCTACTCCATGCTTCACTGTCAGGATCGTCACCATGTAGTTGGTCAGTTGCATTTGCTATTTAACCCAAATTATTTTACCACTGACTTCTGAAATTCCTCTGACAATTATTTTTACATTTGGAGCTGTGTGGCAGACAAATCCTGAAGTTAAAGAGGTTTTTTTTGTGGACTTTTTTTGTGTGCAGGTTTGTTCTAATTACCTTTGTTTTGTTCAGCAACTGACAAACAGAGCTGTAAAAAAACCTTATAAAGAAATGAATGGCTTGTTTTATGTCAGCTGAGGCTATAAAGGCCTTTGTGGTCTCACCACTGCCAGGGTCCCTGTCATGTAAAGGATTTGGGACGACTAAATTGGTCCTTTCAACGCCTTTTTCTTTTAGGGTTCAGGAATGACAAAGAAAACGGCAACTCCCAAAAGTACTGTAATCTCTAAATCTGAACCACACGTGACTTCTGCTGTTTTTCTTGGTAAATTGGACATTTTTGCTTTTATTGGATAGTAAACATCGAAGACAGGAAACGTGAGGGGACAGAAGGGGTGGGGTACGACACATAACAGGGGTCAGAGTTGCTATGTTTTGTGGTCATTTTGTAAATAGCTCATGAAGCAAAAGCAAACTGATGTCTAGTGTTTTCCACGTTTTAAATAGGACACTGGACTACAGAGTAAAATAAATAAAGTGAAATTCACACTGTGTGAATGTGAGGGTTAGAGAGCCATTCAAAGCTCATCTTTTTTTGTCACCGCTTCCTGCTCTTTGAAATGAATGAAGCATAGTCCTCCCGATAGCTGAAAGCTAAAATAAACACACACTCAAATGTCCAAAGGAAATGCTGACATTGTATTTCAGAGTTCAGTGGGGGTGGGTGGGGGGGGGCACTGCAGCTGAATGGCTCCACTGAACTAAAACGGAGACACAAACTCACGTTTGCTCGCGCACCAACGCAAACAGAGGAAAACCAAAAGCGTGCGAGTCACGAGCCCTTGTCTCACCTCGACTGATTCTCTGCTTCTCACCGGACAAAATCCCGGGCGTGTCAATCACGCTGATGCTCTCCAGCACGGGGTTGGGAAGCTGGGCACACACAAACCTACACACACATACACATACACACACACACACACACACACACACACACACACACACAGAGCAGAAGAAGACAAACACAGAACATATCAAGACAGAAGTGTAAAGTGTTTTAATAACAAACATTATCCTGCACCGGACCTCTGCCTCCCATCCCCTCTCCCCTCTTTCTCCTCTGTCTCTGTTGCTCTCCCTGGGTTTCTCCAGCTGAATAAATATGAACAGGTTAGCAGTCGTCCCCGCTGCCTGCGACCCCTCTAATCCCCACTGACAATCAGCATTTCTTCTTCTTCTCCTTTCAACACAGGAGGGCTCTCACAGTGAGGACTCTGCTGCAAGAGTGAGGGCTTTTTGGCTGTTTTGTTTTTCCACTAGGATGACAGTGCAAAGATGTCTGGCTGTCTAGCTTACTCTTTGCTACGCACACACACACACACACACACACACACACACACAGAATCACGGCCAACCATTAGCAGAGAAAAGCCTGACCAGTGAGCAGAGGGAAATTCAATCACACAGGAATGTGGTGCACTGGTGTGGATTCTCACTCGTACTCACTTTACCCTTTCTTCTCCTCTGTCCTCTTGAGTCTTTCTCACAGAGTGTACATACTTCACACTGGTTTAACATTTTGTCTGTGCTGACACACCTACAACAGATGCTCCAGCACTTTCTGCCGCCGGTGCCTTTCCACCAGCGCTTTGCCGCTGTGTTTGTGTACACACGGAAGATTCTACCTGTTGAGGAACGCGTTTCCAAAAGCGTTGAGCTTTCTGAAGGGCTTCTTGGGGTCAACCACCAAAGCGTTGCCAGGAATGACACCTTCCGTGTCACCATGCATCACGGCGATGAAAGAATCTGTAGTGGGCTCAGGGCCGATCCGCATTCCAGGAAAATCCTGCTCCAACAAGTAGCTGCGGATAAGATGGAGAGAAATACAAAGATGTGAGAAGAGATAGGAGGCAAGATTTCTTTGATGAGTTAAACACCGTGCATGACTAAATAAACAAGAACTGTGAGGGAATGAGGGAATAATCCACCTAGAAGATGCTATCCAAGAATAGAAAGCATTGTGTTCAGTAAGGAGGCATCAGAAAATTCTGAGAGGTTAAATTGTCTCTCCGTACCACTATGAATTTCTATCTGATATAATTCACTACGGCAGATGGAGTTTTCCTGTTTGGATTTTTTTTTTTTAAAGAGTGGCAGTGATGATTATATAAATGCTTATTCAAAAGAATTGCCTTGAATTAAATGTTCCTGGAACAAAAGTTAAGGCTGCCGTGCATCAGCTCCAAAACAAGCAGAATAAACCTTGCTGTTATCCACATGAGACTGCACAGAGGTTATAGTGGAGCATTTGTGTCGAGGTGAGAGGGAGATGGGGGACTTTGGTCAGTGAAATCGATTTTAAGGACCTGAAAACTTTTTTTCGCAGTCAGCTCCTGATGATCTGAAATTTTAAACTTATAGTCATCGAAACTTTATTTAGTCGAATACATATTCATTTAGACTGGATGGTTCCAATCTGATTTTTTTTTTGCTTCCATCCTCTTCGGAATGAAAAGTGATTCACCGTTGATGTACATTTGTGCTTCTTCTCAGTTCACTTTTTTTAGCCTGTAATTTTCCTCTTGCTTTCCACCACGATCCCTGGAGTCATGATGTACTCATCAAGCCATGTGTCATACCAGGCATGCAGCAGAGCATCCATTAGAGGCTCCAGCAATACAGTGCCGATGGAAAATGAATTGTTGGGCTAGTTTGTGCTTAGATTACTGAAATATAAACTTTAAAAAGGAACTAGCAAACAGAATTTCCAGTCTCTGCCCAACATTAAATCCCAAAATCTTCAAGCAGAAGTGCATTTCTTAAAGATATAGAAAAATCCTTCCATGATTTGAAACCGTTTTGCTCACTAGAGCAAATGTACAGAATGAGGACAAGGCCTCTTAGGAGGTAGAATGGGAGGACAGAATGCTGTGCAAAAAACTTATTGAAAATGTTAAAAAAATGAAACACCTTATTTTTATTTTTTTTAAAAGCTGACTTCCATCACACATATTTGCATGAAAATGGTTGAATCCTCTAACGTTCAGTGACATCACAGATTCAGTTACAGTTTAGGCTGTGAGCGTTTTTTAATGCCGGTTCCTCTATAGATGGTCTGTGCACACACACCTTGCAGGAGGGGCCAGTAGTGCCTGGCAGAGCCATCTCTATATGTCATACACACACTGTACATGTGTACAGTTCACATACAGGTCAGCTCACGTCACATCGTTCTGGATTCTGTGCGGTTTGCTGTCAGGAAGAATTCCACTGCCAGTTCACAGCTGGAGGTCCATAGATCCACAGCTAAAAGGTGAATCTCCTTAGATTTAAAACTTGAAAGCATTCACTCAGACTGTTATATTCCTGTTGCACAAGGAAAAGTGTTTGGTTACTCTGCGATAAAGCTTAGATTCTGCTAATGAGAGGCTTTTTGAGAGCCCGCAGAAACAAAAGATCACTTTAGGTCAGCCCTAAGCTTCTGATATATGAGGAACTGAAGGCAGGGAGGCTGTATTATCCTCACCATGCACAACTGAAGATACTGTGAATATAGAAAAATGGATGAGGTGAAATGTGAAAAAACTCCCAATAAAGATAGCCAGGAACTCCAGATAAAGTTACAAAGAGTTAAAGAGTGAGACCCCAAAGTTTGAAATGAAAGAGAGCAGGATCGCTGAGCAAGTGTTACTGAGCAGTTTGAACATTCAGCATCCTGATGTTAATACGCTGGTGCTGTGTGTGGTCACACTGGTCAGGCAGCTGACCGTGGGTGTAGCCACTAAGTTTGGGAGAGAGGGGGGGGGGGGCAGGAAGACAGAGTGTCATCGAGAACCAGACTTAAAAAAGGAAGATGAGAGAGCAGGGACGTCTGTGTTTCTTACAGCAGGAAGTCACTAACAGCATCCTCTCTCTGGCTTTCAAAGCCTTAACCCGCTAATTGCCTCACTGCGCTCTACGAGTGTGTGTTTGTGCAAGTGTGTGTGTCAGAGGGCTAAGAGGTTAGCAGCAGCCCTGCAGCTCAGAGAGGGGCTCAACACCCAGCTGCTAACATTTCTCACCATCACACACACTCCAATTCCAGGTCATATGCTTTAACTGGACAGCACACACCACAGCCGGGGTGTCGCCCGCTCAGTGACAGAGCCTCAGCTCGCACAGGAATGCTGCGTTTGCCAAGTTATAAGCGAATCTGTGAAAAGAACTTTCAATGAGCCGCACTGCTGTCGTTCGACCGTCCTCTACGTCAACCAGCACATAAGCCACCCTTCCTACAGACGCGTTTATTCAGCAAAAGCGCTCCAATTACAGATGCTGGAAAAGTGGCCTATTTTTAGAGAAATTTAATCAAATCTTTAAGTAAATAACAGTTCCAGAGTTTTCTCCGAGGATTTGTTCAATGAATGCAGAAGGAAAATCATAATCTCAAAGTTTGATACTTTATCTATATGTATATACACACATACACACACACATATAAAAACAGTAGATTTCTAGATGATTGAATCCTCAAGAGAATCCTCACCTTAGGGTGGAAGTCTGTGCTCTTATATTGAGTTTCTGTCTGTGTACAACTTCAGGCATATTTCTAACAAAGTTTGGTTTAGGTGATGCTTTCAAATCCCAAAAGTTTGCAGGTGGCTTTGTTTTCAGGTTGTGTTGTAAACTGGCATAAAATTGCCACTACAGACCAGTCTGATTGTGACCAGCCTCATTCTGGCTGTCAAACTGCTGGAAAAGTCTTTTTGGGTGTGTCAGCCTCTCTCTCCCTACCCCTGGGGGTGGGGGTGGGGGGTTCTGTTCCATGTACTGGTTTGTGATTTCCCAAATCTACTGTATATGCAGCTCCTTCCAATGAACATGTGACTGCAGCATAAAGGAGATAGCAGGTTAAGGTTTCTCACCGTATGAAGCTCGTCTTGCCTGTAGAATACTGTCCCACAAGTAGGACCATGGGCTTGTTGTCAAAGTCGGCATCCTCCAGGGCTGGAGAGTGGAACTCATGGAACTTGTAGCTCTCCTCCAGTGGCAGGAGTTTAGTTTTGTAGAGTTTCTTCAGCCCGTCGCTGACGGTCTGAAAGACTTCCGGCTCCTTCTTCCTCCGGTCATCGGTTCCCAGCCAGCTGAACATTGTGGCCTGCTGCTTCAGTCACTAACAGGTGTTTAGGGTCAAAAATACAGCTGACTGATGGCGATCAGCTGTCAGATTGCTCTGGTTTTACTGAGTTACGTTGAGATATGTCGCTCAAGCATGTGGTGTGATGTTCACATAGATGGATAAAATGTTCTTGCTTATTCTTTTTGAAAACGTTCTGGAAAAGTTATCTTTCAAATCTAATTAAAAAGTGAATGTTGCGGTTCATCCACAAACTCTTGAATGAATTCACTACTAATATGTATATCTTTATATATCAGCTTCTATCTCCACACACTAAATGTGTGGTGACTGCAGTTGTTTTATCTTGATGTTTAATATTACTATTTACACCAGCTGGAAGAAAATTTTAGTATTTACTCAAATGCACCTTAATTAAAAAATATTCTGAATGTTCTGTAAATTGATCAGAATTCAAACCTGATCACAGACACGCTCTCTCATCATTAAGTCCATTGGTCCTCACAGGTCCAGGCCACTTCTGCCACACAGCAGCAAGACACTGCATCCAATTAGTTTGCTTTTGTTTACCAATTCGTTTATAAGCAAAAAAAAACTCTGCCGAGAAAAAGCTCAAATCACTCTGCTCAGGCGCAAAGTGACGCGACCGCTATTCAATACCGTCCAAAAGCTAGCAGAGGACTCCCGGCATTGATGCACCGAGCTGCTGTCACAGTGCAAGCCCCGTTATTGTTCAGCCTCTCCCGCTCTCCTGCGTCTGAAGGACAAAGCAGACCTCTCCGGCGCTGGCGGTTGATTCTGAGGTGTGACAGCCAAAAATATGAGCACACTCTTCGGCCAGAGCTAAGGGGTTATTTTCTGTCACCGCACGGTGCTGAATGTGGCTGCAGCTGATGTCCTGCAGCTCAATTTAAATGCCGAGTTGGAGGAAACCTGACTCCGCCGGAAGTGCCCAACGGCTGGCAGCCCGACCCACCGCGGCTCGGCGTGATGATGCGGGAGAGGCCGCTGAAGCAGCGCCGGAGGACGCCATGTTGGATGAGGGGATAAAGAGGTACGGCTGCTCAATCATATCGCGCCACCTAAAGGCTAAGGAATATTAATTGGAATTTTTTGAAGCACTTTGATGTCCGTGTCTGTATATTGATACGCAGTTTAAAATTACTATTTAAAAATACCTTATTTTCGACAAGTAGCCAATATTAAAAAGTCCATCACCCCTATTGTCAAAGCAATGGGGTGATCCCAGACACGTATTGCAATCATTTTTGAATACCAATAGTAAAAAAATTAAATAAAAATTAAGTATCTATATAACTTTTTTCTCATTTTAAATAAGTGCTTACGTGTAATTTTCACTCAACCACATAAATTAAACTGTATGACTGGACTTCTTTAGGGTTGGAAGAACTTTTGAAAGAGAAGCTAAATTTGTATAATGTAGTTTTATGTAACCTTGGCAACGGTTAACTCTATAAACGGAATAGTCAGGTGGAAATTGGCCCAATCGGCTGTCTATTCTTTGTTTCTTGAAATTCCTGGTGAGTATTTTCAAAAGAACCAGCAGGGGTCGCTGTCTATTCACCGGTTCCGTAGCAAAAAGACCGGTGGAAGGAATAAGATTCAACTCATTACCTTCCAAAGATCTACCCCAACGTAAACACTGAATCCATTTTTGTTTAAAAGCTTAAGAAAATAAATCTGTTTGAGTCAGAAATATTTATGAATTGTCCTCTAAAAGGAAGGCCAAAAACACAGCACTAAATACATAAGGTGTGTACAAGAGGGAACAAAGGAAACATACTGCACCTGTTAAAAGTTTCTCTTCCTGTAAGTCATAGAAAATTGTGTTTCATTGGCAGTTGATGAGATTTACTTCCAGAAATGTCCAAGTTAAAAATCAAAGGACAGTAGCATCAGTGTTTATAACATATTTTACCCATCATAGTAATATAATAACATGAAGGCAAACAACCCAAGGTTTAAAAAACAAACATGAACCAAAAACAAAAGAAAATACAAAGTTTCCATTCACTGTAACGTAAATTAATACATTTTTCTCTGATCATTCTTTATCACAGCAAATAAAGGTACAAAAGTAAAACAGCATTAATAATCACACAATAGCATTATTGTTGGTTGTGTAGGAATGTAGAGGGATCAGTAACTAAAGAAGTTTAACAACTTTTTAATGAGACGACATAAAATACCTTCATAACCTTCATATATACATGTCTTAATAGGCCATTTTATTATAAAAATGGACAACAACAGGTAAATCACCATGGCAACACGTTGATGCTGTTAACACTGAGAACAAACTTCATTAGTTGCACTTCGCACAGATAATCAACATGCTTCAAGGGTGCACACTTCACTGATAGACCATCCATGTTAGAAACTGGAATAAAAGTGCTAAATATGACAAAGATAAGACTTTTTTCCTTGAAGAGTGAATATTTCAGTTAGATAAATAAACAGAATGTCAAAACAACAACGAAACAAATGGAATTACGGTAAAAACAAAATTGACATGGGTGAAGAAAAATAAATATACAATAAGCAGGTTAAGTGATGTACTGTCTCTTAGAATGACAACCACAAACCAAACTATCTACAATTTCTAATGCCACACAAACATCATAAAATAATGTAACACTTCCTTTTATAGGTTTTTGGTACTATTGAAAAACAACAATACACTGAAAGAAGTCATGATCCATCAATGAAAAAGACAAGAACATTGCAGCCCTTTTTATGAATGATCTCGGATCAGTTTGTCTGACGGTGTTAGGACTTAGGATTGTGATGTCCACTGAATGTGAATAAACACAAAACCAAATACAAGCACAAACAATGTTTGAAGTAATGTTTCAGGCTGAACACATCTCCCTCAAAATTGATCACAAAATGATTAAACAAGTATTTATACAGACTACCAAGGTTGTACTTTAATTATTCTTCATTATACTGGATTTTTTTTAAGTATTATTAAGGTAAAAATATAGATGTATATCATCTACTGATCCATGATTACCAAGTCCCATTTGGTCAAAATATCCTCAACCTCTGACCCTGCAGCCTGACTTCTCTCTTCCTCAGATGTCTGCCTGACAAAAACACTTTCCAGTGTCAAATTCCCTTTCATTGCATACGTCTCCCCATCCTTTCCTGGCATTCTATCCTCTTTCCCTCTCTCAGAAGGTATCATTCCATTCAACCCTTCCTTCATGTTAAGCCCCACCTTTGTCTCTGGTGGCCCTGTTTTCCTGGTCTGTGGATTCCAGTTATTACACATTGCTTCCTCCACCTCCTCTCCATCATCCGCTAAATAATCTTCCCCTGCATTCTGCATCACAGCTGCTCCCAGAACAGCGTTTACACGCGACAGACAATCACATTTGGCAGAATATGAAGTAAGTGTGGATTTCATGTTCCCAGAGGGGTAAGAAGAAAGAAGGGAAACAAGCTCGCAATCCTTCCCTTCCTCCTCCTCTACTACTATCTTTTCATCCACTTTTGCCTTCTCTTCTACGTTCTGCTCTCTCTGAAGGTTTTGGAGGACACTGATGAGGCCGGTTTTGGGGTCATTGCAGAGGAACAAACCTGGAACCCCTCCATTCTTTCTTTCTATATTAAGCTCCCTTGTAACTGGTCTCTGAGAACTTGGTAATTTTGACTGTGTCTGAGCAGGAGAGGTGGGGTTTATCTGTGACCACGCATGCGCCCGCACGAGGGCGTTCCCCTCTGTCTGCCGAGTGTGTGTTTGCTTGCATGTGTGGGTTGGACCCTGTGAGGTGAAAGATTTTGCCTGCGGAGCATAAACACCTGCAGGGTGACCATCGCTGCTTTCTTCATTCTTGTTACTACCTGTCACATCATTCCCATCACCTCCTTCTTCACGATTCCTCCGTCCTCCCTCTTCTACACCTCTAGGATTCATTTCAGAAGCCATGCTATGAAATGCATAGATAGAAGATGTATCATCACACGGTTCCTCTGCCTCAGGGTGTTCATCAATCCTCTGTGGAGAGTATCTGGGTGGGGGATCGGGAATGTGCAGCTGGCCTTCCGGGACTGAGGAGTCTGGTTGTGGCTCAACTTTGGTCAGGTTGAATTTGTCAGGAGGGTGCATAAAAGGAGCCAGACGAAAGGAGGATGAGTCCTGGATAGACATGGGATGGAAAATGTGGATCACAAAACAGTGTTTTTTAGAACATTTCCAAGTAGAATAGATTTTAATAATACAAGAGCTTATTTGTATTACCAGTATATATGGGCTCTTCTGTCCTCTCCCGGCCACATAGTGATAGAGAAGGTATCCAACCACCACAATGACGCAAATAAATAAAGATGGAACAACAATACCAACAATGACCACCTGCAGCTGCTCAATCACAGGATCTGGAGGGGGGAAGGAAGTTTGAAGGCAATGAACGACAAAGCTGAATGCATCTCATGAGAAAATTATGTAAAGATTACCTATATAATGATTATAGCAAATATTTTTTTAGAAATTTAAAATGTGTTGCCATAAGGACAAAGAAATTAAGATTGCAGACATATTTCTGGTAATCCTTCTCTTCTCAACTCCAGTATCGTGTTAAGTCACATTCCTTCGCCAAAAATGTACCTCGGGGTGTGGTTTTGCAGTGCCAGGCAGAGCTCTGGCAGTGCACTGGCATGGAGAGGAACCTGGATTTAGCAGAGAAGCAGTATTCTGTGCTGTATTCCAGCAGGCGGTATTTGTACTGGCTGGTGACCACTGGAAGATGATGCTGCAAACATCCACGTGCACAGATAAGCTCTTGTGCAGGTGCTCATGTTACAAAGTGCTCTAAGTTTCGCTCACCGTCTGGTCACGATGGTTGTTGCGGATGGAGAGGTTGTAGGTCATGTGGTGGTAGATTGAAGCCATGGAGAGCGCCGGGGTACGGTTGTTTGGGAGAAATCTCATTGGCCCTCTGAGAGTGATGATGGCACTGTTGTTTTCTATTTCTACTGAAAGCAGCGGAGGGCCAAAAGTGGCTGTAGGGGCAGACAAAAAAAGGCGGATGTTTTGCGTATTTCATCCCAAAACAACCCAGCTATGTTCATGTGTCACTCACTATCCGATTTTGGGTCAAATCTCCTGCTTGTCAGAGCCCATTTGGAGGATGCTCCTCCGCCCACGGCGCGAACGCGGGCGTGGTACCCCTGCTCCACATCCCACGTCTCAGAGCTCAGATCACACCAGGTCCGAGCTATGTCTGTGCACTGCTGCACGGCTCTCCAGTTCACCCGTCTTCCTTTGCTGCCCGCTATCGTGTCCCCGTAGCTGAGAACCACAGTGGAAATCCACACGATAAGGCTGTCTCCTTAAACTTCTCTACAAACCTTCTGCATTCTTACTTGGACGGAATAAGAACATAAGAACGAGGCATTTTCACACATTTCACCTGTTGCCTTTAGACAGTTTTAAACCTAAAATCATCACTCACATGGCATATTGCACGGTAAAAAACGTGTCGTCTGGTGTGCCATTTCCAGCAAACCAGTGCAACACATTCCTCAGATTCACGGAGGAGAAGCTGACATTGATGGGTCTGGGAGGAGTGGTGGACACTGTGGAGGAAGGAGCCAAAAGCAGAGAAAGAAGTGAGGTATGTTTCTGCTTACATAATGATGAAGCAAAATATTTTCCCCTCACTTTACATCTGGCTTGCTGACTGACTGACTGACTGACTGACTGACTGACTGACTGACTGGTAGTTAGTGATACTGACCCTCACACTTCCTCTTTTTTTAATAGTAGTTAAATTTGTTAATATCTCACTAACAGTTCAAAGTACCTCTTACAGTATACCACGGGGGTTGACTTTTCTTCAGTTAGAAAGGACAGAATCTGTTGCACTGGGATAACTTTGACTCATTAAATGTTTGAAGAAGTGAAACTATACAAAGTTTAACACTATTGGACATACAGTCTTTAGTGTGCATTTAGCTGGGCTTGTAACTTTTCTTTTAAACCTGAACATACACACGTTTAGACTTATGTGTGTGTTATTTAGAGCTTAAACCATAAAGTCTTAACAAATCTTTCCTTATTGTTTGTCTCATATTCATGTTCTACCTCCAAAGGAGTAGTCAAAAAAAATGTATGTACAGAACTCAGTTTTTACAGCTACAAAAGTGGAAAATATGTTGTATTTGTTACTCCACAGCATTTATCTGATGTTATTTTCTAGTTACAAATAAGTAAAATGATCTTATGAGATGGGTTTATGCTTTGTTTCGCTTTAGTAAGAGATTTCTTTTTTATTATAGTGAATGCCTGCGGCTAAATAACAAATAACAAAACGAGCGGAACAAAATGAGATCCCCGGCAAATCAAATCTGATTTACATTGAGATTCAAATCAGTGAAGGATTTCTCTGATGTGTTTCTCCTGTTAGTGTACACACATCTGTGTGAGGCCCCGTGGGAAAAGCGCACTGATCGGCTCTTATCAACAAATCAGCCTTGGTGTTTCTCAGGAAAAAAAAAAGCGAAAAACAACAGCCATACTCGCACGAATAGTTCAACACAGTCCTACCTGCGGAGCACAGAGCCAAAAGGTTAACGAGAGCAAACAAAGTCCACATCTCTGGACGGAGAAGTCATGCTTTCAACAGAAAGCAGCCGCTTCTTAGGACCCACGGCCGCTCCCCCCACAGGACAGCGGGTCTCCCCGTGGCCCTCCACAAGATGAGAAGAGATCCAAAAACAGTCCAAAAACAAGAAGCTCTAGAGATGCCACCAGTTGTCTGTTCTGGTAAATCCTCAATGATTTATCGAGACAGGTTTCCGTGTAGGACAAGGAATGTGACCCCTCTGGTTTGTGCACATATCACACCTGAGCAGGTGCACTCCCCATGTGATGTAGACACACGAAATCCAACCCACCTGACGCTGTCACCGTCTCATTAGACCGCTTCCTTTAATATCTTTCCTGGCACATGCACAGGATATTACTTTGTTATATAATTCTGTGACACCGAAAATTCCATTTTGATGTTGCCATGTTATTCATTTTGCTTGAATGCGTCCAAGAAAACTTATCTGTATCTGTTTCATTTCGGTAGATCCGACAGCGTGCTTTATCCCAGATCAACCGATTATGGCAACTGTAAACATCTTGACACCAGTCTATATGTTTCTAACAGAATTGCTCCCACAATCTTTTTTGCAGACCTTTACAAACCCGCAACACAACTTTGCAGAGCCGAATTTCCTTTTCAAGATTTTTAAAAATTCGTTATGTAATATTCTCTAAGTTACTTTTACTTATTTTCTGTAGTTTTTCATGTTACTGTGTAATTTGTGCCTTTTACTCTGCAACAAACAATTATGGGTATGATTAAATACTGTGATTTCCTCTCTTTTATTTGGTTTATTATTGAACAACAGTACCAATGGTATTTTAATATTTAGTCAACCGAAAGTCCTAATTTACACTATAGCAAACCAAACACAACAGAGCAGCAAACATACTCAATAGTGACATCTACTGGCTAATAAATGCCATTACTCTTTCCTGTTGACAAGAGACTCGACATCAAAACAAATTTTTAAAGGAAAATCTAAAATGGAGGACGATTTATTAAACTTTATGCAACGATTGTAATTTATTATACTTCAAAGTAGCTTCAACAGGATCAGAGGTTACAAATTAAAAGGCCAAAGTGCAGCGGAACTGTTGATGTATTCCTCGAATGTGTTACCGGTTTGTTTTGGCAGTTGCGCATCCTATGGCGCATTCATTCCAGTCCCTGTTAGCATTAGCTTTATCACGTAGCATTCCTGGAGCAGGAAACCGATCCATTGTGTGATGTTTGGGTGAAAATATACTCTTGAAGCTGCAAACATGGCGCTTTCGATGGAAACGCAGCTGCAGAGCATCTTCGAAGATGTTGTGGTAATTTGCATCTTCATGAACTGATTCACAGATCAGCTAACGTGACTTAGCAGCTCACAAAATATTAGCACTTTTCTAATGGTGTTCTCTCACATGACTAACAGTTACACAAAGGAGTGAACTGAATACATTCTGCATGCTTTATTGTCAACTGTAATGATCAGAATCACTAAACTCTCAAACATGTTAAAGTATTTGAAGTTTTGCGTTTGATGTTAAAAATTCCAGAAATCATTGTCTGTTTCCAGCTCATTGTAAACATTTGCTAAGCATATCTGTTTCACATTTACCTTGAATCTCATGGAAATCGTGTTTTCGATATGAACCCAAACCATATTAATCCTAATTTGTAAAGGAAATGGTGTAAATCTATTCCTGTCACAAATTGTCCTTTCTTTCTTTCATTTCTCAGAAAACAGAGCTGATAGAAGAGGCCTTTGCAGGGTAGGGTGAACCAGAGTTTGCGTGCAAAATAGTTAGTTAAAAACTGTTGAAAAATGTTACTTTGTTGTGTGTTTGAATGATTTATATGATTTATTATTATTTAATCCGCATGCTGTCTGTGAAATAGAGGAGAGCAGTTGTAACTAGTAAAGATTGTTTTCAGAATGTTCATGGACACTCCTGAGGATGAGAGGACTAAACTTATCAGCTGTCTTGGAGCTTTCAGACAGTACTGGGGAACACTTCCACAGGTTTGTACTCTCAAACAGGTGAAATCACTAAAAAACTCTAAATGATTTTATTCTTTTTTTAACCCTGACCACTGTCTTTTTACAGGATTCTCATGAGCAGTGTGTGCAGTGGATCGTTCGCTTTATACACAGCCAGCATAGTCCCAAAAGGATCTCCTTCCTATATGATTGTCTAGCAATGGCTGTGGAGACCAGCCTGTTACCGCCAAGGTCCATAAACTTGCTCATTAAAGCATAATTTGATTTGAAATTGAATTATTTAGGGATTTGTCTACAGTATGGGATTCATGATATTTCCACGATTGCTTTTGATTGTGTAAATGTATGTGTTTTATAAGCTGACAGACACATCATATGGTGGCCTGCTAATTTATGTCATCTCCCACTGGTCACCCTTATGTTGAATCTGTTCTGTTTTTAGGATGGTGTGTGTTGCTCTGATCAGCTCAGACAGTTTGGAGTGGGAAAGGACTCAGCTGTGGGCTTTAACATTCAAACTGATCCGCAAAATCATCGGAGGTGTCGACTACAAGGTCTCTTTACACACACTATGCATACACAGCTAATGCATTTAATGTTTGTTTTTTTTCCAAAGAAGCTATTCTGTTATTTGTTCATCCTGGTTTTGACTAGCTACAGTAAGCTTTTGATGTGAGTTTAGTGACACTGTCAGGTCATCACAATTAGCATGACTACGCTGAGATTTTTATTTTCTTATTTGTTCTGAAATAACTACTGAGACGGTAAGCTCGAACCATCACATTTGTTTTAAAATGTGTTTTAGGGTGTTCGCGATCTGCTGAAAGCCGTACTGGATAAAATACAAACCATCCCTACGACTGTCAGCTCGGCTATAGTTCAGCAGCTTTTTGCAGCCAGAGAGGTACCCCCCTGTTTTTTCCTTCTTCTTCTTTTCTGATTGAATTATTGGTCTTTTGGTCACTTGACTTTGATTACATTAATAATTGCTTTTTTTCCAGGTGGTGGAATATATCCTGGACAGAAAGGCCTGCCTTCTGCCGGCCTATTTTGCTGTCACCGAAATCAGAAAACTTTATCCGGAGGGACAGCTGTCTCACTGGGTCAGTTAGAGATCAAGTAGCTGTGCAGCTGTGTTTCTGACACACTTTCTGTCATAATCATTAACTTCTTTATTTCTCTCTTGTTTGTAGCTTTTAGGCAGTTTAATATCCGACTTTGTGGACAGCTTTAGACCAACTGCGAGAATCAACTCTATATGCGGTAAAAGTCACATACAAACACACTGGGAGTTAACAAAAAGTTATTTTTAAGTTTTTTTTATTTAGGTTTTTATTGAGGAATCTGTTATGTCTTTGAAACCTCAAGCTTTTTTTTTCCCGCTGAAGCTTAGGAGATCCTTTTTGTAGGCTAGCAACTGCATTTAAGGGTAAGAGTAGTAGTAACATCTTAGGGGCGACATCAAGTCCTAAGGAAGTTTAAGTTTCTGCTGTTTCAAACAAAGCCTTCACGGTCAGGACTCTTCTTTGTTTGCTTGAGAAGGAGGTGAGGGGGCAGTGGTGTTTACACAACTGGAGGAAGTAAAAAAACAGTCTACAGCCATTGCCACAACAAATCCATAAATCAGATAAGAAAAAAAGCATATTTGCCAAACGTTTCACTGCGGTTACGTTGTAAACCAAATTTAAACAGAGCCATGTTGTGGCTGAACTCTGCGGGGACACGGCACACGAGCAGCCTATAAGGAAGTCCCAATTTCCCTGTAGAGCCCCAAGATAAATGTTTGCAAGGATGTGTGCACAGATGTGGCTGTTTGCTGTAATATCTGTGGTTCTCACACAAGCAGTGTGAGGAACACAGATATTAACTTTTGTAGGACCTTCTGTCCTACAAAAGGACAAATTAATGATGAGAGGGTAAGCTGAGATCAGCAGACAGGGATCCCATCCTTTTCCACTTAGAATAAAGCAAACCAAGATCTATTTTTTCAGAAAAAAGTGCCATCTTTTGAATAGTTTATTGGTATTTATCTCTTAAACAAATAAGACCTTGTTACATTAATGGGTATGTCAATGATGCTTCATTTTATGCTTGTTTTCCAGTATTTAAAAAAAAAAAAAGACTTTAGTGCTGTTTATTGAAATGTTTTGTCTCTTGATGTCGCTCCATTTGATAAAAAGCTTAAGAGTATTTCCTTACAATCTGTACGAACGACAAAGTTGCATTGTGTCCACTCAGTATTATGTACTTTTAGTTTATATTTAATTCAAACACAGTGGTTTTTACAGGCCACTGTTTAGACAAAATAATTGTAGTCCTATAACTAGTTTGACGGAGAGAAGTACAAAAGGGTTGATTTCAAGTTTTAGAGGCTGACTGTAAATTTTCAGCTTAGAAACCAATCCCTGAAGTTAGTATTCAGGTTCCATCCACACAAAAGACACCCTGAGAAATAGCATGAACACAATATGGTTTCTAAACAAAGCAATGCTTGCTGTCAGCTTCACATTCTGTATTTTTTATTTCCCTGTTTCAGGGCATTGTCTGATTAGCGTCTCACAGCCACATCACACCTCCTCAATGTCAATCCAATGCCTCTTTTTAGAGATATTTCTCAAAACAGCAAGCATGCTTTCTTTGTTTTGATTTTTTTCTCTTTATTCCAAACCTGGTGTGTGAGTCATAAAGACGCATACTGCAAAAGATGAACACAATACAGTTGAAATAGGGTCAGAAATGTGTGAATTTTAGATATGGTCTCTTTTTTTTCTCATTCACACAGATTAGTCCTCTTTCTTACACTGATTTCTAGAATTCTGTTTTCTAGAAGAAATATGTTTGTGAGTTTGACATTTTTTTTCTGTAAATTGAAAATGACGTAGATCCAACATTATGACATTTCTGTCCATTGTGCCCTTATGTACACGCAGGGCGATGTAGTTTGTTACCAGTGGTGAACAACAGCGGGGCAATCTGCAACTCCTGGAAATTAGATCCCACAACTCTCCGCTTTCCCCTGAGGGGCATGTTGCCTTTTGACAAGGTGCATACATACACATACTGTGTATAGACACTTCACACACTTCTACACTTACACCTTAGTGTAAACATTCTTCTGGTCTTGTGTGTAGGACCTGTTTGAGCCTCAGACCGGCTTGCTCCGTTACGTGCTAGAACAGCCCTACTCAAGGGAGATGGTGTGCAACATGTTGGGACTCAACAAACAGGTAAAACAACTTTATTCTGTTCCGTTGCTTCAACACCAGCCCCCTCCCTCTAACTGCTCCCACTGGTCCTCTCCATGTCCAAACTCCTTCTTTTTTTAAAGATCTCTTATCTCATATACTTGATTTTCCTTTTTCACTTTTGATCATATTTCTATTTGTCTATCATTTCTGTGTGAACTGGTTCTTTTAAAAAAATTCTTCCCAAGTTTTTTTTCCTCCTTCTTTTTTTATTTTCATTTTGGTGATTGGCCTTTCTTGGTTCCCTCTCCCTAGACACCTACCATCTCCATTGTTTCCCTCATGCTCTGTAAACACAGCCGTAAAGGGCCATGTAATGCAATGCTGTGAGCTTGACCCATAATGCACTGATGTCAGTATTCCCTGTTGTTTTCGTGCAGTTTCAGCTCAGCCCAGCTGATCGCAGCCTTAACAATATCCAAACATTGTTGCCAACAAAAATGCTCTAAACAACAGCGAAAACTTAACCCACAATCTGGTCCATGTGTCTGACAAGGCTGAGTTGATGCTAACTGTGCTGAACAGACAGTGAACAACCTACTGTAGCTCCTTGGTCACCACTTTCTCTTTCTGTCTCTCCCTTTTTCCTCCCTCTCTGTTTCTTTCTTTCTTTTTTTCTTCCCCTTTTCTCTCTCTTTTGTCCTCTGGTTGTGTGTCGTGTTTGTTTGTCTCTCTGCCATGCGCTCTCTAGACTCTGAACATTGCCCAGGTATGTTGTTGTTCCTCCTCCCGGTCCCACGATCGGCCAACTAACCAGCTTACTGGACGACTAGTCGTTTTTTGATTGTTTGTTTTTTTGTTTGTTTTTGTTTTGTTTTGTTGCTTTTTTTTTTTTTTGTTTTTATTTTTCTTTTTTTTTTTTTTTAGACACGCTGATTTGCTAGAAATTAGAAAACTGGACAGAGAAAGATAAAAGAAAGAAAATGAAAGAAAATGCCAAAAAAGAGAGAAATGCTACAGAGCTTGAGATGGACACAGCAGGGATGCAAAGAGACGGAGAAAAGTAGTCAAAGCAAGGGGGCGGTAGTGCACGATGCTAAGCAGGTGGATGAATGTGACCTGCAGGAGTGGGTTTGCATTCAGTTCCTGCAACATTAAGCACGGATGGTTTGTTGAATTCGATCACGTGCAAGTAAAAAAAGCGCTGCATCAGTTTATTTTGCTTTGCATGCTGCGTTATTACACTAAGCTGAATGGAGTCCAAATCCAAACATATTGAGTGTATATGTCTATTGGTTTCAATATATTTAAGTGAAACAGTTCATACTTATTAATTGAAATGATTAATCAAGAGTGAGGAGCAGTGATTTTCTGTCACTCACCTGGGTCTGAGAATTTTATTAGTGCTCACAGTAACAAAAAAAACAACTTAGATTAATATATTTTTGTTATGGGAATTTCTTCCACTTTTAGGGTTATCTTGCTCTCACTGCATGTGCAATCACGTGCAGTGAGCAACACTGTGGTTGT
Source organism: Menidia menidia (assembly GCA_907169785.1). NCBI lineage: Eukaryota > Metazoa > Chordata > Actinopteri > Atheriniformes > Atherinopsidae > Menidia > Menidia menidia. The sequence continues at coordinate 6,004,794 of CAJRST010012224.1, read as the reverse complement.
CATCCAGACTGAGACAGCATGCAGCTGCCTCAGCATCAGGAAAAGGGCTTGTTTTTGTCCAGCTGACATATCTAACTTCAAACCCTGCTGTGGACATTTCAGGCGCTGCCGCTCTGCATGTTTGGATGTAGTCTGGTGCTTGTCTGCTGTTTACAAGCCCCTCCAGTGTCAGACCTGCTGCTGCTGCTTTTTGTTGTGCTGATCCGGGCCAAACTTCACCCCGCACTCTGAGCAGCAGACATACCTTCTTAAACCGGGCATCACTACTTTTCGTTTTCACTTCTGGTGAACGGTCAGTAAGTGGGAGTCAGAAGGTGACTGCAGCCGACTGCACACCCAGCCAGGCAGGATGCTGTGCCCATCCCCGAGCACAACATACTACACAGTCGCTTGGCAACAGTAGCAGAACACTGAACTTACTAGTCATAAAAAACATGAAAGTAACAGATTGATTTAATTGTATAGTAAAATTTTAAGTAAAAATAGTATCATCTTACAAGTGATTCAGTCTCTCTCATCTCCTAAATGAACAGAGGATTTGTTTGTGACACCAGCAAACTTCTGCCATTCTTCATTTGTTTTTGCTGAAATGATGGAAAGGTTTGTTTTTCCCCCAACTGCTCAGTTATCACTCTAAAGTGTGTGATCATCGTCTTGCCCAGATTAGGGACTGAGTGAGTCTGACTGGGTGGCTGTCTGGCTGAGTCTGACCCGTGAAGAGTGGTGCCCATTGGCTAAAAAATAGGCAGTAAATAAAGGCTGCACAGGCTTTTTATTCATTTGTGCTCAAATGATTGTTTGAAAGCCCCTCTGTGACCTGCGGCAACATCCTCAGCCGAAGACTGAAAGCTCTCCCTCTGAGATGAGGAGAGTAGGTCAGAGGATCGAGACAGTGGGGGCCCGAAGGCTTTGGGGCATTTGCAGAGTGTTAATTATCATCAAGCCACATGTAATCCTGCTGATCAGCCGTTGTCAAACACTTCCACATTTGTCTTAGATGGATAACAGGTGGATGGATCTGACAGTGCTCACATTCAGGCATTTTGAAATTCAAAACGCAGCCAGAAATTTGACAAACGGGCATCTTGTGCTGTTTGATTATGGATTAGATTAAATGAGGACCGTATCTGCAAAATCAAGTTACAAATACAGCCTTTCCATGGCTGTGGCTTTATTCTTGCTTTTTGGGTTTAGATATGTTAATTTTAGATGTTTATTTTTTTTTGTATGTTTATTTTTTACTTTTAGGAATATATGCTTTTGGAAACTCGTCTTTCTTTCTTTTTCTCTGTCCCTTTGTTGTCCCATCTCTCTCTCTCTCTCTCCCTCTCCCTCTCCTTTTCTCTATGTCTCTGTGTGTATATACGTGTGTTTGGGTGCAGCGGAGGAGAGTTTGTACCAAAGGCCAGTTCAAGTTTAAAAAAAACAAGGGACAGTCAGCCTCACAGCTCCTCTTCTTCCTCCCAATCACACCCCTTCCCTCCTCCTCGGACCTGCCAGCCTGCATGTGGGTTTGGTTCTGTTTGCTGTCTGTGCTGTGCTATCCACTGTCGTACTGTACTTCTGCGTGGTGTGTTGTACCGTGCCGTTCAATCCCTTGCCCAGCTGTGTTCCAAACTTGGGTTCTCTCTTTTAGAAATTCTGATAAAAACTGTGCATGCAGTTGTTAATTTATTTGTTAACAGGCACAAGGTTTAGTTTCACATTGGGGCAGTAAAATGTAATCAGTCCGCTCATTTTTTAGTCTACCTGCCTTCTCTGCTGCTCATCATCACTCTTGATCCCCAAACCTCTCTTTTTCTTTATTACAGATTTTTATAGGGCTTTTTACACCTGAAGACAGTCTCAAGCATTTTCTAGGTAGTTTCTTGAGCCCCTAACCCACTACAAGCCATCCCTGCTGAATATGTCGATATTCACCTCACTCTAGTTTAATTTGAGCTTGTTTTTACTTAGGTCAGTGTTATTGTTCTTTTTTATCAATGTGGACGTGCAAGCTGCCAAGTTCATTTTGATCAATAGTAATTTGTAAGGATGTTCTGACAGGGATTAGCTTCTCACATTTGTAATTTACTAAACACTCGTTAGTTGTTTTGATATGACGTGCTGATTTCACACATAAGCACCCGAGGTTCTCAGAAGAAAGGGTCGACAGTTTTACCCAGTCTTTTTCCGCAGATGATACTCCCATGACAACATGACAGTGCGAGACTTTCGCTGGAAATGTGTCATCCCGGCTGGACATATGATTGTATGGGTGTGGAGGTTTGGGTTTCTAGAGTTCCTGGGCTTAATATTCTTCAGTTTTCTTTTCATAGAAGACAAGGCTCATTTTTGCACTGAAATGAGCACTTAGTGCATCCGTTATTTTGTTATTCAAAACAACCGATGATGAGCAGAATTTTGCCAACAGAGCAGCAGAAAGGACAAACTCACTCTCGCACTTGCACACGTCCAATCCCAAAGCGGCCGTGAATTGTGTACTGGTTTACTTATGCCATAAAAGCCTGAGTGGCAACTATTGGGTTAGAGCTACATTAAGCTGAAGCCAGATGACAGAGACTGAAAGGAGATGCAGTCCTTTTTTGCAAGGGATTGAAATGTTTTTAATAAGTCAGCATGTAATTGTGTCTGGAGCATGAATCGGCAACCTTTTAACGTGTAGTAATGATATTATTGTCTTTCTCTTTTTCAAAATCTTTTTCTGTCTGTTCAACCTCCTCTACTTCGAGCCGGCCATGTTCTTCATCCGTTAACACTCTCCTCCTCCCATCCCAGCAAAAGCAGCGCTGCCCGGTGTTAGAGGAGCAGCTGGTGGACCTGGTGGTGTACGCCATGGAGCGCTCTGAGACCGAGGAACATTTCGACGCCGACATCGGAGGAACTAGCCAGTTACTGTGGCAGCACCTCTCCTCCCAGCTCATCTTCTTTGTGTTGTTTCAGTTTGCCAGTTTTCCCCACATGGTGCTATCATTACATCAAAAGGTAATGGGAAGGGTACTGAGAATGTAGATCAACCCGATATACCGCTTTATTTAATTAAAAAATGTTTTGGTTTTTTTCATCAATTTTCTCCTCTAAATTTGTGGACTGGAACTTCATAGTGAGATCCACTTGTTGAAAATTGGCCCTGTGATGCCCAAAGCTATAAAAGCCCAGACTGAATAAAAGATATAATAGATTATAAAAGTAGTCCCTTTTGCATTTGGATTGAATCGCAGCCTTGGGTCTGAGCTAACTCACGTCCATGTGTTAGAGCACTACAAGTAGCCTCACATGTTTGCAGCAATCCAGGCCGTAGGCTGCTCTTTGTTGTGGTGCTACTGCAGTTGGTGCTTTTGCTCTTCTCTGAAAATGTCAGAAGTCAGTGTGGACATTATACTTTGAGGTGGGGTGAAAGGGCAACAGTGAAAGGGCAACATTTACATAAATGTTTATGTTGCCCTTCAACAAAGCATTTCAACTTATGGACCAGCGCCCACTGGGTTTATTTTATTATTTTGTAGATCTCAGACATTTTTGTGTATGGCAATTCCAGAAGTTTGTTTATCCCAAGAATTAAGTTTTTAAAGCCACTGAATTGTTTTCCTTCCTTATTCTGATGCTTGAACATGAACACATCCTCTTCAGTCTCTGTGTTGACTGACTCGATATTGTTTTCCAAGAGTGTTTGAAACGGTATGAAGTCATTACAAGTGCTATTGCAGTAATAAACAAAGTGTCAGGGAAAAAATATAGCAAAGCAAATGATTTACAGGAAGAAATTGAGGAAATACTTCTGTCTTTCTCTTGTCTCAGCTTGCAGGTAGAGGTCTAATTAAAGGGAGAGATCACCTCATGTGGGTCCTGCTGCAGTTCATTTCAGGGAGCATTCAGAAGAATGCCCTGGCTGACTTTTTGCCAGTGATGAAGCTTTTTGACCTGCTTTATCCAGAAAAGGAGGTAAACACTTAACAAGTACACTATCCACTATACTGGCCTTTAATCTTGTATGCAAAATCTTAGAATGGTGAACATTTGTTCTGTTTTTTATTGATTTTTTTTTCTTTTGGTCTTACAGTCTTAATTTTGTGTCTCATGCAGCACTTATGTTTTCTTTCCTGCTGCAGTGCATCCAGGTGCCTGACATTAACAAGCCTCAATCGACACACTCTTTTGCCATGACATGCATTTGGATCCACCTGAACCGCAAAGCTCAGAACGACAACTCCAAACTCCAGATACCCATACCACACTCTCTGAAACTTCACCACGAGTATGTGCCTTATACATCAGTTGCCCGAAAACGGGATTAAATTGTTTGTATAATGACCTTCTGCCTGCTTTCCCCCCTCAACTTTTCTTAGGTTTCTCCAACAGTCGCTTCGTAACAAGTCCCTGGGCATGTCCGATTATAAGATCGCCCTGCTGTGTAACGCCTACAGCACCAACTCCGAGTGCTTTACTCTACCAATGGGTGTCCTGGTTGAGACTATTTATGGCAACGGCTCAATGCGCATCAACCTGCCTGGCACCAGCTGCATGGCTTCGGGATCAGTCACTCCGCTGCCCATGAATCTGCTGGATTCACTCACAGTGCATGCAAAGATGAGGTAGGATTGAAAGAGAAAAAGATTAAAAGGCAGGTAGAGATGTGAAAAATGGGAAAAAAACTGAAGAAGAAATATTTGAAATGCTTCTGTTTCGTTTCCAGTCTGATCCACAGCATCGCAACCCGCGTTATAAAGCTGGCTCACGCCAAGTCCAGCCTCGCCCTGGCCCCGGCACTGGTAGAGACCTACAGCAGACTGCTGGTCTACATGGAGATCGAGTCACTAGGCATCAAAGGGTTCATCAGTGAGTTGGTTTAATGTCAGCTCACCTTTTCTCGTTGCTTCAAGTCCATAGCTTTTCAAGGCCATTTTTAGTCGCACACACACCTCACATTTTCTTAGGCTCAGACAAAAAATAAAGAGAGAGCAATAATAATTTGTTTACTTACTTTCATAATTACAGCCCCCAAGAGTACAACAGTTTACTTAGATATTCCCATAGTGTAGATAATGAATATGTTGATATTATCAGTGAATTAATTTCTTCTCTGATTTTAGTGCTAGTTGTGCCCTCAAATCTGAGTCTTGTTCAGAAGGAAATAAAGTGTATGAACTCAATTGACTATGGATGATTTACAAGATCATTGTCTACTTTCTTTTACGTCATTATCTCTTTTCCACTTGGTTGCATTTTGGTTGTCTCTCTCTCTGTGGCCGAGCTCAAGCTTTTTAAAAAACTGTTTCCAGGCCAGTTGTTGCCCAACGTGTTCAAATCTCATGCGTGGGGAATCCTTCACACTTTACTGGAGATGTTCAGCTACAGGATGCACCACATCCAGCCACACTACAGAGTCCAGCTACTGAGTCATCTGCACAGCCTGGCTGCCGTGCCACTCACCAACCAGAACCAACTGCATCTGTGGTAACGTGGACACATTTGCATACATCACACATATTTAGTCTGGCACACTACAGGATAACCCACAGGTGTATTTTATGTTTTTTTATTTTTAATTTTTAATTTTTTTCAAACTGAAAAGAAAATTCCAGCCGTAAACAGTCATTAGAATATCTTAATTGATTTATGTGCATGAAACCAGGAGGTAACTTAATTGTGAAAACAAGGAGTGTAGTGCCAGAGGAAGGAGTTCTAACTATAATGTAGCTGTATCTGTATACAAATCCATGAAATGGAAGTACATTTTTAAGAAAATGTGTAGTTACATGCTTATTTTAGTTGTTTTTTTAGCTCTGCTGCTGGAGAACAACTGCGCAATATTGCATAGGTTTTTTAAAAAAATGTAATGAATGATAAAGATTTATTGTTAGGTTATTAACTAGCTTGCTTGCTTCAGAGAACTTCTTTTAAGGATGTGGATTTTTAAAGATTTCCATTTATTTTCCCTGTCGATGTTTTGTTTGAATGCCATTCTCATAACAACCGATAATGGTCTTCAGATAAAACAAACTCGTCATGGCCCGTTTGTTTTCATTTTTCTTTATAGGGCTGAGCTGCAAGAGTGAGTGCAGCCCCAGACAGGTTCAATTAGAGGCAGCGAAAACTGTACAATCTGTCTGTCTGACAGTCCCGCTCAGAAATGATTGACTATTTTTCTAGAAAGTCAGGCTTATCAGAAATTTTGATCCAACGCAAGCCGAGGTCATCTTTATCTATGGCAGCGGTCTGCCAGCACGCCGCGGGAGCAGGGCTTCTAATATTTGGCTCCACCTATAAATGTGCATTAACGTTGTCATTAAAAAAAAGGATTTCTGTCTCCCTTCCTCAAGCGTGGAGAGCACAGCTCTGCGGTTGATCACAGCTTTGGGCAGTTCAGAGGTGCAGCCACAGTTCACCCGCTACCTCAACGACCCAAAGACTGTTCTGTCTGCCGAGTCCGAGGAGCTGAACCGCGCCTTGATCCTCACACTGGCCAGAGCCACACACGTCACAGGTACGTCCCAGCGTGGTTACGCCTGCTGGCTCTTTTCATTCAAATCACATAGCTGTTTTTTTTCCCCCCATTTTTCAAATGTATTTTTAAGTTTGTTTATTTCCATTAATGATTTTTAGTGTTTATTTGACCTATTCATCTCTGATACTCACATATAATGTTCACCCGCTTTGCACCTGTGCAGACTTTTTCACAGGGTCCGACTCCATCCATGGCACTTGGTGTAAAGACATCCTCCAGACCATAATGAACTTCACCCCTCACAACTGGGCCTCACACACACTGTCCTGCTTCCCTGCTCCACTACAGGTGCAAATACGATGCCCCTCATGGAAAAAAAGTGAAAATCGGAAGCCCTTATTTGAATACTCCCAGTCCTGTTGTAACTCCTTTGCCTCTGTCTTCCATGCAGGCGTTCTTCAAGCAGAACAACGTTCCTCAGGAGTCCCGTTTCAACCTGAAAAAGAATGTGGAAGAGGAGTACAGAAAGTGGAAGTCGATGGCCAACGAAAATGACATCATCACCCACTTCTCCATGCAGGGCTCTCCTCCTCTTTTCCTCTGTTTGCTGTGGAAAATGCTGCTGGAGACAGACCACATCAACCAGATAGGCTTCAGGTCTGGAGTTAAATTTAGACTTAACACTGACCTTCAATAACCGAGTAACTGAGACGCCTCTAAAATCAGTCAGATGAAGCATGTTTACTGATGCAATGATGATGAGGCATTTTAGATTCCTATTAATTGGCCCAAAGGGTTTGTTCTCAACAATATAATCTAATTGATCCAGGGGGAGTAGCAGTAGTAGAGTTCAGTAATTGACACAGACATTTTTTTTCTTGCATTGTTGTTGCCTATTTATTAATTGTTCCTCCTAATTTGTTCCTTAGGGTCCTTGAACGTATTGGAGCTCGTGCACTGGTGGCTCATGTACGAACATTTGCAGACTTCCTCGTCTACGAATTCTCAACATCAGCCGGCGGACAGCAGCTCAACAAGTGCATCGAAATACTTAATGACATGGTCTGGAAATACAACATAGTCACTTTGGACAGACTCATCTTGTGCCTGGTAAGAACGCTGAGAAAACTGGGGTTATGTGGAGCAGCACAGAAATGCTCGACTTGCTCACCGTCTCTCCTGTAAATGTGTGAGCACATCTTATTATTGCTATATCTGTGCACTCATAGGCAATGCGTAGCCACGAAGGAAATGAGGCCCAGGTTTGCTACTTCATAATCCAGCTCCTCCTGTTGAAGCCCAACGACTTCAGGAACCGAGTCAGCGACTTTGTCAAAGACAACGCTCCTGAGCACTGGCTGCAGAGTGACTGGCACAACAAGCACATGAACTACCACAAGGTACAAAACAGAGAGCTGGATCCCCATTCATTCCTAGATTAAACAAGCTGAAAAACGGCTGCTGTTACATTAACAGGACTGCATGTTTCCAATAAAAGTTTTTTTTTATCACCAGAAATACCCAGAGAAGTTGTACTTTGAGGGTCTTGCAGACCAAGTCAACCCCCCCATGCAGCTCCAGCCTCAGTACCTGCCCATTTACTTTGGCAACGTGTGCCTGCGCTTCTTACCCGTCTTTGACATCGTCATCCACCGCTTTCTGGAGCTTCTCCCTGTCTCCAAATCCCTGGAAACGCTTCTGGACCATCTGGGAGGACTCTACAAATTCCACGGTGTGTGGAGCTCCCCGATTCCCTGGTAAAAGGGAGGGTCTTTTCTTTTCTTGCTCGTACTCATGTGTCTTCCCTGTATTTGCGTGCAGACCGCCCGGTGACCTACCTGTACAACACACTTCACTACTATGAGCGACACCTGAGAGACAGAACCAGCCTGAAGAGGAAACTTGTCCATGCCATCATGTCCTCACTGAAGGCACGCAGAGCACTCGCATGCACACTTAGAAATACAGTCATATGCGTTTTCTCTTTTTATGCTGGCTGCTTTTTATTCTGAGGTCTCTGTGCCAATTTGCAGGAAAACCGGACTCCAGGTTGGTGTCTGAGTGAAACCTATTTGAAGTTTGGCATGAACCCCAGAGAGGACAACGTGTGGATCCCAGATGACACCTACTACTGCAAGCTGATTGGGCGCCTCGTGGACAATATCCTTTATTGGGCTCCCTGTTGCTTTAGAGATTCATCGCCATAACAACATTAGGCTGAGAGAGGCTGGCAATGGAGAGACACGAGTCTCTGGAGCACCCGTGTATTATGTTTGTGTAAATCTGTATGGTAAAATCTCCCTTAATAGCTATAAAGAGAGACGGTAGTTAATAGCCCTCCTCGGTTATTTTCACTATGCTCAAAGGGGTTGTCGGAGCATTATTGGAAAGAAGATTTGAGAGGCTTACATGCACACAGTGCTGCATTTAGACAATTAATAACACTCCCACGGCCCTCTCGAACCTCGTTTCCTTCTACGTTGTATATCCCTCCTTCACTCGCACCCACCCATGGCGGGTAAATCACCTGGTCCCTTCCCCAACTGCGACTGGAGGTTCAACGAGTTCCCCAACCCTGCAGCTCACGCGCTGCACGTCACCTGCGTGGAGCTGATGGCTCTGGCCGTGCCAGGAAAAGACGTCGGCAACGCTTTGCTCAACGTTGTGCTGAAGAGGTGAACCTGAGTTACAGGCTTTTTTTTTTTATCTTCTCTGCCGGTACTGGGTACCGTCCGCTGATACATTTGGCTTTCGGATTTGTGACTAAATGGATTCAAAATGTCCTTCCACCTTTTAGTCAGCCTCTGGTCCCCAGAGAGAACATCACAGCTTGGATGAATGCGATTGGACTTGTGATCACTGCACTTCCGGTAAGGAAATACTGACCACCCTAAGCCCTTTTTGGATAGCGGAATTTTCACGGAGTGTGCTCACTGCCACCACTCCTTTTCTCCTGTTCCAGGAGCCCTACTGGATCGTCCTCCACGACCGGATCGTGTCTGTGATCAGCTCACCGGCACTGACGTCAGAGACGGAGTGGGCGGGTTACCCTTTTGCCTTGCTGGACTTTACGGCCTGCCACCAAAGTTACAGCGAAATGAACTGCAGCTACGTGCTAGCATTAGCACACGCTGTATGGCACCACTCGTCCATCGGACAGCTGTCTCTGATTCCCAAGTAAGGGCCTCTCTGCGCTATTGATCCACCTCCGTGCTCTCCTTTTAGGATACTCATGCCTTTTTACACTTTTGTCTGCAGATTCCTGTCAGAGACTCTGAAGCCCGTCGTTCAGACAGAGTTCCAGTTACTTTACGTGTATCACCTGGTGGGGCCGTTTCTGCAGCGCTTCCAGCAAGAGAGGACACGGTGCATGCTGGAGGTATCACCGATTGTTAGCTGGGGAAAAGAATAGTCATACTCATATAATCAACATCTGTTAAGCTTCGTGACATCCAAGGCTCTTTTTTTAAGCATGTATGTGTCTTTGTTTCAGATTGGCGTGGCCTTCTATGAGATGCTGCAGGCTGTTGACCAACACTGCCAACATCTCAGCTACATGGACCCGATCTGCGATTTCCTGTATCACATTAAATACATGTACACCGGAGACAGTGTGAAAGATCAGGTGAGCTTGTGCCACATGCAGACCACTGCAAACAGGACTGACCGCACTACTCCTGGCCACCTGAGTGGACTGTGACACTACTTTGCCATCTCTCGTATGCTCCTAGTACACACATAAGATAAGTCATATAAAAGGCATTTTGTCTGCGTCAATGTAACCTTTTAAAGCAAATTTAAACTGAAATTAAGTTGTTGTGAGGTCAAACTGAGTTGAATGTTTAACAGGTAACATGTCCGTAGAGCAGACAAAAATAAACCGCAGATTCTCTGCTATTACGTCAGCGCTGCAGAGGCACCCTAGGAGTCAATGAAAGTGACCTTTTGAATTTTACCAGACCAAAGCCTGGTAATTATGAATTCTGCTAATCCACGACCCACTGAGTCTTAGTTCATGTCAGCTTAATGTAGTCTGAGTCTTCTAAGCCATCACTGTGGGATTTGAGCCAAACATTTGGATCACGATGCATTACATCAGCCTACAAACGATGGCATATAAATCACTTTGTGTTTTTCTCCAAAAGGAGAAGCACATAAATGTCACACCTTCTCTAAATATGAAACTCAGGCATATAATGCATCTGGTCTCCATCGATAAGCGATTATGACTCATGGTGCTCTTTAAAAAACAGACCATAAAAAGTCCCCATTATGCATTAAGGTTAGACAACTACCTGAATGTAGTGAATACTGTTGTTGTTTTTCATTAACATTTTTTGTAATCAAAACCTATAAAGACTGAAAGGCCAAAGGGAGAAGGCTTATCTAAAATGACTTTTTTGGTCATTTTTGCTTCTCCTTGAGAAGAGTTGTTTTAGCATTTCTAGTTTGGACCAGTGATGCAGTTCAAACGCCCACCAGTGCAGTTTGAGCTGGAAGCTTGGGTAGGAGTTGTTAGCACACACACCTGAAGTGAATCGGTTCATTTTGAGCTCCCATACAGCTGTATACATGGGTGCTGATAAGCCCACACCTTTTTTCTATTTGCCACCAACAGAAGCATGTTGGCTTCATGCCAGTCCCCACATTTATGGTTTCTCTGTCCAGGTGGAGAAAATCATCATGACTTTGCGTCCATCCATGAAGCTTCGTCTACGCTTCATCACACACAGCAGCATGACCGAGACCTCGTCATCAGCTGCCACCGCCGCCTCCACATCCTCCTCTTCCTCCTCAGGCACCCCTCAGCCCCCACCCCCCTCGCTCTCCTCAAACGCCGCCGCCTCTCCCTCCCCCTCATCCTCGCAGCACGCACACACAGCCATGTAGACACGAAAACAGGTGCGATCAGGACGGCGGGCTTAAAGGCTCAAAATCGCTGGCAAATGTTCAGTTTGTCAGCCGTTTGAAACATCAGAAGGAAATTCAACAGGTCACATCTTTCTAAACGAGAAGCCTGGGAGTTTAATTTAAAAAAAAGGAAAAAGGTTTTTTGTGTCTAAAAATGATGTTTGATAAACTTCTTAGGTGTATTTTGGTGTGTGTTTTTTTTACACATTTTTTATTATGTACATTACATTCGTTTTATAATAAACTGGACAACAACAATAATAAAAAACTTAACTACAAACTGTACATGTCTGTGATCAAATGGTTAAAGAGCAGCATTTCTTCAAAATAAACTATTCCACAGCATTTATCTGTTCTGATGGAATTTTATTGATTTCTTCACTGTTGTTTAGTGTACTTTAAAACATGATGGTTTTATTCGCCAGTAGGGGGGACCCCAGGGTTTGTTTCATGAGGCACATGTGTTTCACATTTATTATTGGTGTATGGTGAGTGTCAAACAACAGTTTCTCAGCCAAATTATAATGGAAGAGAAACCCATACGAGTTGATAAAGAGCCCAGCTTTCAGTCTTGAACTTGGCTCTGGCGCATGTTGGAGGTTTATTTTAAAAACAAAATTATGCCAACCTATTTATTTAAAGTGATACTTTTATTTAAGGAAATTCAAATGGTTCATCATCTGCAGTCTTATTTAGTTATTTAGAGAACAACCAACTTGAAAAAAAGACATTTGAATATCAGATGGGGAGAACGAGAAAACAGATTTATGAATAAATCAAACACCTTAGAGAACCCTGCTTGCTGACAGATTCTGCCAGCTTTGACATTTAAGGGAATTTCTCAAAGTTGTAATTTTTGTTGTCTAAACGCAGTCCTGTTTCATGGAAAGGAAATCTCCTTTGAAGTTGTTAAAGTTTGTTTTTCCTCTCGCACACCACTTATTCCACTGTCATGCTGGTCATAACCAAAATAAATCCACTGTGAAACCATTTGTTTGATTGTGTAGCTTATGTAGATGACATACCATCCCTACCAGTCATTACAGCCAAACTACACCACCTGACAGGCAGATTCTCATGATCCCAATTTACAACCCCTGTATTTTTCCCATTTAGTTTGTACATGAATAAACTCCCTCTGTAATTCTTCAATTCCAGTTAATCCATTTATCCTTATCTTTTTTTCTTGCATTCTTCATTTGAATAAGATAACTGTATCAAAGCAGCCACAGTTTAGACACACACCTCTGGCATTAATGTTTGTCAATATTTGAGACACAAACACAGGAAATGGACCCCCAAAAAGTCATGACTTGATGACATTTACAACCTACTAAACCATGATTTATTTCTGTTATCTCTTCTCTCTTACTTCAGTATAATGAGGTTAATGCCAATTGTTATGTTTACTTTTTTAAATCATCATTTTTTATTTTCTAACCGTCAGTCTTCTTTTCAATCTTTTTTTTAAGAGTATTAAATGCCCTTAATGTACATTTTCATATTTCTTACAACCTTATAGCAAAAACTGTTGCTTTTTCCTGCTTTGTCCTAATTTAGACTGTTTACACACACAAACCCCTTATGAAGTCTGACTAAAAGCAATTTCTTACTAACCTGTCAATCTATATAACAGTTTTTTTGTGGTCTCAAAAATGAAGCAAGTTCTTAAAAAAATGCAGTCATAAGCAGTGACACCTGCTCCAGCAGAAGGCGCTCTACATTCTGTTTGACCATGAACGCACCCTAGTAACCCCTCAATAGTTCAATGTTTGCAATGCTAACTTGACCTGAAATAGAGGAAACAAAAACCTAAATTTTATTAGGAAATTATATTAGTCATACTGTAAATAATACAGAGTCCAAAGTATGTTTCAAAAATGAGGAAACGCATACTTGTTGATTTAAAACAGACATTTTCTTACTATACAACATCAAATTTGCGGACTTAGCTGCTAGCTAGCCACCACAGTAACGTAGGCAGCCATCTTCATTATCTCACCTGGGTCAAATTTCAAGTTCCTTATATTGGAGCGAGTTGGTCGTGGTACTTTTATTTTGTGGCTTTAATAGGGGCTTGTTTCTTTATTGTATTCGAATTAAACTCGGCGGCGTCCACAATACTCCAGTGCCACAAAAGTAAGTGAAAAAGTAGGGGAAAAAAATTGCTAAATTGTTTTATGATATAACGTAAATGCAACTCATAATGCTACCTTTAGCCAACCGTGGACCTTAGTTTCACAGAAGCACACATACACAGACAAGCAAATATCTTTCTATGGGTGTGAACTTTTCATTCTCATGGAAACAACATGAATGTTGGGTATTGGTCTCCATACTTCTTTGAACCAACACAGGAAAGGATGAGTCATTTTGATGCAAAGGAAAGATAATGGATATATTTGTCATGTGGCATTCATTTCTTCATGTGTCTTTAAATAAAAATATTGCTGTCTGTCAGTTTGTATTCAGGGTAGAATCATGAACTTGTTTATTTGACACAGGTTGTCCTGCTACATTTTCTCTTTTCCCTAAAGTGTCATTGTTTCCTCATCAACAGTGAGTGCAGGAACATCTGTGAAACAATGAACTCCTCCTGTAAGGAAACGCCTATAGAGACCATTACCTTCATGGATGATCCTGATCTGCTTGGAGACGCCACCATGCAGGACGCGTTACGATGTAGTAAGTTTTTATTTGGCATCTTTCTACAAAACGAGCATAAAAAAATGAAGTAATCTGACTTTTATGTCTCAGAGCTGCAGCTCCAACCATTCATTTCAACAATATTCACATGGGTTTATCATATTTTGATACTCTTTACAACATTATGAATGATCAATTCTAAGGAAAACTAAGTAGAAACATTGGTTTCTTTTAAACTATCTGATATGAAAGGCCTCTATCAGGTTATTCTTTCTGAATTCAGCCATCCTCATTCCAGGAGGTCGGATGTGTGCATGTGTGATGAAACATCACACATGCAGATGTTTCATAGCATTTAGAACATGCAGAAATTTAACTTAAGGTTCAGCTGCAAAAGGGAAAGTGAACAGCTCTGCAGCCGTTTAATAAGAGAACAACATCCATTACAGTAGTGTGGCATTAGTGCCACAGATGACTAGTGCCAACATACTATCATTACTTCATTGTATACATATGCATTTGAAAAACCCTGAACTTAAATGTGGGCATGTCATGGAGAAGTTCTCACAAACGATGGCAAAAAAAACAAACTGACCTGGCTGTTAAGAGCAGACAAACCAGTGCTTATTTATGTTTCTATTTGCTTATGCTGATGTAGCACATCATGACTGGGTATACTGAGCATGAATCCAAACTTTGTGACTACAACAGTGAAACGTTTACCTGGAAAGACTTTTAGTCACTATTCTGACTAAAGGCCACTGAGAGCCATTTATCCTCAAATTAAAGAGTATCTTCATACCTCACAGAACAGTGTTTAGAGTCTCAGATGGTCAGAGGATACTAAAGTATTCTTGCTTTGGTCCTCCAAATTACATTTGATAGACAGGAGGTCAGCTGTGATTTTATTACATTAACGTTTATGTAAGGTCTCTTTTAATTACATCAGAGACTCAAGAGTCTCTTGTGATTTTCATTGTGAAGATGGTGCGGGTCCATCTAATTCTTCCTCCTTTGCTTCCTGCTCAGTGATGTAGATTTCTTTATTTTTTTCCAGACGAGCAGCTTGATGCCATAAACTTTTACCTATACTAGGTCAGCCATGCCTTAATCACATCTCAACTAATGTCATTTACTGTGGCGGTTAAATCCCATTCTTTGCTGGGTGCGTACATGCTTGAGTCATCACACAATCTCCCCCATAAGACTGAGATGTAGGTCAGGGCATGGCACTGTTGGGCCTGTGGCTCACCCATTAAACTCTCCTCCCAAATGTAAAGTGGCAACACGCAGGCCTGTGGGAGGTGGCTGCGTAGGGAATTTGAAATCGCAGCACAGTTGAACAAAGCTGTTGTTACATATGTCCGTCTCTGTTTCTGATCTGCTAGCATTGTGTGGGAAGCCCATGTTTAAATTTAGCATGGTAGTCTGTAAGGATTATGAGCCAAAGATGAACTGGTATACAGCATTCATGTGTCATTTCATATTGATTCTGGGTCCTCAAGGGATTTCCTACTCCTACTTGTGGCCATTTTTGACAGACTCTAGCTTTACATTTTTTAAGCCTTGCCAAGAACGGCTTGGAATCCAGTTCAGTCTGAACTACTGGATGGTAAAGGGGAGTTTTTGCACACTGATTCAGAACAGTGCTGTCATACCTTTCAGCATGTTTCTGCTCAGGCCTGAGTGAATTTCTTTTGAGAGGACAGTTTAAAGAACCTTTTTAATACAATTCTGCCATTTCAAGAGAAAAAAACATTTCCCACACGACAATTTCTAGTGTTATTCAGTCAGTTAGTTGCTCTGGAAGAGATTGATTCATGTACATCTTTAGGCCTCCAAAGGATGTTGAAGAAGCCACTCCCCATCTACACCTTTCTGTCTCGGTCCTGGTTATCTCTATTTTTCTCTCTTCACAGTATTCAGGGTGACAACGCAATCGTTAGCAGTTGCTGCTGAATGAAGCATATTTCAGTTTCTCATTTAGTGGAATGGTGCCTCCTTTTAGCTGTTTTCAGTAGCCTGCACATTGCTCATGGTGCAAACAATTACTGTGCAGTTTTACTTATGTATATTGAGCTTCAAACGCCTCATTCAGGATGGGCTGACAATGGATGTGTTCTCATAAAGGAGAATTTCAAAATTTCAGACAACTGGTTAACATTGTTTTGACTGAAGTTTCTTAATGTGAGATTGGCTGACATGAACATTTGTCTAAATGATTACAGCATGGTCTCTGTGTTGGGTGCATATTTCACACACCTGATTTATATGCTGACTTAACATTGGTGTGATGTGCCCCTCCTAAAATCAGTGAATGACAAGAACTGTAACTTGGATGCTGGAACACATTAAATGAATTTAATAGTTTGATAAACTTTACTTTGATGAGCATTGTGGCATTTAGGTGTTGTTTTCAGGTTGCTTTTTCATTAAGATATGAGAATGTCTCCTTTTCTTCTTCTCTTATGCTGTTGCTGAATGCTGAAAATCTTAGTTCACCTTGTACACAGTAATTAGTCATGCCTTTTTTTGCACACGGCTCCTGAAGTAAACACAAAAAGGCAAACGCACTGTATTATGTGGGCCTGTGATCTCCAACTCTCAAAGACTGTACAGTCAGTTATTGTTAAATGCAGAGCTCTGAGCCGGGCATACACGGTCACAGAGAACCGCATTTTCTCATCTGGAGTTGCCATGGTAACCATAGACTGTTCACGTCTGGCGTTTGCGTGGTTCACCGAAATGAAGTAAGTCATTGACAGTGACATAATCTCCTAACCCTGTCAGTCTGACTCTTGTTTGATGATCTTTTTTTCTTTGGCGAGGAGCAGTGAGGTGAGGGAGAGGAGGTGGAAAAGCGGTAAGAGAGGTGAGAAGAGTAGGGGAGGACGGAGGGAAGAGGGGTGAGGCAGAGAGGATAGATGAATGGTCATAAGTGACGCCAGAAGGTGTTGTCCTTGGAGCTGGGTGTTGATTGTTGTCCAACCTGACACAGAATTGGAAATCACACCAGTTTCATATCTGAAACGCACTTTGATCTGAGTAGAAGCACTCAGCCAGCAGAGAGGGAATAGGAGGGCTGCTCTACACTGCTGAAATGTTACAGACTAGACCAGGATTACTTTATTTTGCAGCTGCCATAGCAAATTTTCACTGTGAATACTGGTATCATTGCTATAGCAACCTTATTGACCTGGCTGAACGAAGTGGATGGTCATTAACAGCTGGAAACAAAGAGCACACTGCACGTTTTCCAGAGTAACGCTTAGTCAAGCAAATAATTTCTTTTTGTTTTATGTTTTTTTTTTAGTATTGGCATTTTAGTACAGTTGTTCCATGATTTATTGCACTTAATTTGTCTTGGCTCATTTAATGTGAAAAAATACATTTAGATTACAATGAGAATATTACACTAAATAACACATTTCCTTAAAAATGTGCATTAACCTAAACCAAATACACAACTTCTAGATACTAAACTTCTAGATCACTGAAACTACCTTCTCAGTATTGGTATTATTGTGCTGCACAGTGGTGAGGAAAGTTATATCTGGTCCCGATAATACCATTTGAAAGTCACTGCTCAGAGGACTATATTAGACATGGTTTCCCCATGAAGCATCATAAGTGTGGGTTCTTTATCAGAGGTCTGGAAATTCTATGATTTTTATACAGTGTTTCCAGAACTGCATTCACCTGATAGGCCGTGAGTGCTCTGAAACCACCGGTAACAATGCTTCCTTCAATTACCATATGTCTCCTACTTCCTTTTTCAGCCATTGGTATTTTTCAAACCTCTCATGTCCTTTCTTCATTGCCACATTGCACATTACTTATAATTGCTTATCTGTCTTTCTGTAAGTCTATCTGTATGTCTGTACATCTATTTTTGATGACAGTTTTGAGGAGCTGATAAAGGAAAATACAGTACATTGATGATTACTAAAGTGCAGATGATTCATTGCAGTAACTGAAAACCATTTATATTCATTTTGATAGAGTCCCACCTGTTCAACATTGTGTTTGTGTGACCAGATGGTAAGTCTTCTGATCAAGAGGAGAGCTGACTTGAGTTGTTGTTATCATTACTGCTTAAGAAGAGGGAAAAATCTCCAACTTTCTGCTGTTGCTAGGTGTTAATAGACAAACAAACATATATATATATATATATATATATATATATATATATATATATATA
>CAJRST010012224.1:5942322-5986581 GCA_907169785.1 Menidia menidia | reverse complement strand
ATATATATATATATATATATATATATATATATATATATATATATACACTCTAAACACACACCTCTTTGTCTTTTAGATTTAGTGGGTTTTATCTTATTTGCTTGTGAGCTTCTCTTTGGCCAGAACATATTTCACAGACTGAGCTGTTTTTGTACAGAAGAGGTTCACGTCTGTTGGAGCCTAAGTACAGCTGGTCTGTTTGTGTAACAGGCTGGACTCTGAAAAATTTAATTCCAGAGACATTCCAGACATTTGTTGCGTTGGGTGTTTCTTCAGCATTATAAACATCCTGACAGCGGCGGATGTTTGCAGATACTTTGTGTGAATACGACGGGGACACATTTGCTTAGTCCTTGAGCAGCTTTGAGTGAAAGATAATTTTAATGCCCTCCCCATCCTCAAGTGGTAAGTTGGTTTTGACAGCATGGCTCTGCTCTGGGTTCTCCCCAGCCTTGTCGTGCATTTACATGGAAGGACAGATGCAGCTTGGACCTCCTCTAGGGCAAAGAGCAGAGCTGGCTTCCACAACACTGACTGTGACACTGATGTGGTCAGACACAGCTTGAAAAGGAGGAGCAGCGATGGAGTTTCTTTGAAAAATGGTTTGAAGGGGGAAGAAAAGATAAAGGAACTTAAATGTTGCATACAGAAGGAAAACTCAACTGGAGGCATATGTGATGTACGGTCTGTGGTTTGACCATGACTTCCTGGCCTTCATTTAATAGCCTCACACTTAATTGGTCGCAAAGTTTTTCTCAGATGTAAATTAGTTTTCTGAGCTTTAACGGTAAAGTTTTAGTTCTTTATAAGCCCAAACAGTATAATCAGAATAAACTTTGCTTTTTTTCTGGTGCTCATTCACTCCTGCATCCACACTGATTCACAACAGGGGCCTTCACAAACATGTCAGGTCAGAGCACCCCCTCAAAGGATGTTCACAGATCAATTATCTGGAGACATCTTGTCTGGCTGTATTTTGGAGCTCTCATTAAGGCAGAGCAAACACAAAACGTCTGCTAGAATATGTGTGAGTGCACCATCGATAAATCCATAGCTTCCTCTTTTCCGTCCCCAACGTCCTGTTTCTAATAGCTGAGCACATCAAGCAAAGTCACAATAGCAAAACCCTGAAAAAGGGAGGATAAAGCTATCTTGGTTTGGAGAGAATCTTTGGTGTGATTGAACTCCAGTTCCTTCATCATAGCTGACTGCTAGTACTCACAAGGCAGGAACAATTGTTATTTGGGACTTCTACATCATATGCTCAGCTTAAAAAAAAAAAAACACCTCAACTGCTTAACTGAATAAATCACATTAAAGAAGTCAGGTATCCAATGAGTCCATATGTGGTTTAAGCCAACTACTGTAGCCTGCCAGTTATACTGTTTTTTGTTGAGTTGGAGAGCCGTCATTTGGAGCATGAACTGCAGAGCAGAAATGTGTATCTGACCCACCCAGCAGCTGCCGCGGATCGCTGCAGATTAGAAGAAAAATGGTTTCAGAGGTCATTTATAAAGTGTTGTTGCGCTTTGGCTCGCAGAGTTCATTGTTTACAGGCTGTGTTGAGTAGCTCATCACAGCTGCTGGATGAATTTTTTTTTACACACACACACACACACACACACACACACACACACACACACACACACACACACACACACACACACACAGCTAGCTAATAATAATAATGTTCTGGTTTGAAAAGTGCATTATGCAGAAGAATGACTAATTGATAGAGACATTCTGTTTTGACTTCTACATGTCTGATTTTTTTCTGGTCTTCTTTCAAAACTGCTGTTAAACAGCAGTAAATCAGTGGATAACTTCTAGGTTATATCAATGCTGTTGTTTTTCTCGTTTCATTTAAAGGCTTGGGATGAGAACCATAAAAGTAGTCTAACACTAGACAGTTTGAAGTTCTCTTGAGAAAGGCGAAACCTGATCCTGGTCCTCGGGGTGCCCAGTTTTCCCTGGTTTAAGCTCTTCTGGACTCCAACACCAGAAAACAAACGAATAGCTCATGATGAGGCCTATGCTGATCTTTAGGTCCGTTGGGCTAGTATGTTTCTTTGAATCAGGTGTCAGAGCAGATGTAGAAAAGATAGAAATAACAGAAGTTTTTCCACTCTTGCAGAAAGAGATGACTTTAATTCCAGCTCCCCTCGGTGTGTAAGCGAAACATCATTGTTTTTCCAAACAGAGTGTGTGTATCTCTCTGTGGGTGAGCGTGGTGGGGCTAGCTTATTCATATTCCAGTCATGTTTGTTTCACCTCACAGTGGAGCTATTCCCCACTAATAATTGCTCATTTTCCCTCCCTCTCCCCCTTCAATTTCTTAAATTCATCATTGCAATAATTACCTGCTTTCAGCCCACAGCTTCAGTGGCATGATGCCAGTTCCATGTTTTCTTTTACAGCGTTGCTCAGGTTTGCAGCCATTGGGAGGGAACTGCGGCTGACATAGAGCAAAAAGTGGAAAACGATGGATACCGTCATAACATGACCAGATGCACAAGCAGGTCTCTGAAATCAGTGGTTTCTCTTAGGAAGATGGAGGCAGGAAGCACGACTAAAATAGAAATCATAAAAGGGAATATTTTGTCTTTTGGAGCATGAGCATACAACAACCCCTGTGGGCTGTTTCATCAGCAGGCACATCAACATCCAGCCCCACACTGCAGAGAACGGAGACAAACTGAATGTGAACACGGGTCAAGTTTTATGCCTTATTTCCATTTTTGTCTCCAAACGTTCACAAAAACACAGAGTTTAGCACAGCAAGGCTTTTATCCGCCAGTTTCAAACACAGGGAAAAGCAGCCAAAATAAGCAGAAACAAAGAAAAGTGTGCGATGGGTTTGTGGATGCATCTGCTTATGTTGAGGTTGATGTTTCAGAAAAGTTGTGAACACCAGCCTTGCTGCTGATTCACTCGTAATTCTGGAAGTGAAGCCTCCTCACTTGAAGATTCAGAACAGTTTAGGCCTGTTAAATTCAATTTTTGGCAATCACCCAACAATGTAGAATATTTTCACCTTCAATAGTCTTTTTTTTTTCACATCTGCAGGCTGATCTAGAACCAAAGGTTTTCTCATGAAAAAATGATCTTTTGCTCTGTTTGATAGAAAGCAGATACTAGCTTTTTAACGGTGAAAACAAACCAAATAATGTGCCTCTTCTTTGGCTCATTGGTCAAAATATCCCTTTAACTGGACTTTGTGACAACTGTATTATAATAGATTCATAATAATTGACTGCTTACAATTGGAAAAGGTTGTTAATTTTGTCTAGAAATCCATTGATGAAATGTTAAAGGGTAAAAGGGCAGGGATACATGAGGTAGTCTTCTTTAATTTGCATTTGAGTCACAGTATCTCTGGGGAAGTAACACAGGAGGTCCGACAAGCTTCATGAATATTCAGCATGAGCTCCACAGAAGCTGGTTTTATAGGGACATGGTGATCATTTCATAACACAACACCTCTACTCACAAAGCATCTTTCTAAAGGAGCAAATAAAGAGCATAAAGGAATTTTTTAAAAAGTATATCCAAATGAAGTAAGCAACCCTAAAGGCATTTTAAAAATGATAAAATATACTATAAACATGATAATGAGGACAGAATGAATGAAGGGATGCAAATGAGTTTTATCAGCCCTCTAAATTTATTTAGATATTTTCTAAACTCAAATTCAGATGTGTCTGTAAGGTGATCAAATCTCTTATCTGGAGATCTTAATGACAAATTAGGCTTTATCGCCCCTCTCTAACATCATGGTAAAACAAAGCTGTCCTATAAACCGCCCTCAGCCTCATTTCTGCACCAGATCACAAAACTGTTGACAGTCCCAGTCGGCAAGCTGTTAATTCCCTCCAAAGTTTTGATGAATCACACTGAATGTGCTGCCATCACCACAGGCTCTCACACACAGGTCAGCCCATGACTCAAACACTAAATCGGCCGTGCTACTTTACTTGGTGTGATTCAGACGTTTTCTTTACATTTTTTTTTTTTATGAGCGTAATATAAATTCACCCTCATGACCCCGTTCCAGAGAGCTGATGCCCCCCTCTCATTCCTGTGTGACAGAAAGACAGGTTGGGTTTAGTATAGTGGTGAGTGTCCCCACCTGTCACACGGGAGGCTGGTGTTCGATTCCCCCGATGGGGAGACACACATGTATATATTCTACTTTGTAAGTTGCTTTGGATAAAAGCATCTGCTAAATACAGACTGAGAGAAGACACTGTGACCCAGTCCACCGGTTCAGTGTGCGTCTCTCAAGGTTGTCCTCATTGCCTCTGCCTTAAATATCAGGGGAAAAAAATGTACAGGAGTGTAGTTTTCTGTGAAATATCACAAATCAGTCTTTGACTGCTGTTTTAGGACAGGGCAGCTACCATTGTGTTTTATGCTGTCAAGTATCTGCATGTGGAACACTGTCAGATTCTTCAGGGCAGGGTGTTCCAGCTCCAGCCCTCAAGGGCGGCTGCCCTGCAGGTTTTTAGAAGCTTACCTGCGTCCACACACCAGATTCTGGATCAATTGGATCAATTAAAAAACTTTGCACAATGTTGATGATAGTACATCTGCATTATCTTATGTAACACCAGTTGACACCTATGTTGTATAAGACCCATCCAGACCACCGCTCGTTTTCAGGCTTTTTCATGTTATAATTTTTACATTCCCAGATTGTGATGAATATACATACACTCTAAATTGGTCGGATTGTAAACACAGCTTTTTGGGTCCATTTAATTTCTATTTGAGTCTATGCTCCTCAGTGGTAGTTTAGTCAGGCAGCACTTGTGTGGGTGTACTCTGAGTAAACAGTAGTTTTCAAATGAGTCAAGTTTCAACCCTAAAATCAGGCACTGGCCATTTGATTATGATGCCTTAGAAGCTTATGAAAATGCAAACTTTATCAAGTGTGTTGGACTCTACTAAGCTGATTAACAGGCTTGTTGATTCAAACCAACAACAACTATTTGGACAGAACTATTTTACTCAGAGGAAAGATACAGCAGGCACCAGCACACGAGCAATCTGTAACCTGTGGAGCTTCATCCACGGTGACACCAGGACACAGACACGAGGATATTAGCTGAATTTCATATCCTGTTTAATTGTTCAAATGTGGCAGAACGAGATATACAGTACACAGTACAAAGAACACACCCACACAGCCCAGCACACACACAGACACATGGAAAGACAAACAAAGAAGGGTCATATTCTTTTTTTCTTTTTCTTTTCTTTTTCTGAATGTTGTCATGATCGACACTGACGTGAGTTTCTCAGGGGGAGCCACTGATCAAACATCCTGTGGATGCTGAGTGGACACACGCACAAACACACTCACCTATCTTCATTGGACAGATGAACAGATAAACCACACAGGCCAACAAGACAATTTGTGTATTAAAGGGGATTTTCTTTTCGAGGAGATTAAGGATCTGGTGACAGAAAACGATCGAACTGAAAAGTCCTCAACGACCACCTTAAGACAGCATTCTCCTGGGTTCTTGGTGTTTCAGTGAGCCCATGGGGAAGGTGCTTGAGTTGATTTCACAGAGAATTTTTTTCCAACACGCAGCTGTTTGCACTTGAAAAAAGTAAACTTCACATAGCTGAAAACCAAGAGCTGGCATTCCAAGACCCATGAAGCCTCTGCACCTTGTGATGGAAGGAGGAAATATTCTGTTTCATGATGGACATAAAAAAACTCTTAACTAAAGAATCCAACTCATCAGCCACAGGCTGATACTAAAGAGACTTTGGCAAATCCCACTGCACTGCCCACACTGCTTAAAATGTCACCTACACACTGTCAAGTTAAGCACTTAACAAGAAAAGTAAAATCACATGAATCTGTTTTAGTGACTGAAGGCCACTCTAAACAATGGTGAGCTGATTCAACAGCATTTTTTATTCGATAGTTACCTGCTCTGTGAAATATGAACTCAAATACGAGCAAAACAAGTTACAAATTTTGTGCTTTTTAGACCATCAAAAATGTTAAAAAACAAAAAACAAACCTATATTTTGAATTACTTCAAAACATATTTTCTTAACGGGGAGTAAATTCTGCTTTAACGTAAAAATAAATAGTTTAAAAGAAATAAATAACTATCTTTATCATTGCCGTACCAATATTTTGCCATCAGTTGAAAACCTTATCTCAAGGAGCTTATAAAAAACCTCCTTTAATTTCACACAAATGCACAGATTTGGATGGGTTAAATAGGCCCAAAATCCGCAAGAGAGTTTAATTTAAAAGACAACTAAAAGGTAGAAAGAGCTGAATCTAAACAACTGGAAGGTTTTCAGCTGACAGCAGTGATTGTCTGGGTTAACCTCCGTGCCCTCGGCATGAAGAACTGAGTCGTTGCCTGGCTCTAACTGCACAATACTACAGAACAGAAGCTTTCCACAACAAAAAAAAAACACACGGAGCCTTTAAGAGCCAGACTCCAGTCAGTCTAAAAGAATTAAACCCCGCTGAGTGTGAATGCATTTAAATGAGATTATACAATAAATAATCTGTGTTTAAACTCAGAAAACCAACAGTGACCAGTATACAGTGTGGCAAGCAAAACAATACAAAAGATAAAATGAAATGAACACCTCTGTCAGTTTACAGTTAGGTTTTGGTCTTAATGAAGTACAGATGTGTTCTTGGCAACTTATAGTGTACTGTATTACTGTATTATTCCCCAGCACCCTCAGCTCACTGCCCCCTTTTCACCTGCCTTGAGCAAAGTTAGTGTTATCCGTTAGGTTATTCTGTTGCCGTCTGTATGGACCTGTCTCTACGCTGCCAGCAGTTTTGGGCTGTGTTTTGCAGGCAAATGTATCTCAATCGGATGATTGTCTCCATGCTGCCTCAGCAGAGTACGCGTGTTGAATACAACGCTGTTGGAAACGCTAAAAGCTCAGCCAAGGGCGCATCTCTGTGGCCATGCCCAGCTGTTTGGGACTTCCCACAGACATATGTACGGTGAATCTGGAAGTTTAAAGTAGTAAAGAGTTATATCCTTCAGTGGACCCAATATATGGAATCATGTTTCATCAAAAGTTTGAAGAATATCCAGCCTTTCACAACCAGGACCCACACCAGTTAGCTAACTTTATCCTCTCCAGTCACAAATGTAATCAGCTCTGAACTGATGTGCTCAGACAAGAAGTGCTCAGGGTGATTAGGGTAAAACAATTTCTCTGCCTGAACCTATCCATAAGGACATTAAGGATTTATCGCATCTGCTCAAGTGCAGGTGATTCTAAATTATGAAAAAAAACATAATCATCTCATTTTGAGAGGGCAGTTTATGAGCGACAGGTCACAGTGAAGCCCACAAGTGCACATCTCTGCCCAGAGGAGTGCTTAAGGTTTGTGAGCAGACTCCCAACTGTGAAAACGAGGGACAAAGTCACGGCTGCTGACTGCCCAGTTGGTGAGTGAATGAGCTGGCTGGCCTGTTGGGACGGTCACCCAGCTCTGATCTGAAGCTACATTATCTATTACACTACCACTGTTTCCTGCTAGCTTTAGAGGGAAGAGGCCAGTTTGAAAAGATTCTTGGCTGGTTGAGGCTCAAAGCCCAGGTGTTACGACTTCTCTTCTGGTTAGCCTGGCCTGGCTGTTGTTTTCGGGGCTGCTGGTTTTTCAGTCTGTGGGCGTCTGTTGAACAATCCGTCTTCACTTCCTGTTGTCTATGAAGGAGTTAGTTGTAGTGTCAGTCTTTGTAGAGGTTTCCTCAGTATTTCCTGGGGGCTGCACTGTAGCTGCATTGGGCCCACTCCCATTCTGAAGTGTTTCCTGTTTGTATTGTTGCAAAGCACGACCGATGGCATCCTCGACCAATCGCTTGCTGACCTTGAGTAGCTCTGCCTCATCAGGCTCAGACCTGCCACGCCCACCTGAGAACAGGAAAAGAGAAAAGTTTATTTTTTAACATTGACATTTTTTAAAAAGTCCATCAATCTACAAGAGTGATTTGGATGTTTGAAAGAAAAAGCTAAAAATGCAATGAGAACAACCATAGTGACCACAGAATAGCCTGGACAACGGTTGGAGCTATTTGGAAACAAGCCTCGACCCTTTTGGAATCCTAGCCAGAGATGAGGGCAAAGATCTTCAAATAGTCATTCAGTTCTTTAAAATAGTTTATAAGATACATCATGTTAATGCAGAACGCCACAACAGGGCAGCCACATAGAACTTTAAAGAATAGAATAATACAGAAAATAAGCTATGTCTGGATACAGCTAATCTCATACCTTCACTTATACGCTCCGACCATCAGTAAAACAGAAGATCAAAGCATGAAAGCAGCTTTATGATGCTTTGGGTGGTCTGTAATACCATTCTACTTATAGTTATTTTAAAGAAATATTTACAAAGCTGCATTCCAACTGTGGTGCTATCTTCAAGGACATTTTTGTCCAGATCCATACTAAAATTACATCCTATAATCATCAGATCTGAGCATAATCTAACGTCTCTGCTGTGCTTGTGGTGGTAGAGAGGAACTGCTTGCCAGCACCTTCACTTATTAACAGGCTGATCAGTTTCTTCATAAGGTACTAATTAGAATTCCCTAAGCTCCTATCAAAAGCTGCAATAGCTCTATTTCCTGATGCATTCAAGCAGATTCTGCTGCCGTGAAAAAAACAGCCCAATATTAAAAAATGAAGTTGTCGAACATTTAGCATCTGCTATTCTGTTTCCTCCCAGCATAAAATGCTGTAAACACAGATCAATAATCTGTTTCAGGTGTGCGCCAAACATCTGTCTCTTTGGTGCCAAATCTTGCTGGATGTTTTAACAGCTGGTTTCTGCCTGTGCCTCAGATTCTGCTTCTCAAACGCCACATTTTTATAAACCTGAAAATCCAAAAGAGGCAAAACAAGTTTAATGGTAATTTATAAGCTTTTAATGTTTTTTTTTCACTGCTAGCCTTTGAGGTGGACAGAAAATCCATCCATCCATTTCCATAACCGCTTATTCCCTAATGGGGTCACGGGGGCACTGAAGCCTATCCCAGTTTACAATGGGTGAAAAGTGGGGTACACCCTGGATGGTCCGCCAGTCCATCGCAGGGCCACACAGAGACACACAAGGAAAAACAACCACACACTCACTCCTCAGGGCAATTTGGAATGTCCAATCAACCCAACATGCAGGTTTTTGGACAGTGGGAGGAAGCCGGAGAGCCCAGAGGGAAACCATGCGAACACAGGGAGAACATGCAAACTCCACACAGAACCTTCTTGCTGTGAGGCGATGATGCTAACCACCACACCACCGTGCCGCCCGAACAGAAAATCCAATTCTAAGAAACGTTTTAATCAAAATGACAAACTTTTAGAGAAATGTATGTCTTACAGTTTAAAGGGCAAGAAATCTCATTTTACAGATTACTACGGTGTTACAGTGTTCACCATCATTGACAACTTAAAATCTGATGTAATTTTTTCTGAACAGGGACTTCTCAGCTACTTAACACTTAAAAAATGGAACCAAACAGCAATTTTGACTCAAATGCATCCGTGTGAAAATATGTCATCTATGTCCAACCGCAGTATAAAATAAAACATTTGAACACTACAATAGAACTGTTGATTTTACCCAGTCAATAAAAAAGGAACTGATAGCAAATTTGAAATCTTAGCTTGGGCGACATTTCACTTGACGTTTTGGTGCATGACACCAGATCTGTTTCAACTTTTTTTCTCCTGACTTTCTCCTGTTCAAAATTAAAGCAGCCTGTCAACAATAAATGAACACGCTCATTTATCTTAGACTGAATCCAGCAACAAAATGTCCCAACACCCTGATAATTACAGACAAGATAACAGATGACGCAAACACATGTCTTACGGTTCCTCCCTGAGTATCAATTTCAATCAATGCCCAGCAGTGATGAGAATCAGAATCTGTTTAACATCCACAATTCCTCCTCATGCGGCACAGAAAATGGCAGACAGAGAGATGGAAGGGGATGGAGCCCCGATGAGATGGACACAAAGTCAATAATTCACATAGAAATACTGTTAGAGTGGCAGGCAGGCAGAGCAGCCAGCTCTAATTCAGCTATTCACTCAGACAGTAATAGAAAATCACTCAACCATTCGGTCTGCTTTGCTCAAACATACACAAAGATTACTGCAGTGGCACACAAACACTCTGATACGTCATCATTTGATTACCAGGACCTGGGAGAAGATCCCCTAGCTATTCTTCAATAGTAGAAAATCCCACCGGACCCAGGGGTTTGTTTTTATCTGAGAACAAAGTGGTGCTTTATTATCCATAACTGAACTAGACAACACAGGCAGCAGGAGGAGGAAAATAGCCAGAGAGAATTCCACAAAGGTCAGACCTGAAGTCTCAGGAGAAAGTATGATGTGTATGGAAGCTCCTCTCTCGCTCTTCGTCTTTTATTCGAGCTCTGTGTTTTTCAGCTTTTCCCTGTTGTCATTTATTGATCTTGTCCACAACACTACACTGTGACGTAGGTAATAACATTGCATGTCTCCAGTTCTCATCCTGCCTGCGTCAACTATCCTTTCATCCAACAAAATTATTTTTACTATTAGCATGGGGATAATATAGTTGTATCACATAAGCAGCATGTTTACAAGGAATGTAACCTCGGTCAAATGTGTCATTTTTTCCTCCTTTGCTCCATCAACAACTGCAAGGGAGGAGTGATAACGAACCACAGAATTCCCAAGGTTACAGACACATTTGGGCGAGCCAGTCAGTTTTCCCGTAACTCTACTCTGCTGTCATGTTTTGTTGCACAAATCTTTCAAAGTCCAGAGCAGGAGGGAGCTTTTAAAGCGCCCTGTCGTAACTTTCCTGTCAGCAGCGAAACCTTCGTTGGAACAGAGTGAAACTCTTCAGTTTCATTGTAGACGTGCACGTGTAAACTGCTTCCAGCACACGCCAGTGTTGGAGCAGTCACAGTGACCACTTCTGTCACCCAACCATGATGTCAGAGCTTCTGTCACGTGCATGTCGTAGAAATGTGTCACCACCATGGAGCTTGTGTTGATTTGGGCTGTCTATGCCAGATCTTCAGGTCTCAGCACGGAGAAAAGCAGCAGAGGCTCGACCAGCCGCCATTGCACATAGCTCAATCATCTATTTGTCTTCACTGCATGCTCATGTCAGCTCCCCTTTCTCAATCTCACTCAGCTGGTTTGGTGTTCTGTTGTTGTTCTCCCGTCATATCGAGTTCTGTTTTCTCAGAAACTGTTGATGTATCACTGAGACGTTATTTGATTATCCGTGACCTGCCTCTTTGTTTGACTGACTCATACCTTTGTTGCATTTCTCCCTCACGACTGCAGTGAACTGAAATTGCTCCTAATGCTGCCTCTCAGAAGACAAGCGCTCCTGACACTCACTGCCACCCTATGCTCTGAATCATTTAAATCATGCTAAGCAGACCTCTCATTTCTGCACCACTCTCACATTCATTGCTACAGACTTCTGCTCACTACGGCCGACTGGCACCTCAGACATTTTCTATCCCTTTGCTCAATATCCATATGTATATATCTATGTCTGAGACTCACCAAGAACAAAGATAAAGTGGATTTTTTTCATACAATAATACACTAAATATAGCTTATTTAAGAAATGTCTCCAAGTCAAAATGGCTTTACAATGCGACTGCTGCATAGACTGCAAAGGTATAGATGACAGTGCAGTCCATGATGATGTCATTAAAATTCTGTTGCCTTTCTGAAGGCCTCTGGGATGTTTGTAGGTATATTCTATAAAAGGCCCAGAACTGTTGTGCTCTTCACTTTCCAGAGCTGGGTTCATGGATTTTATACTAAACGAGTATATCATCAACAAGTAAAGAAAGAGGCTGTTGAGCCTTTTGATCAAACAAACAATGCAACCCTTGCTAAGACACCAGCATAAACCCAGGCCGCTCAGTTAATGGACAGCATCCTTAATCGCTTCCTGGCCAGCTGCTCAGACCAAGACGGGTGATGGCTCTGTCCAGATAATTTAAGCTAATTGAATTTTTGAAATGCAAGTCAGAGATCAACGCAAATGTCACTCGATTATAAAAGAATTGGAAAATGATCGACAGTGATGACTGAGGATTGTTAAAGAGAATTGCTTGATTATATGATCTTTGCCAATCACGGATTTCAAGCTCATGCAAATGATGGGAAAAGGTTATCAGACCATTACCCATCATGATTTCCTGAGGGATTAGACCGCATTAGGATTTTAGCTTGCAACCAAGGGTTACAATTAGCTTCAAATTAACTTTGCAAACTTTGTTGGAAGACGTTTGATACAAAGGCACATACTTTGGCGTTTGGCATGGGGTGAGTAGTGAACCAAATCTGCAACACAAGCACAGACATCAAATATTAAAAGAGGTCAACCACAAAAAAAAAAGACTTGTTGGTATCTGCAAACAAGATTATTTCAGAGTCTCGTGGACACTGAAAACAGCAGGGACAAAAACCTCTTAGTCTCTAAGCACAATGGAGATATTTTACAGCCACACTGAGTAAAGATTGGACCCCTGAAAAAGGAAGTGCACAAATTATTTGAAACAAAAAAAGTTTTCTGGGTAAAATGACTGTCATACTGCTGAGAGCTGCAAGAGTAAGAACGGAAAAAGGGTATGCACACACACTCACACATCTTTATAGGTTTCCTGAAAGGCTTATAGGCCAAAGGATGTATATTTGCTGACTGAAAAAAAGCAGATAATACAGATTTTCTCTGGGATAATTATTTTTTTCAGTTTTATTTCACGATGCAGCACTTCAGAAAACCAGTATTGATTTTTTTTCAAATGGCAAGATCAGTGACAAAACTATACTATACTAGTACCCTCTATACTATTTGTCATTCCCCTCTTATTCAGATAATCTATTTTTTACTCTGAGAACATCCTGAAACGTGCACCTGTATTTTCCCTGTGCGCAATTCAACTTATCAAAGGTCTGTTCTGTGTGTACTGATGTTACAACTGTGTGCTCATGAAACAGTCACTTTATCTGCCTCTTCAATCGTGCCCTGACAGAGCGAAGGCCTTTACCATGGCAGTAAAGTCGCCCTCTGGACCTGTTTCACACCCACACACACTAACAGATACAGATAGGCCCTCACACTGTGAAAAAAGAGTCCACAGCAACATGGATGACAGATACAAAGGAGCTCACTCTATCAACTTAACTAAAAAAACACCTAAACACGCATTCAACAGAGTTTTTCCCTCTTTTTTTGCTGAACTTTTCAAAACTCTCCCCCACACTGCAACTTCCCATGTTCCCACATCCTCTGCTGTCCCCCTCCCTCTGCCCATACTTTCTCTAAGCTCTCTTCCTTTACCCAAACATTTTTTCTTCACTCTACTTTCTTTTTTGCCCTTGTGTCATGGTGACGGAAAGAACGGAGCCAGACGGACACTTCAGCTCTGAACAACTAAGTCGGGATGCGCTGTCTGTTTCTGGCAGGTTTCGATGCACTCTTTCTGTTAAGTGTCTTTGCCCTCATATTTGACTTTGTCATCTCACACTGCAACCTTGTCTTTCTTATTTTATGACAAAAGCACACCCCCACACATCTATCAAAAAACGTCCTCCAGAGATCTTCACCTTCATCACATTTAGTCTTTCAGAAAACACTACAAGGTGAAGGGAGCATTTTAGTGTTCAAACTAACTAACATATTTCCTCAGAATATGAGTATGACTATGCACATATGACTACAATACTGAATATAGAAAATATTCAGTGCAGTTTTACTCTTTACTTTAAATGTTGTCAAATTGACCTCATTTTATATGTAAAATGCTGATTTAAGTTACTTTAACATACGTTAAGTTAGACCAAACAGATGAAATCTGTACATTTTTTGTTTTTTGAAAAGAATTTCTTCAGACAAAACATATCTGACTCATTTGACCGCAAAATAAACGGCATCGTAGCACTGACAAAGTGATTTCCAAAAAGCTTTTGTGTGCAGCATGTCCTTAAGAATGAGGAAACTGGACATGTGGAGGGCAGAAGACAATGTGACAGGCTTAAAACTAAATACGGTAGACAAGCTGCTACGGAAAGTCATGTCCTTATGTAATAGAAAAAAAGCCCCATCCCAGCTGATCCATCGCTGTTTACTGAGCCTTTATCCGAAATGGTCGGCATGGAAGGGTGGCTGAGGTGTGCTGAATGACACTGAAGTGGACAGGAATGTGGCATCAGGTCTCATTGAGGGATGAATACTCCCTGGAGCCTGGACCGGAACTTATTAAAGCAGTTGCGGGTCGTTTTTCTCCAACAGAACAAAAGGCAACTAAACTCCAAAGAAGAGCTTTGGGATGCCCTTTCAAAAAGCCTAAGGAACTATTTCAGAAGACTACTATTTCTTTTATGAATTGCTGCCCCTATTTCCCCTTTTCTAAAAATATATTAAATGACGACACGCCACATCAGACCTTTTATTGGTACTCTCCTGTTTTATCTGCACTGAGAGATTTATCCCTGTAACTTATCTACTTTATTCTTCTGCCTGTATATTGCCTCTGTCTCTTGATTTACAGATGATGCGTTTGGAATTTTGACTGTACATGGTCAGCAAGCTGTGAATCTGCATAATGTTAAGTGACAGAGCTACCCTTCTCACAGTGGCTCTGTTGACTTGTACGTGCAGCACTGCTGTGACTTATATTGTGCGCTGTAGCAACCTTTGAACACCACTCCCCAAGACTCCCTCACACTCTTATTTATCTTGGCTTTTAGCGGATGCTGCTTCAAGATAACCGAGTCCACTTTCTGCTTGGCTTCAAGCTGCAACTGCCGAAGTCGGCCTGTTTTTTTAGCCAGCCACGTTATATCTGTGGATATACGGAGGCTGAGGAGCTGTGGGTAGATTTGGATAGGGAGCCCTAATGGTGGAGGGGTTTCCTGAGGAAATACCAGAGACTCTTCCAGACTTTCCTCTTTTATGTTTGCACTCCACAAATGGACATGATCACAGATTGGCGTCATTATATGCAAGTTAGACTGTCGTGGGAGCAGAAATCTTCTTATTGACATCAAGCTGACAAAAAAATGAGAAAAATGAAAAAAGACGCTAAGCACCCAGTTGAGATCAGTCCACTTAATTAAACATTTGGCCACAGACAGAACGATAGATCAATAAACTTGAGGGGAGATCTCTCATGTGGAAAAAGAGTCTATAGGTCTGTCGTGCCTGCCATGTTTTTTTGACGCAGCACCACAACTACAAATGCACCAGAGCACTGCACTGATTTTTAGGAAAGAAGAACTACATAAACGGTGCCTGTTCTTGTGTCAAGATGTGAGCAACTGTCCCTGCATTTTGATAAGTCTAAAATTGAGAAATGCAATTTTCGTCAAATAACCCTTCAGCCAGAACAATGTGATGCAAGTGGTAATACAGTGCTCCAATGGCAATTTCATGGCCAATGAATCCCCCCCCCCCCCCCCCCCACCAACACAGTGAAAACCATAATATTTCGGTTTTCACGCCCATAGCTTAAAGAATATTAAATTAGCATAGCTTCATACCTTTAATATGAAACCAGTAGCACTCTTTGGAAAATAGAGAGAAACGCTGGTAGAAACTATTCACTCAAATATTGTCAGTCATTGACTAACTTGAAGGAGACGATGAATATCAGTGTGCTGTCACGGGGGAAAGAACAGAAACACATGAGCTTGTGAGAATTGTATATGACTTTCAAACTTTTGCTGGAATATGGGATTAAAAACAAATATCTAAATTGCGCTGGCCTAAATGGAAGCTTAGGAAATTGTCCAACAGTAGGGTAGGCAACTTTAAAATGGATGATGACAATATTGACCTGCAGAAAAGGCTGAATGAGACCAGCGTTTAGCCATTTTTTGCATTCCCTTCTTTTCCGAAAAAATTTGAACTATTGTAGAAGAGACTTTTTTCATAATGAACTAAAAGGCTTTTTGAAAATATTATTCCATTAATAGGGCAGAATTTTAAACACTAATGAACGGATCATTAGTGTTTGCTTTGTGGAACTGAAGGAATCAGATATTATATATATATATTAATATGTGTTTTTCCAGTTATATTGAACCAAGATGCAGTTGATTAAGTTATATAAAGACATTAGGGGGAAGAACTGATGATTAAGAGGACTGCAGTCTTAATTATTCTGGCAGCTGATTAACAAATCAGCCCAAGAAAAACATTTTTTTTCTATTGAACTAATTATAAAGTCTAATAATATTTGAATAATTTAGCTTGGTTGCAGTGATCACATGCTAAATACTTGGAAAACCTCTAAAGTGTTTAGAGTAATACTATTTGTTCAAATTGAACTAAACATTTTAACTCAAGCCCTGCTTCAACGAAGCCAAGCAGACATAAAAGCAGTGCAGCAGCAGGTGTGTCGCCTGTGAATCCGTCTGCGACCACAGATCAAATAAACAGCCTTGTCTTTGTAATGTGAATGGACAACCAGCCAAAGATATAGCCCACTTTGATTTATTGGACCTGTAGTCTTATGTGAAAGCTCAAAATATCCCACTCAAATCTGACAAGTACCCCATTAGAAGGCATGAGAGAAGACATAAACTTTCATGAACTATATAAATAATCTTAGAAAGATCGAGATCAGAGAAAGAATGAGAGTTCTGTACATGTTTGACCCTAAATTGTGTGACTGTTAATACTTGAATAGTATCTGCTGCAGCTTAAATGTGTTGGTGCTTCTGCATGTGAACACTGCATGGTGTGGTTCTAACACATCTGTAGCTTAAACAACTAACTGGCAAACGGAGACACAAAACTCTGATCAGGTCTTATTGATTACATCATACAACAAAAGGCGCTGGGACTTCCATTAGTCTTCACAGTAAAAAACCAAAATCATACCCTAAGGGCAGGCTTTGGTGTTAAGTGTGATATAATTCAAACATTATGTTATTCCCATCTCTTTGGGACTGCTGGACTCTGACATAGAGCCGTATGGAATTTTAGAGCATCTAGTAATTATTTGAATAGCATAATGTTTTAGCTCTGACAAATGCTTGTGGAAAACGAAGGCGTTAACAGAGAGAGGCTTTGGGAATGAGAGAAGTGGCACAGAGGACTGAAGCAGAAGCAGACAGGGGAGATTTACAAGGCACCATGCGCCTCTTCCCCTCCTGATCCACCTCTCCACCACTGTTTTGTTTTCAGTGTTCTTTCCCTCTCATGTGCGGCCACAGCTGTGTGCACCAGTGCAGCCTAAAAACAAAAACAGCTGGATTTCTTAAATCTAGTTTCTTTATTCAACTTTAGTGAAACGAAACAAAAGGAAGAATTAAAAATTATTATTATTTTTTTTAATCAATGGTCTGTGTGATATCTGAGCCGCCGTCACATGGTTAATGCAGGTAAATAGCTTATTATGCTGTGGAAACGCAGACTTGTGGGTGTTATCATTT
Source organism: Menidia menidia (assembly GCA_907169785.1). NCBI lineage: Eukaryota > Metazoa > Chordata > Actinopteri > Atheriniformes > Atherinopsidae > Menidia > Menidia menidia. The sequence goes on along the minus strand of CAJRST010012224.1, from coordinate 5,969,097 downwards.
GAATTTTTCAAGACAGCTGTGTCCCTGAAAATGTCATTAGAAGAGGGGAAATGAAGCAGGAGAGCTTGAGTGGTGGGGGGACACAAGAGGTGGTGTTTGTTTCTACTGTAGTTACACAGTCCAAGAAACAACTGCTTCACATTGAAAGGGAAGAACAGTGACTCATAAAGGGAGCATGAAGCCTGCTGGACTTCCCAAGACAGGTGAGGTGGGATAGGCAATCATCACCTGTCAGACAACTGTGAGACGGCAGCTCACAAAAAAAAACAACTGGACTTCAAGCTGCTTTTAGATGGAAGGAACTGATTGAGTATGGCTGTGCAATCATGCCATGTTAGTAGATGTAACTTGACGTACATGTTACAAAAAGACAGATGATAAAGCAAGCACTGTCAGTTCATTAAAAATGGGATGGGAAGTTTCAAAAGTCGATTATTACAGAAGTCTTTATGCCAAGAAATGTCATCTCCATTCACCCTTACCCATCGTCATTGATCCTTACCCATTTCGATGCAGTGTTTCAGAGCCAAAAGGTGACTACCAGACATCTCTACGCACACACACTAACACACTTTCTTGCTCATTTATGTTGCTTTAAAGCCTTCCAGACAATTTGAATAAATCATAGACGTGCACATGGATGGTAAATGTTGTGTGCACGACCTGTAAAAATGTTTTGCAAACTGGAAATATGGATTTGGGGATCGATCTCTGTTCCTCTGTCGACTTGAGTGTAGAGCCTCAGAGCTTAGGTGTCATAATCTTTTCCAAAAGATATTCAAGTCCCTTCGAACTGAGAGCCTATCACCATATCATTGAGTCTCTGTAAAGCCTAAAGTTGTAACTCGCTTTAGATAAAAGCAACAGCAAAATCAATGTTATGTAACACACACTCGTTGAATTTGTACGTCTCGTGTCTGACACTGCAGTGATGGACAACAGAACCGGCCCACATTAAGAAGGTGGTGGGGAACAAAGGGCTGTGAGAGCCATGCTGAGTGACACTGAACTGTACCACACCATGCTATGTCAGAGAATGCCTTCAGACTTACAGAAACTCAACAAGCTGATAAATGAGGAGGGCTCGGTGGCCATGTTTACATGTGCTTTCTATGGTGTAGTTATAATTCCAATCAGAACTGTCCTGTTATTCCAATAAGGAAGTGAGTATACATGTTCAAACAGAATAAATCATGTTGACATGAAAAAGCAGTGATTTCCAGCGCAAACAAATAATGCTGCCAAGTGTTTCTTATAAGGTCTAGAAGCAGCGCTTTGTTATCAGATACTAGCTAGTTTTGGTCCCACCATGTCTTCCACTTGCAGTAATGTAAAGGGTGAGATCATGTTACGATTGATGTCCTGACATTTGGATTGAACCAGTGGCTTGTATTCAGGATGAATGTCTAAGTTTTCAACATAGAGCAAAAGCACAATGTGGTGATAAACCAACAGGGTCTTCAGCCAGAGGCTTCTTCATAAGGTTAGCAGTCCAGTCACTATTATTCCACACACACTTCACACGGTTATTTACTGAACTGCTGGGTTTTGTTTGTATGCATCTGGAAGACGGGCTTTCCCGTTTGTCAGCTACAGTGACCGATCACACCTCTGTGTGACAGCTTTTCATGTCGGTGATGGCGGAATTGTGGCAGAAACACAAGCATGCGCGCATGTTTCTGGCGGTGCTGACGAGGAACGGTGTCACAGGGGGAGCATCTGAACCAGCAGCATACAGTGCACACACACAATCACTACGCCTGTTGGTCTGCCTCCCTCTACTCGTCTTTGCCTTTGTTTCAACAACACCATTCCTCTTTAAGCCCATTCCCTCCTTTTCCCCTCATTAGTCTTCAATCCCTGCCTCACCCTTTCCCTTTCTCCCTCAGTCTCTCTCCTCTCAGAAGTAGGGCACAGTGGCTCGACTGTTTATAGCAATGCAGCTGCAAGCGGGTAGCAAGAGAGAGGGACACAGAGAGAACAGGAGGGAGGAGGAGGAAGCCAGGGAGGCAAGATGAGTGCAGAGTCCAACTGAATGTGGTTCTTTACCAGCACAGCGCAAACACGCTCCTACACATTCTATACGCAGTCTCGCCTTTTCAGCCAGTGTCAAAGTCTGTGTTTATGACTTGATAATCAGCACGGTCTCGTGGACAAGGTGCAAACACACACAAACATTGTGCAAGCCACTCATCATTGGCACATTTTTATTACTTTGTATCTCTGTGTAATCATTAATCCACCCAATCAGGTATTTCAGCTAAACTGACATAGAGCTGCATCTTTTGTACAGTTTAATAAGACCAGTGTAATTTTATTGCTCTGGAATGAACTTGGGAAGACAAGTTAGCGATCCCATTTCATGTCCAAAACATCAGCAGACACCATGAAAATTGTATTACCGCAGCATTTTAGCTTACTGTTTATTTGTTTAGGAAGAAAAAATATGAATAGCAAATTTGTGCAAAATGTCATTCTTCCCCATTGGAGTATACACAGCTATTGTCCAACAACATAACATGGCACCAAGACTAAGCAGTGCATTCAAATAAAACATGAAATAAGTCACACTTCAGCTGCCTCACAACAATAATGAAGAACCCTGTAATCAAACCTCAAGCTGCCCCACTAATTTTCCTCTGGAGCCTATCTAATTTATGACAAGCAGCAGTTTGCCTTCATTATTGCTGTCACTTAGCAGAAATTCATGCCTTAACTTTTACTTAACAACACTTTTGAGTTTCTTTGACCGCAGATGTTGTGTAATATGTTTGGTAACACCGGTGCTTTAACAACTCCAACAGAAGCCTTAGTTGTGGCCGTACTCAAAGTCATAACCCAGCTGCAAAGCAGAAGTTACCTAAAATCCCGTATTGTTTTTGTACTTCTTCAATCAGACCCGTCTTTGGCCTTCACAGTGCAGGATGTTTTGCAGAGATAGACCATCGAGGGGCCGTTTTCTCATTTATGTAGAGCGTTCTTTAGTCTCCCATCTGAGTTGAAGATATTTATGTACAATTATGATTTTGTGAGTTCTTGACTAGCTCATACATGTCTGAAATGTAACTCATGAACATTTTACAAAAGCCTTGCAGCCTAAGGGTCACACACACTGTAAGCAATTTCTGTAAATTACCTTTGATATAATGACAACTAAGTTCTCCAACACTACATGACACTATGAGTGCATGTGGCTGGCTTCTTATCAACGTTTGGGATTCAAAATAAAAAAGAATTAGCTGAGCAAATTTTGTTCTTATGTTACGTACCTGGCACTCTGGCTTCATAACATGACAAAGTGATAAAGAGCAATGCAACTGCATAAACCTTGGTAACATCAGGATAGATACTGAATCAGAAATACATAATTAGGAATCCTTTCGTAAGTCATCATTGCTTTATGTTGTGCTCGTGAATGATTATCATAGTGATGTGATTTCTATTGAGAAGAAATATGTAAAAAGCAAAAAGGTGCAGCCATATATGAATATATGAACATTAACATATAAGCAAGTTCTTATGATTCTTTTATTCTACTGTGATGTATTGTTATCCAAAATGCTGTAATTAAACTTGGCTGAAAGAGCTGTAAATTATGTCAGAGGATCTTTGCCCCACAGATGTAGGTTATAAGTATTTATGACCCTGTGGACTTTCTGTCCATGAAAGGAATTTTACTGCTACATTTTCAGGGGTAAAGTTCTGTTAAGCTTGTGTGCACGAGGACACACATGCAACCTGCTGCTGCTTTCACACTACTCTGCTGATCAACAGTTGGCAAAAGTTAGGGAAAAAAACTGACACATCAGCAAAGGCTGTGAAGAAAAGAGCTGAGAGCAAGTAAATCAACTATGTACAACATGTAGTAATGCCTTTATGTACATTTGTTTAAAGGCAAAGCGCTCAGTGGGAGATTTATTCCTCTATATTGTTGAATGCATGCCAGTAAATAATCTGAGTACGTCAAACTGTAAATTTTCTTTCTTAACAGGCTAATTCAATCAGCAGGTGTAAGTTTAAAAGGTTAAAATCTATAGAGATGGCTCCCTGGAGACTTTTCAGTAACCTATAACAAGGCAACTATTGCGTCTGAAGCTGCCATGTGGTCTAGCAGAGGCACGAAGCAATTACCTAAAGCATTACAGAGAATTACACAGCTGAAATATAGGCATTATGCTGCGGACAGCAACAACACAAGACTGCACACAAATGCAATTACATGGACACGCTCTCTTTCTCAACCACTCCTTGTCCATCTGTAGGTCATCCAGAAACATGCGTGCTCCCGTGCGCTCGCATGCAGACAGCTGACACAACAGAACACACATGCAGCGCGTGTTGTGCGTCTCCACTGCATGCATACAGTTTTCTCTCACACACACAACACCATTGAGAATATCAATCCAACTGGCTTCTTCAACAACACACACCCACGCATGGAGATAGGAGCAGGAGACACTCACTGATTTTCTCCTCCGCTTGGGAGAAAGGGAAGCAGCACAGCTGACCCATGGCGCCTCCTTCCTTCTCCCCGTTGTTCCCCTCTCCCCGCTGTTAACCCCCTTTTTTCTCAGCCCCTTGATCTGAGACGGACAGACGGAGCCAGTGTCCTGCTTCTCCCCCCGTCTCTGCCACTCTATCTTCTCCCCGTCTCACACGCTGTAACAGTGCTTCTCCTCCCTCCCTCGAAGGGCAGACAAACCAAGCGAAGATGGAGGCAACACACACACACACACACAAAAACTCCCTTTCCCCTTCGTGCAGTCTTAAGAGGCAAGAGCAAGATAGCAGATGCTGGGGAAAAAAAAAATGAACGAGTGGTTCCTTGCTCTTGCTCTACTTTGCACTGACACAGGGAGGAGGGGTGTATGCATCAGAGAAAGGGAGGGAGGAAGAGAGAATGGAAGAGCTGGTGTGTGTGTAGGAGACAAAAAGAGTATCTTTTTTTCTGTTTCAAGTAGGAAAAGCGGAGGAAGGGCTTGTGTGAGTAAGAAAAGTGCATGTGTGTCAAAGTAGCTGAGGAAGCGGCAGCATGTGAGCAAGCTGGAGTAAATGTATATTTATGAACGAGAATGAATACGTTTTAAGCATGACATTTGTGCAGAAAGAGAGAGAGAGGCAGCAATGTAAATGAGGGGAGAGCCAACACTAATCTGTGTGTGTGTGTGTGTGTGTGTGTGTGTGTGTGTGTGTAGGGGTTTATAAGCTCCACCTCCACTCATCACAGCAGCATGACTATAGCCGTCAAACAGTGAGCAGCTGCATTATGCCTCTGCTTGTATCGGCGTTATTAATGAACTCTGTTTGTCCCCAGAAGCAATTCAATGTTCCCAAAATAAATCAATATTCCACTAAGATAATTCTTATTTGTCAATTTTGAAGATACATTCTCAAAAGTAATGGTTAGCTAACGAAAATAGCTATGACTGTAAATCACAGTAAACTGGTCACTAGAGATGGCCCTTCTTTTTGGACTGTTGATGCTTTTACATAGAAATATGATGACGATACATTGTAAATCCATTAAAATTAGCTGGATTTTTTCTCTGTTATATAACATTATATGAAATCTTAAATTCAAAGGTGGCAAAGTTGAGGCACAAAAGTAAAAGTATAAATCCATTAATCAATTAAACACAACAAACCAGTCTTTAACTTCGGTGTTTCAAGAATTAGATGAAGCTGGATGTGTGGGTCGTAGACTTGTCATATAAATAAAGGCAGAGAAAAAGTCTGCTTCTTAAAATTGGTTTGTCAATATAACTTGGGAGCTTAAAAGCAGAATTGTAAGTAAGTATAAAACTGACCGAGCTAAAAAAAACATTTCCAAGAACATGACACTTGTTTAGAATGGATGGAAGAATTCCAAAGCCATTGCTACATTAGTGAAAGCAGAAGTGGCAACATTCATCCCCAGAGATGTCTGGAGTATGGAAAAAACCTTTGTTCATGTTTCCACTGGAAGAAAAGATTAAGAAATCCAAGAAATAACCAGTTTTCTGGAAAACTGAGACAAAAGCTGGACTTCTTGGAAGGAATATGCTACCTTTTGGCCGGAAAGAAGCACAAAAAACAAAAAATCATGCAGTATGTTTGGCTTGATTTTTAGGACTTAGCAGATGTACTGCAGAAAAAGCCTCTGCCATGGTGTTTACTCCTTTGCTTCACATAAAATCAGCCCTTATCAGTCCCAGGGAATTATTCATCACATTCATGAAAATATCCTATAAATCTTGCCATATACAATGCCATAAACAATACTTTTATCACCATAACTCTTCGCCCACCCACAAAACCTTCCATGGTTAAGAATATAGTAGAGTAGAAAAGACAGAGATTCTATAATGAATCATAAATGTAGTTATTGCACATCATATATGACAATAATCAATAAAATGCTTTTGGCTATAAGTCTTATGGCTCATGTGTTATCCAATGACTGATGGTTTTACAGAAAGAAATGCTGAAAAGAGAAACCTTTAGCTTTGTGTAATGTGCTGGAAAGCTTTTGGAAACATCTGATGGAGGTCACTTGTGCTAGAAGCTGTTGTTTTAGTGACATTATGTCAGTCTATAATCGTGTCTAATATAAACTGCATGCCACATTCAACAAACAATACGGGCATCCTGGTGATGCTGTAAATGATATTGTAATTTGTGTCAGTGAGCACCAGAGGGATGCAGACATTAGCCCGTTGGATCTGAGGAGATTAGCAGCCAACAGGTGAAATATAGTGGAACACATTCACAAAGCTTTTTTGTTTCACTGAAACACAAACGCTTTCCTAGTCAACAAGTCGGGATAGATTGTAGACTAGGTGTGCTACAACTTCTCAGCAGCCGATAGGATGTAACACAGCATCAGATGTTCTATTACCTTGGCATAAGTCAACGGTACAAATGGTACGAACTTTCTGGGGCCCTGTGGGAGGAGGGTCATTGGCATTGGTGTAATTATGGTAGATGTTTTCCAGTAGATGGGTTTGAGGTTGTGTCCTTTCAGAGTCTCAGAAGACTTGAGATAAAAAGGTGCTGCCGTACAGAGATTGAGCACAATAATGGGAACACCATCTGGCCCCGGTGCCTTGCAATGTTTACACCTGCTAAGCTGCTGATGGACTCTAATGTGAAGGGGGCAAGTGCAGGTTCTTGAAAGAAGAGAGGTCTCGGCAGGTCTTCACAAACAGCAGAGTGGTTGTGGTTAAAGGTGTCTGTTCAGGGAGTTGGAAGAGCTAATTGGGTCTGACACTACAAAGTGCACATGCTTTGATTTGTGTTCACCCAGTAAAAAATGGTGGGATGTTTAATTAATTTTCATACTGCTTAGCTTAATGCAGCCATCTTCGATCAGGTTATTAATGAGTCTCTTGAAGGAAGCCTGGTCGTTGAGTCTGAGTGACTTATGGATTATTTTTCTGCCTTAACTTAATGTGGAGGGCGTGCCAGCATTCAGCACTCGGTTAATACCTTAAACTTTGAATTAAGGCTTCTTTTGTCGTTTCTCTCTCAAAAGGTTCTTGTTGGATAAGAAACTTACAAAAGCGTTCTGTGGAAATGTGTTACTGTAGACTTATAAAGGAGGTGGCTTTATGTTGTGATTTTTGTTTTGACTGTTTCTGGACTGAATTTTACCTTCTGTTGTGGACTCAGGTTGGACTTGTAAAGGCCAAAACGTTGAGTTTGTATGACGCTGTTGAAAATAGGTCTCCCCGCATGTTTATAAGCCCTGTCTTCTGTGGTAAGAACACTGAACTTGAACACAAGCACAAAGCTCAGATAATTTACAGCTGTTGTAAAGTTTACCACACAAGAGGTGTTCTCAATCTTGGGTAAGCTGCATCGATGCTTGTGGATGATAATCTGCACATGGTTGATGAGTGAGCAATCAACCAACTCAGCCTGTTCTTAAAAATATGCCAACAAATGGAAATCCCTGATTGGTTTAGAGTGCAGCTGTATTTTCTATTACCATGTCATCAGTTTCAGCTGCACATCTACCAAAAGAAGAGTAGCTGATGAGTTGTGATGTAATGTAAGCTGTCATGCCTAAAAAGACTGGTTTCCCTCCCTTCTCTCGGCTCAGTGGTAGCGCTGCTCGCTAATGTAATGGCCTCAATCGGTGTTCACGGCTGGCGCTCAGGCTAACGCTCACTGAAAGCTCCATTCGGACTGAGGGAAAGCAAATAAAAATGTGGAGCTCCATCCATTTGTGAAATAGAATCATAAAGATGGGGAGCCGAAATATCTCTTTCTTTTTTTCAGTCATTTAATTGAATGATTTGATTTCAGCTTTAACTGTCAGAATATCTGGAATTAGTTTATTTCCACATACAGTGAGGTCACATCTGCCAACTTTTCCATAAGTATTCAGAGCATTTTGCTGCTATGAGGTGGACACAGGGACTAAGGTGAGGGCAGCTTTTAAAAGCTCACAGCTTTTCTTAAAGCACCCCGCACAGCTCCCTTTGGCAGCTTCGCTAATTAGTCCTTGATGAGGCATTGACGCTCCACCAGTTGCAGGGCCGCTCTCTGCAGCAGTTGGTTTGTTAAAAGCACCTCTCCACTTTGCGACATTAACAGAGGATTGCAAACAAGAGGTAAGAAGAGATGCTCAAGCATATTCAGACACCAACACACACAGTGCATTATGCGCTGGGCTCAGCTGTGTCAGTCAACAGCAGAGCCTCTGTCTTTGTCTGCAGCATTCAGCTCCCAGCTGCTACTTTATGCAGCCATCACACATCCAAACGTATGAAAAATAAAGCTTAAATACATACTCTTTGTGGGGCTTAACAGTTGCTAACGAAGCGGCTTGATTATCGTGTGTTCATCAACACACACGCTACACCAGCACACACAATCACAGCCTTTAAAGTGAGGCTAGCGTTATTTTTCCAAAACCGTGAATGTTGCATATTTTGGATGATAATCCTCGGCGGCAGGCATCCCCATTTCGGAATTTGAATTAAAACCAGTGGAAAATTGTTTGGGAGTTGCGGTGCTAGTTTGTTCGAGGCTGGAAATCCACCAAGGCAACAAAGCCGGCACTGCAACAGCACCGAATAGATCACCTTCAAAACTTAGTCACAAGGTAGGGTATAATAAAGGGCATATAAAGAACATTAGGCATTTGCGGAATGCTGATAAAAGGGAGCTGGTCCCCGGTGATAGAGCCTTCTGCTTATCAAAGTGCTTCCACGTACGTGTTCTCAGTAATTAACTGATGACACACACATAGAGCATGATAAATGATACACAGACTGTACACAGAGTTTGCGTTGTGACACACAACGCCATTCTGCAGTCCGTATCCACGGTTTTTGCTACCGCTACAGTGCTGCTGAGACTGGGTGGAGCAGGCCCAGCATTTTGGCATGTCTACACACGTGTCCACATTAGACTGAACGAAAGTCTTTCCAACTCGGGGGCTAAACATCTGCAGTGGAGCCACAGCCTGCATCCCAGTGCGTCTGTTTATCAGTTGTGTTTTTGGGATGTATAATAGCAATGTCCCTTCAGATGTTCGTTAAAGTTCTTCCAATGCGTGCATAGCATCTTTACAGAAGATGAAAACTGCTTGCCACAGAGGCACAGATTTTCCATCCGGATTACTGAACTCCACTGATAGTCCAGAGCCTACTGACCCCCCCCCCCCCCCCCCACACACTCACACACACACACACACACACACAAAAGAAAAATAAATCAAGATTCTTGGCCTCTTAATCCCTGTGGCACAGAAACAGATGCTTTATCTTCACAGCATGCTTCACAGCACTGCTGCAACATCAAACCACGCAGGATTTTTTTGTTGTGTATATTGTGACTTTTCCACTGATGATATTTCCAACTGCAGTGTTCTTGGAGAATCATTTCTGACCAAAGGTTGGCTGGCAGGATTATGGCTGATCTGTGGCATTTTACTTTACTAGTCCACAACAGCGTTCCCAATGTGAGCGCACGTGATCATGTGGCAAATGGCAGGTCTTTCTTTTCGTGGTCTGGGGTACACGCTTTGACCTGCAGCATTCAAATTTGACCACAGTTATTTGATATATTTTGTAACTGAAGCATTTTTTTCATCTTGGCTGCATTAATTACTCTGGTGATTTTAGGGGGTAATTCTTATAACTTTGCATTCAGTTTATTCCTGGACATGAATGAGAAACAGCAGAATGAGGAGAATAAGGAATAATGGCAGAGAAATTACATAAATAATCCATTTGATGGAGTGACCCCAGAAACAAATTGTTTTCTCTTTTTCAAACTCTGGTCCAATCCAATCTTCATCAGTGTAACGCATAAGCCATACTCAGCTATTCTCACCCCTCCATTAACACTGCATTGTCAGCGTCCTTCAGTGTGCTTTTCCTATCCAACTTCAATTGGGTCGCCTGGTTAATTTCACCTTCAGTCAGACTGCCAATTTTCTCTCACCATCTGCCTGGCCGTACTATCCCCCCTTCTCATCCTCGCCGTCTGTTTATTTCCACCCTTTTGACAGGCCTATTCCCCCCTTCCTTTCTCTTGCTTCGCTCATTTATCATTTTTGTTTCATCTCATTCCTTGCTCTATCCTGTCCAGTCACTTCCACCTGCTTAGTCACTTCTATGTTAGATTCTCCTCTTCCTCTACCCCCCATCTCCATCCAGGTTGTTCCATTTTCCTTTTCCATAATTTCACTCCAGGAGGCCTACTATGTTTAGCATACCCCCTCTGCAAGTTGTCAGGTGCTCAGTGTTTGTCACATGCTGTTAGTAATAGATTTAGTTACCAGAATGTTGAAACTGTTCTTGCTGTCAATCTTTGGAAGGCAGCAGGGCCTCCTTGCTACGGGAACATTTTAGCACTCCGGACACGCTGCTAGCATCTGCTTAATCTGAGCTCTCTTGTTTGGCGTGTATTGCCAGGAAAACACTGGAGATGGTTCACAGGGCCGGACTCAGCAGTCAGAGTCATAAATTCTTGCTGTCACTTTGCCATGAGACATCAGCCATTGTCACACATGAGCAGTGTGTGGATTTTATCAGGAGCAGACCTCCACATATATAGCACACAAGAGCCTGCCCACTGAACATGAGTTCTCATATCCAGAAACACTGGCTTAAATTTCAGCATGGGATGATGTCTAACTGACCACACAATGAATAAATAATTACATAGGGTTCTGATGCTCGTCTCCCATGTAGGAGCACATTCTAGTTTACGTTTGTTGATAATACCCTCTTTCTGCATCCCCCTGGACTTACATAATTTGATCATTCAGTCACTGTGAACCCTATGGTCATTAACCTGCTGTGCGCACCACAGATGGACTCGTTTGCACGTTGGAACACATGTTGAAAAGGTGGCTCAGCAGGCAGGTCCAACTGTGCATGCGTAAAAGTGTTTTTAAAAAGCTTAGAAAACGTTAGCAAAGAATTTTGGTGGACAATAACACTATTATCCATTAATCCTTCATATTTACTTGGCAAGTGGTTGTAGGTGTGGTGAAATGTGTAAATTTGGCTAATGTGCACTATTTCATGAAATCGCATTGTCTCTTTTCCAAAACCCAGTCAACAAAAGAAATGTTTTTCCCAAGACATAAGGAGACTCCCCACATTTGGTGGCGTCTCTACCATTATACAGCCTTACATACACTTACAAATAGTGCTCTTTTAGGTTTGTGTCTAAAAGATCACATAAGACAAAACATAAGACAAAACAATTTCCCCATCCAATGCCGAATCCAGATTTCTTCCCCTGGCTATACTCATACAATTCACATGCTGGCACACCTGGTAGTGTGTGAGAACAGAGATCATCTACCAATCCAAAATTAGTCTATTGCAAATTTTTTTATTTTTTTTTAAAACTGCAAATGAACCACAGTTACCAGAGGCCATATTTGGACCAGACTTGGCTATTGTTACACAGCCCTTTACCCATCCCTTTTCCAACATCCAAACATCACAGCTTTTCTATTTTGTGTACAGCTTTTCTATTAAAAGAAATTGGCCTACTAGAATGCAAATGACTTAACAGCATAATAACTGATTTCTTGCTAAAGAGTGGAAAATAAGCACAAAATATGGAAAAACTGAAACCAAACAGCACAGACTGTACACAAGTGAGTAATTTAGCCTCAGTTAAATATCAAAATGTCACAGTGCAACAAATCATCTTCATGTGCCTCCAAACGCTGCAGGACCCCTGCTGGTTGGTTAGTGTCACACTTCTACCTGAGCAGTCTGTGATTCGGTCTGGAATTCTGTGGGTTTGAAGGTTTTACATTACAACTGCCAAAAGGTCATGACAGGAGCCAGACCCGCTCCTTCCCCTGAAACAGAATCATCTGCACTGCTCAACCAGACGCGATCAATTTAAGAATTTTCCTGTTCACTAGCAGTTTCACTTAACACAGGTTATAGGAGTTGAAATAATCACTGAGGAGTCCTCTACAGGCTCCGTCTGCAGTGGCACCATATTGATGGGATTCCTCATCAGAGCATACGCTTTTTATTCATCTCAGCTACTCTCCTACAGTCTCATTCCTGCACAGCAGTGCTCAGAGAGAATAAAGAGCTCTAGAGTCCGTCTGCTCCTCTCTGTTAGTTTACGGGGTTGTCTTCTTTCACATGTTTACACGAGTAATTTATTTATCTTTGACTCTTTGCTTTTGTTTTATGATCCACTACAGTTATTCTTAGTGCCTTTGTTTAGTCTGTGCGTTATGAGTTTTGGCTCAGATTTGTGTGACCTCTGGTACTTTGTGTGAGCTACATTCTTTTTGTATTCTGAATAGATTTGTTAGTTAGTGTTGGTTTTTTGTTTAGTTTCCTTTTGTTACCCCTTCTTTGGTTTAGTTTCTCTCTGTTGTCATTACACCTAGATGTCCTTGGTTGTCTTTGTCTTGTCCCCTGGTCTTTATTCACACCGGTCTTCTTTTAATCACTCATGTACTCAACTCCCATCAGCTTCTATAGCATCACTGTCCTTTCAGTCCTTACTTTATATCTGTATACAGTCAGGGCGATAAAAACAAGTCTGATCTTTTCGTCTGTAAACACCACAAAGGATGTTAAATTAAACAAACAAAAAAAAGTACAGACATTCAGCTTTAATGTGAAGGTATTCTCAAGTCAGGTGAACATTATTTAATCTTGACCGTTCCCTCTTTGTTGTCCTTCAACCTTTCTTCCTCTGCTGTCTGCATATTCTACCCCTGCCACCATCCACAGCCTTTTCCACTGGGTGTCACAGGCTCTGCTGTGGATTATGTTTTACTGTGGATTAAAGGATCAGCAACACGTATACACTGACCGTGTGCAATACCAGAAAAAGCCCCGTGTACAAAAAGGGGTTAAAGCTGTAAAAATCCCATCAGTCAGTTTATATGCATTTCACAAATGCAGATTAAGCAGCTCCATGGGAAGCACTGAATTGTGGTTGAAGTGTCACTGTCGTCACTCCTCCTGCACGGTTATCTTCTCTGAGCCACAATACTGCAGAGAGCTGGCAGAATAACTGCCCTCCCATGGGGAGGCTGATGCCACATACTGCTCATCATGTGTTTTGGCCACAAACTACAGATATTTAAAGCTCTGGTGTGGATGCTGGCGCCTCTTTAAGAGAGAGAGACTTTTAGAACGATGAAGCCGTTTTCTCACTTTGGTCCTGGAAAAGTTTTGAATTAACAATGGCCTTCAGGACACCTTTACAAGTAGGCAGTCCATCTGACCAAACATTTTTATTTGTCACTTTTGCCAAATCAGCCCTGTTACTGGAAACGATCTGTGAAACAAAGCGTCCGTTTTGGGAATAATTATGTTCATTTTAAGCGCAAGAGTAAAGGGAAGCTTTTTGTTAGGTTCATCTTTGGGATATAATTCTGTTATTAATGGAAAACAACTGCTGAATGGTAGCCAGCTGTGGCGGGACACACTTTTTATATAAACTAAATTCTTCTGGGTTGGCGGGCTGAGAGATAGCTGTGTATCATGTTCACAACTCGCCGGAAAGCTGTATTTCTTTCTTCCTCTTGTTGGATTTGATCCAAACCGGTTAACGGAAACACGTCTGATACATACTTTCCTTTTTTTGGAAGGTTTGTTTCAGGCATGTTTGATGATTTCAGGGAAACACGTTGTTTAAAAAGTTTCTGTAACTTAAAAGTGCAACAAAAACAGGCCCTGAGTTCTACTTCACTGACAGACTGGAAGCATCACATTGCATTTAAGCACCATGCTCTGGAACACTGTGCAGACAATGTCTCACATCAAACAAGTGATTGCAAGGCTCAGTTTGAAATGTGCACGCTCTGTTTTGGGGGACGAAAACACAAGCCATTTGATGATGAGTGGTGCGAGGTAAACACTCCCCCTGCTCTGTCTCTCGCTCCCACACACATACTGTCACTCATTCACAGACAGTCAAGTGATCCACAAAACGCAATGAGAGCCTAGTTCCACTAATTGAACAGCTCTTTTTTGTCTCTCACACACACAGCAATTAGTGTACTTGACAGTAGGACTATGAAAGACTCCGTCAATCCATTATAGAGTGCTCATATGCATATTAGCTTGTGACAGTCAGTACAAGGCATACACTAATCTTGTTAACGCCATGGCAACACTGTGACAAGTCGAATGCAGTATAATAACTTGTGTTGTCTCTATAAACCCACGGCTGATACTCAGAGTCAAACACACAAACACGCTTCCCTGCGAGATTCTTTTTTCCTCGTTTCTTTTATGGATATAGTTTGTTTTTGGAAATTGTGGTGACTGCATATCACCACAGATCAAAACGTTTTCCTTTTGGTGAGAAGCTCAATAACCGCTCTGCGCCTTGACAAATAAATCAGGCCACAAGCCATTTCCCAAATTTTTATGAGATGCTTGTTTAACTGGCACAAAACCAAGGTTTTTCTTGGCTTGTGGTGCCATAAAAAATCATTGGCTGGTCTGTCGGCTTGCGTTCTACTGTGGCCCATTTGAATGGAACCACGCAGCACATGCCATCTCGTCTTGGGAGAAGATGCAAAAACAGATCAGCGAAAATAAAAAGGAAAGTATAAATAATTCGTATTACTAAGTGTGGAAAATATTTCAGTCATGAGGAAGCAGGAGATCAGAGTTAGCAACCGTCACAAAGCAGGACACTTTTTAAGATCGTTGAGATTCCTGTGAGATCCGTTTTAAGGAGCTCTGCACCAAAAGCGGCCGTTCAAGAAGCAATTATAGCATTTTGGTTTATTCGTTGATAAACAAAAATAACACCTTCCAAAAGCCACCGCTCAACAGTGTGAAGTTCTCACCCTCAGTCTTTTCTCTGACTGCCAGACATACAATGCACTGCAACAATGTTGTGTCATCCCTCATCTTAATATGAATTCCTGGGACAACCGGAGATGAGGGCAGCAACTTATTAAAACATGCACAAAAATGGATGAAAACACAGTAATCAGCAAACACAGCAAAAATGCAATCAGTAGAGTTCTAATGAGCGTGGACGTCTATGGGCAACTTGAACCCTCTTTGACCAGGTTTTTTTGGCCTTTCAATAAGTCGTCTTCAGGAACTGCTCTCAAATCTTGTTGGACATTTCAAAACTTCCCATTGGATGTTGGGTCATGCTTCAGTTATATCTGGGCTCTGAGAATGCATCTGTCCATAAGACCTGTTGCAACTGATTCCATTTCGGAATCTCTTTGCTGATGCAAAGACACTGATGTATGACTGCCAAACGCCATCATTCATAGATGCCACTAATAGGAGCAAACGTCTGTCTTTGCAACACTCTGTAAAAGTATTTGAAAATTCTATTTAAATTTGGTTGATTGCCAAGCTGTCACAACTTTAGCTTGATCAGAGTTTGAAAGCTTTTTGTGTTTGAAAGATTTAACATAGCTTAAGTCAGTGTTGAAGGCTCAAACAAGCACACAAACAAGCATTCAGGTGAATGGACTAAACTAAATAGGACTGAAAAGCGGACAATGTCCAAGCCTGAAAAGAAAGCTTTCTTAACACCAGTGTAAAGTTTGAAAGAAACCAAGGCTATAAAATGAAGGGTGGTGCAAAATACTGTAAGAGGACCATCTGAGAAAATACTGCCTGCTCAAAAGACACCAAAAACCTGGCGTTAGTAACGCACTAAATACTGAGCTTTAAAAGGATAACAAATGTAGCTTTTAAAAGCAGAACACAAGTACAATAAGTGAAATCTGTATCAAAACAAATACATGGTCTGTCTATAAAAACCCGTTTCATTTTCCATTTTCCTCCAAACCGTTTCCACTCAGCAGAGAGGTGAGCTCATATTCTACACTGGAGCCAAGTTAGTAAAAAACTGGCAGGGAGATGATGAGTTACAGGGCAGCAGAGTCTAAAATGGAAATGAGCTCTTAAGTATCCCCTTAGTGCTCCACTGGCCAGTTTTACTCTTGTTTAACCTCTTCTGACCACAAGAGGTTAAATGATGTTAAGGGAATCTACTCAACAAAGTTCTGTGTCAACACAGCAACAAAAGTAATCTCCCCAGGCTTCATGTATCATATATATTATTAACAGCAACGACATAAACAAGCTCCCATCCACGTTCACTGCCAGAGATGAAAGGGACCCTTAACAGAAGATATTTGAAGGCCTTCACACTACAAAATTAGCTGGAGCTGATTTACACCCTAAGGCATTAAAGAAACAATCTTGGCACAGACTGAACAGCCTGTGCTTGAGCTCACAGCGCCCTCTGGTGGCTCAGGAACAAAGCCAACAGCCAGATGCAGCGCAAAATGAAGGTGTGTGCACTAACCGAGCTGTAGTGACGCCTCCGTGTGGTAATATCCATCCTGTTGCTTCTTTTTCAACATAGAACAAAGATCCAGCCGCTCCACCATTTGGTTACCAAAAAACCTGAGTGTTGGCAGGAGACAGGCGGAAGATGATAATTAACTTAGTGACAAAGTCTAAATGAAAATTGTTAACTGCAATGTTGAATGATTGATAACACAATCAACAGACATTATTTTCACAGTGTTTTTGAGACTTAGACTGAGATTTGTTCAAACAGAGAAGAGTAGCGAATGTTTCTTAAACAATGACGGAGATATCAACATGTCTTACTGATGAAAACTCCCACACACAAAGTAATTCTAAATATCTGCCTTATTTCTTGTTGATAGTCAAAATAAAATGACAAGCACCTACTTGTTGGTATAGTTGGAGTAAAGGGCCGGGTCCACACGCTTTAAGCCCTGATAGAGACAACAGGGGAATTTGGTTGTACATCACAGCTTTTAATGGCAGACATACACATTCCTCAAGATAAGCACAGGAATACACACAAAGCGGAGGAAGACAAGGGCACCACCTGCAAGGCGCCGAGCAGGATGAGGTTGAATCAACTGTCAGAAAGAAAAAGATGGATGCCATCCTTCCTCCTGTAAGAAAAAACTCCAACCCTTTTCTATTTTGTCCCTCTCATTCCTTAACCACGTCATTTACAAATGTATCAAATTTGTGCTCATCCAATCTACCATCAGACATGTTTCCCCATTTAATTCTCCCCACTATCAGAATGTATCTGATTTATCTATTTATCCTAAGAATTACTGACA
Organism: Menidia menidia; assembly: GCA_907169785.1. Lineage (NCBI taxonomy): Eukaryota > Metazoa > Chordata > Actinopteri > Atheriniformes > Atherinopsidae > Menidia > Menidia menidia. Next base: position 5,951,498 of record CAJRST010012224.1, on the reverse strand, counting down.
AGGGTAAAGTCATTCCAAGCAATAAATTTGTATCAATAGCTGGAATTTGGCAGCCATCAACTAGATGACAAATTTTACTGCCGTAAGGATTCAGGAGGCCCTTATACAGAGAGATACCTTGGAGGAAAAGGGAGGACTGCTGTCTAGAAGGGAGGACTGCTGTCTAGTGGGATGACCTGCATATGTTGGACATAGTAAAAACTTTGAGGTAATTACAGAGTGAAACCAGAAAAGGACAAACAACATCTGAGATCCATATCCATAAAGTCATGAGGGGCCTCTGCTACCATAACTGGTTCAGAGAACCCATGCTTTTGTGCACACGTGTACCTGTGAACGCAGCTTTGAGGCTCGGGATAGCTTCATCATGGTGAGGTGGGGCTCAAAGCCACGGCCGTCTCCTTGCAGAAGACCCTGCTCCTCAAAGCGACTGCGCAGCAACTCTGCAGCACAAGTACACAACATTTTAGTTTCCCATTGTGTAGTCTGACTCAGCTCCAACATTAGAACAAAAAGTTGGTTTTGACACAAGGTGTAAAAGATGGGAAAATAAAGCAGAGAGCAGAATACTGTGTTACTGACTGTTACTGACCAAAACACAGGAGGACAGAGCATGGATTTAAATCCATAATACATACTGTATGTGCTCCAGTAACACATGGACATCTGGTTCCCACACTAAATGATCTCTAATCTCTTTTCAAAGACTAAACGCACCGGAGTATAAACAGACACATAAGTGAGGACGGATATACGCGAACACCAGCTGATAAGGTTTAGTGGAAGGCTACAGAGGTATTTTTAGAGGAGGAACTCTGCAGGGAGAGAAACGTTAATACATAATCAATAACAGCGGTGGATGGAGCAGACAAGATGACAAGGAGGTCCGACTTCCTGTCTTCTGCTTCCCTTGTTTGTTGCAGTCGAAATTATTTCATTCTTAAAAATGATTTTTTTAAATCTTAGAAATGTTTACAAATATGAATCGGGCCTCAAAGAAATTAGACTCGACAAGTTCATTTTGGTTTTAAAATCCAACTGGTTTAAATTGTCTGCCTGCAAAGGTGATGATCACAGCTGTCCTGTGCCAGGATTTTGACTCTATTTCTATTGTTAATTCATATATCAAAATCAGGTCTCAACATGCTTGCAAACTGAAGCAATAACTATACACTTTGTTTGCAATGATACATAAATGGCTTACATAACTACAAGTGTTACTATGCATAGACATGATATTAGAAGATCTTTTGATCATACTATTTAAGCATGCATGCATCTTCTTTAAGAAATGAGCATTTAACTGATCCATATGAGTGGAAGTGGTGGGCATTAACCAAGTGTGAACTGATTAACTGTGTATGTGTTGCGTTGGTGCAGCGGAGCGGGAATCCTCTTAGAAATGTGGCTTAGTGTACTTGCTGAATGCAGGACACAAAAAACTCAGCTAATGCTTTTGCATCACTCTTCCACACGTGGTGTTGACTGATGAAGACGGTCACATATAACACACACGTGTAAAAGTAAACAAACTCAAAAAGATTAAACAAAAAGAAAAAAGAAAAAAAGAGTTTCAAAAGGGGAGTAAACATCAAACCAAATTATAAAACAGGCATGCCTGATGACTTCTTATCAGATGCCGATTCATTTAGAAAATCCATCACAAAAACAAAACAGTTAATTCTGAACCATTTTTCTGAAAAAGCAGAATGTTATAGAAATTGCCCTTACCCGCTCAGGAAACTGTCCTCCACCTCCAATAGCAAAACCATCAAACTGTCAGCATTCATCCACAATGCAAAGCAATGACGCTAAAGACACTGAGCAGCTGACCCCAACTTAACAAGGTTTGACAAACCCACTATTCTCAGTAAAGCTCTTTATATTCCCATAAAGTAATCCCCAGAAGGCTTTTTCCCCAATGGAACAGAAGTCATTCCCATATACCAAACTGAAAAAGAAAGCCACTAACCTGCCAGGCTGTCCAGCGTGGTTCTGTGTTGTCCAGTGGTCAGTCCAACAAACACCACCTCCTTCCTGAAATGACTGATCCCCGAGAAGGGCAGCACCAGATCCCGCCCACCCAGCAACGCAGCCACTGACGGTTTGACCTGAGCCAGCACGTCTGCCGCCCTGGAAGAGGATATTTACACATGAATATGCACAGCGTGCACACACACACACACACACACACACCAATGCCTGACTTAATCCTCTCACCCTCCCTGAAACATTACATAATGAGAAAATCTACTGACAACTAAAGACAAAATCTCCTGCTTGTTTTAGATTACGCACAATATGATCACAGGATGCTAGGATGGCCACTCAAACTTAAATCTGATATGTTTATTAATATCGCCACACTATATGGAGACTATTTATCCAAAAATAAAAACCAGTATTTGAGTTTGTTCACATTGTTATTGGTTTTGCCAATTCACCTCTATAGTTCTTTTTTCAACGAGGAACAAACAAAGCGACTATGCTTGTCATAAAAACTACTAGGAACAAAGACGACAAATCCCCCCCCCCCAAAATAACAACTGATCTCAGAAGGACAGCAGGGATGAGATAGAAAAGAGGAGATCATTTTCTTACTGATCCGTCGCCTGAGCTGCACACTTCCTCCTCTCTTAAACATCCTAACAGAGCTGTATTTTTGTACTCAAATAACGAGACTAGCATACACGAAGTAGCGCTCTCAAAATAAGAACACCTAAGAACACATTACGTACTCTCAGTTTGTATGTGAACATAAATGTGATTTTCAGTTGTAAGACTTTTTTACTCACCTCAAACTCTATGGTTTCATTTTATTTCTTCAGTGTGCCACCTGCATGTTTGTGAGTTTGCCCATGTTTAACAACTTACTGGTCGAGTTGGTCCTGGTGGGCAAGATGCGTGACTAGAAGCGTGATGTGCAGAGTAGGGACAGGGATCATTGCTTTGGTTAATCGAGGCTCCTGCTGAAGAATGGCCTCTTGGACTTCACTCACAGCCGATTTTATCTGGACAAATTAGTATTGAGTTATTGGCATCTGTAAGCAAAGGATCTCCTCTTTTAGACACGTGTCACTGCTGTACTTCTGAAAACAAACTTAACAGAGACTGTGAGAGGAAAGAAGGTGGCAGGAAGGCAGATAATGTAGTTTGTTGTGTCAGCCTCAGACATGTACAGCTGTGCATATCCAAGGCTCAGCTGGTTGTTTGTTGTTGCAATAGTGCTGTTAAATACAACTGCAGCAGAAGCAGGAGAGCGGAATAGTTGACAGTGCTGACAAGGAGGCATAAATAATTGATCTAACCGTTTCAGAGGGTTCCTTTTCTGGTAAAATATGAAAAACAAATCAGATTTTTTTTTACCCACCAGAGATTTACTGCTAGAATCCACTAAAAGCTTTACTCAACTCAAAGACTTATTAGAAGGATAGAGGCTGCCGGCGTTTTCCACAGAGGCAGAAAAGGTTGAGCAAAAATCTGTTTCCAGGTCTCACCGACAGAGTGCAAAGGCCGTGATTAATAACAACAAAGAGTTGATTTTAACGACAACCATAATTGTAACGCTTAAAAAAAAAACAGAAATGATGCAAAAATAAAATTAGAATGGCTGTAATCTTCAAATACACTAGTTAGTTCACAGCAGGTCTGTACCTGAGGGTTTGTGATGGGGATGGAGACAAAGTAGTTTGGTCTTTGGCTCTCTTTCTTTTTCTTCTTCTGGTCTCCATCCTCCTCACTGTCCACTCGGCCTCCACTGTCTCCCCTCTTCCTCTTTCTCTTTTTTTGTGCTGCCTCTGGGTTTGGGACTTCACAAAACAGACATTTGAAGACAGAAATTAATCAGCGAGCATTGCACACACAATTATCCCAAAGTAGCAGTTAAAGTGTCCGTACACCCTAGCTCTGTCCACGTGGTGGGACTGGTCAGCGCAAACGGAAGCTCTGACATCAAGTTTGCGGAAGAATCGTCCGACTTAAGTTTTCTCCTCATCAGCTTCTTCCTCTCCCTCTTCACCTTCCTCTTTGTCATTTTCTCATTTAGTCCTTTAGGAGCTGCTAAGAATAAATAAAAAACACATCATAAATGAACATTTTTTTAAAGATTTGGAAATGCACTTAAATATAATTTCCCTTTGAGATAGATATTTCTATTTATAAAGTGTCTTAAATGTGACATGCATGTATAAAAGGATACTGTGGTCATAGTGCTTTATGCTAAAAAAAAACAAAAACAAACAAAAACATGTAGCTGGAATCAAGGAGGAATAAAAAAAAAATAATAAAAAAAAACAAAGGTGCATGACACATCCTTGACAGGACTTTAAGAGGCCATGCAACCCTGGCTTAAATATTTAAGCAACATAATTGACGCAACTACCATCCCTGTCTGTTAACCATGCAGCTGGTGTGATGGAAATTCAAGTTTAAAGCAGCTTTTTGGAGTAAAGTTTGGTCAAGTTTAACAGTTTTGCTTAGCATTATTAACAATGCAATCATTTTATGAGGTCACTTCTACTCACAAGAAGCTCCAGTGTCTGTGGTGCCTTCAGGGACCTCCATGCTGACTGTCCCCACCTGGCCTGTTGTAATCATCCCCTCCTTTTGTTTTGTGCCTCCCTGCCGAACCAGATCTTCAACATCACCTTCCTCACCCTCATTATCCGACACAACCACATCGGGTTCTCTCCCATAGGGGAAGCTGGCTGGCTGCATGTCACTCAGACCCACACAGGGCTGCGCGGTAGCCTAAGAAAGGGGTTGTGTATATAATCCGTTAACACATTTTAATCGACTCACTGGGCTTTTCTTCACCTGAAAGCGGCCATTTCATTACCTGAAGTCCCGACAGGTGCGCAGAAGGTTGAAACGTTCTGGCTTTTGGAGTGTGCTTTTTATAATACAGCGTCCCACCACGCTGCTCATTCACGGCATTTATGCTCCGCCAACAAACGGTCTGGGAACAGCGCGACCTGAGGCTCAGCAGGACGCGGCCAAAGATCATGACAGGCACATGTGGTGAATTTTCGGCAAAGTGAAGTGTGGCGTTAGCAGCGGTGACACCACAGCTAGCCGCGGAAAACTAGCCTTTAGATGTGAACTAAAACATTGGCTTAGAGGTATTTTCGGGACCGTGAGAAATGAGAAAGTTCGAGTCACTGACTTTGCTCTGCTACAACAAACACCTGTTGGAATGGATCATGCTGCCCCCCCGCGCAGTACCTGTAGCTAACGGCTACCGGCTAACTGTCTCTGAGGAGCTGTGCTGCTAAGTCGCAAAACTGGTTACCATGACACCTCCGATAATTTGTCACCATGCTGTTGGTCTAGAAAAACCGTCGGTGTTAACACGAGCCAGAGAACGGTCTCGTCACACAGAAATTAAATGTTATCTACCGCGCTGTTGTTGTCAACTCTTAACCAACAGGATGTGACGTAGTGTACGCGCTACAAACTTTCCGGCCTAACTTTTTGTATATACAGTAATCGTTTATGTCCCCAGAATCGTGACTTATTTGTGGCAACATAAAGACAAATTACTGGAAAATTTATTTTCACTGAGATTTTAATTTCAATGGTCTTCCACTGTAACAACAAGATGTTTTCAAAAGATCAAATAGATTAGAATAAAGTTTATACAATACCCAAATGCACACTATAAGAAAATCTGTAATCATAGTATATATATGCATACACGAGAACTAAGAACAATCACTGAATTTGATATGAAGTAAATGTTACAACTCAAGCTTCCTCCCACTGCCACCATCAAACCATGCATGTTTGGGTTAACTGTCTTTAAGCATTTTTGAGAGCTTGCAATGCCGTGTTGTGTCTTTGTTGCCCAGTGATGGCCTGGTGATCTGTCCATGGTTTACCCTTTTCTCTCCTGATGATAGCTGGGAAAGGCTCCAGCGCCCCGTGACCCTGAGCTGGTGTAGAAAATGGAAGGATGAGCATGCACAATGATCCTTCTGTTTAGCTAAATCAAACCATCATAAGGCTGTGCATGCTTACATGTATGAATTAAGAAAAAAGTGTTCTTACCTATGGTACATGCAGTCAGACTACAGGGCTAAAATTCTTTTTTTTATCTGAGACACGGCTTGTTCATTTTGGGGACAGTCTATTAATCCTTGCTTAGTCTCATGGTAGAACACGTCGACAGAAAACATGTTACGGTCATCATTCATCCCAAAAAAGGATGTTGCTTTGGCTTCATAAGAATGATGCATCATAACCAGAATGACAGGCTTACTACCTGGAATTAAAACAAAGGTAATGAGAGATACAATGTAGTAGTAAATGGAGTGTGATTTGTCTTCAGCATTAAATGGTCAGAAAAAGTACCTGTAATGTTGCTCGTAGCTTCCTGAACATCTGTCCCAGCACGTGAAACAATTGGACAGAAAACGATAATGATGTGGCAGTCCTCATTGTTGGTCTCTTTCAGGTTGTGTGTCGTAATGGATTGCTGTATTTGCTGCAACAGCTGCTTCTCTGCATTAAACGTTCTGCCGCTGACAACCATCTTGTACCACAGTGTTTCTGTAGTAAATAATAAATTAAATTAAATACTAAACAATAATATAAATGTATATGAATTTGAATTATTTTAATACAAAGATAATTAGGGTAAAATAAAATGAGAATTTGAGTTTTAGTTAATAATGAAAATTGTTAAACATAATTTCCCATTAATCAAATGTCTTTGCTTTGAATAGTTTTTTTAAATTAAATGTAGAGAGTAATTTACTAATTAAATAACCAAGAGATTACAGATTATTAATGTGTTCAGCCAAATACAGACCTGGAATGTGGCTGCATCTTAATATACTTACAAATTAACATTGAAAGAGCCCGGTTTGGGGGGCTGTACGGTGGTGTGGTAGTTAGTGGCATCACCTCGTAGCAAGTTCTCAGTTTAAATCGCAGCTTTTTGTGTGCAGTGTGCATGTTCTTCTCATTCCCGCAAAACATGTATGTCAGATTAATCGGTTATTCTGAATTACCTTTGGGATGGAATGTGGGTGGTCGGTGATCACTGACTGGTCTTTTGTTGGACTGAGAACATCCCTTGGATGTACTTCCTGGTAACAATTTCCAAACTAGGAATAAGCAGATGTAGAAAACGGATGGATGGAAGGACAACACAGTTCTTTTTCACTGTGACACCATAGAGTGGGACACCAAGACATTTTACTGCGGTCTGTTTCATATGACAGGATTTACCGCATTAAAGTATGCTAGCGTTAAATACTGTTTTTACGACCTGAGGGTTACATATGTGTGTGTAGTGTGGGCGTGTCCTCCTTTAAGGCCTCATCCAGGTGATCTGTCCCAGCTGTGTGGCCTAATCAGCTGGGACACCTTTTAAAAGGAGGAGGAGGGCGACACCCGAACGCCAGAGAACCGAGTGAAACATCAGTATGTAAGGCTTTCCTGTGTATCAAAAAGACCTACCACTCAGCTATAAGGGGTAAAACAATAAGAGGCAGTCGTATGCTTCACCTGAAGTTGCTAACACAGGGAAGGTTTGAAATGAACAACATGTGTCTCAGTTTCTGCTCTCAGTCATGCCTCTGAGCTTTGACAAAACTTTAACTCTGTCTTATCCCATACCATGGTCTTCTTTACCTGACCAACCGGTGTTGGTTTCCATCTGTGTGCTCTCTGCTCCTTTGCCCATTGGGTTGTTTTCTGCTCCTAAAAGGTTGCAGTTAAAACAGATATTCAGTTCACTTATTTGTGCTCAGACTTTATACAACCCAAGTGAACCTTACAGTAAAGAAGATAATTCAACACATAACAACATGTTATACAACATGTTGTAACAACATAAAACTGTCATTGGGACCTCTTTCAGGTTCCAGGTCTGCTGGAGCTTTGCTGCTGTTCTCCAGGAAGTTTATATGGGCTTGAAGAAAGTTTTCCACGTCGCACACTCGATCTTTCATGTCCCTCAAGATGTTGAGGTAGTTGACCAGGACACCATTACCAGTAAGGGCTTCTGCATGGACAGCAGCAAGTTAGAATCGGATCAAGAGTGCTGCCCACAACCAATATTAGAGGTTAAAAATGAAAAATGACAGATTCTGGATATGTGGATTTAAAAAAAGCTTCAACTAACTGCTGTGACTCCCTACATACCCCTGAGAGTTTCATCTGGGATGAACTGTTTCAGCTCTTTGAAAAGCTCCTCAAGTGGTTTCTAAAACGAGAGAAAATGTCAAGTTCACTGCAGTTCCAGTGCTTTCTATTTCTTTCTATTCATCCCTATTCCTTTAGTCCCCTCACATGTTTGTGTATCATTTCAAAGAGGCTTCTCCTCTGTGTGAACATCCGAGGTCCAGGAAACAGGTCACGCAGGTCATCCCGAGTCAGTGACTGGATTTCTGAATCGGTGCGTAAACCTGCGTCTGAGGGAACATTAAGGGAACAGTATTTAGTCTTGTAAACACAGTAGCAAACCTCAGCTAACAGCTGTTGGTTGGCTTACCTTGCAGGACCCTGGCGGCGTTTGGGTAAGCATCCCTTATTTTCCTCAGCAAATCCGACATAATTTCACCCCCAGAAACGTCAACAAAGAGAAAGAACTTAAGACGTGGTGTAATAGTGCGTTTTAGCTCCTCTAGTTTCCCTTTATTTTGTGTGGGATTGGAAATGCTGAACAGGCAGCAGTCGAAGGGGAGACGGAGGCTCTGCTACCGGACAGAAAACCGCCTCAGCTCGGAGCGTGTCTATAAACAGCGAGAGGTACTGACACAAGTTATCTGAATATCATTTAAAACCTACGAATATCAATCATTTCCACCTACGTAAATGTCTGCACTCACCGTTTTCCAGAAAACAGAAAGCAAAACTTAATCGAACGAGGGCGTCGATTCCTGCTTAAGTTTCGTTTTCACTCAGTCACTTCATAAAAAAATAAAAGGCAGACGATGGAAAGCCGAAAAAGCAACTTTAAGTTTTTTGTGTTTAGTTTCTTGGGACAATACAAATAATTTTTTAGTAAGTATTGGCATATGCCTAAAAATGTGGAGCAAAATCCATGAAAAGCTGGAGATCAAAGGCATAGAATGAAATGCTTTATTGTTTTATTGTTAATTCCTCTAAAAAACATTACACATAGATAGATAGATAGATAGATAGATAGATAGATAGATAGATAGATA
>CAJRST010012224.1:5932013-5942312 GCA_907169785.1 Menidia menidia | reverse complement strand
ATAGATAGATAGATAGATAGATAGATAGATAGATAGATAGATAGATAGATAGATAGATAGATGAAAACTTTATTAACCACCCTTAAGAGAAATTCAGGTGTCCGGTAACAAACACAATCACACAAGTTATCACACATACATGAATAAATAATAATAATAAAATGGAAGTGAAAAAGAGTTAGAGTATACCAAGTATGGATAAAAAAAGCTTTATATCTTCTTTAAAAAGTTAATATTCATTACATCAGCAACAGGCAAACTTCATTTGGATAAAAGGTTCAATTCAGTTGATAATTGCTATACCACCTCTAATCCCCACCCTCCCAGATGCTTTTGCTCTCACTCTCGCTGCTGGTGCTGCTGCTGCTGCTGCTATCGCTGTTGAACAGCCTGGGACCGCACTCGCTGCCCCCGCCGTTACCCTCGCCGCCGCCGTCGCAGTCACCGTCCACATCCCATTTACTTTTGTCAACGCCGTACTCCAGCAGTTGGCGGATAATCTGAGAGATGGCGGCGGAATTCTCCCGACACCTCAGCAGCCCGCGGGCCGTCTCGTGGTAGAAAACGCTGGCGTACAACACAACGTTGACATGACGCGTCCAGGCTCTCACCGCCGTGTGCCCGGCCTTGTGCGCGTGGTGCATCAGCACCAGAATGACGGGGACTCCGTCTGTGGAGAGCAAACCACAGGAGGGAGCGGATTGAACATGAAGTAGTGATATCTGGTGGCCTAAAACAGAAGAGCAGTCCTCCCACAGGCACATTCAGGGGAGCTGTGGTGACAGCCAGGAATGTAAAAAGGTCGGCTGTGAGGGAAAAGAGGGTTAAGGAAGAGGACTTACTTTGTCTGCAGATACTGGCTGCTCTATTTAAAGCAACACTAGAATATTTGGCAAACATTTTGAGCTTCGGCTCCCCCTACAGTTATGGTCAGGAGCACCACTGTCATAAAGCCCTGTCTGTGAACAGCCATACACTGCTCTCACTTAGAGGAAGCAACAAAGTTATACGGCCATTAAGCAAAACAGGCTGTAGGGCCGGCGGTGTGCCGAGCAAAGATCGGTTTTCTATTTCTTCACACTATAAACGTAGAGAAGGTCGCTTAATGTTCATTGTACCCTCACTGAGATATCTTTTTAGAATCTCAATCACATAGACTTACAACTCAGAATGCAAACTGAAGTGCAAATCAGTTGGGGTTACCGACGGGGTTTGGAGATACCTGTTAAATTAGTCATGGCTGCATCAATTTCTGCCCCGGCATGCGAGCCGATTCGGCAGAAGACAATGATGATGTGGCCATCCTGACAGCAGGAGATGAGCTGAACCCGGTCCTGAACCTGGGCCTGGACTTTGGCCATCAACTGAAGATGGGCATCAAAGGTGTTACCACTGACAACCATTTGGTACATCACTGGCCACAGGGGAGGAAAAAAAACAGTGCGCGTCTGAGTCATTTTACATCTTGTAGGACAACATTCTAAAAGAAACTGCAAAAGTCAGCTTTACCTTGTGCTGCATATGGATGGTTATCAGCTGGGATGTGATGGGGCTCCACTGGAGCACAGAGGGTGGAGGTGCTTGAGCCTGCCAAAACATCTGCGGGTGCAATAACAGGGTGTCACAGTTTGCCACAGTTTGACTTACTTTTTCTTCTTAGTTTGTTTTTTCCTGTACATTTACAATCCCATGTCATTTAATGGTCCACTCAGTGTTTATTCAATGATCTATTATCAGGCCCTAACGTCCCAAATCCACCCCACTGTGCTAATACACTCCATCTCTTCTCTGAAGCTATCTCCTCCTCATGAGATTCTCACAGTTTCTGGCCTTTTTTCTCCCCTTTGTCTTAGATGGTCTTTTAGAAGAATCCTACTTGAGGACCTTGAAAACATCCTCATCTTTACCCAACAGAGCTTTAACTACACAGCGTTGTGGATTAAAAGCATAAATAATTTAAATTCAACCTTGGGTGAGATTTTGCTTTTTACCTATAATTAAATCATGAAGTCAATGCTCTCAAACAAGAAGCTTGAGAAAAAAAATCAATGAGCAGTTGGAGCTGTAATATACTATTCTAGATAATAAACACCCTTTTCCTCCGAAAAAGGGTAAATCTTTAAGGCAGTTCAGGCCCTCAGATACAGACAGTAAGATTTTTAAAGGAAACTGCATTTGCTTCAATTTGTGAAACATCAAAGTGGAAAAAAAAAACATAATGTGATCTTTAGTTTTTTTGCTACAATACCTGCTTACTGCGGATTGGCTCGATTCTACCTCCTAACAGTTTAATTTTAGTTCCTACTCAGCACCAACTGGAAAAAGTACATTTAAAAAGTAGAAAAACTGGGTTAAAACCATACTGGTCCTGAAAAACTCCGGACCTGGACCTCACGACCTTTAATAGCTTGAACATTTAATTCTTCCGAATCTCATAAATCACGTGAAATAGGCTAATTCTTTTCTAAGAAAAGTAGTTGTCTGCAGGAGTTACTGATTTGATCAGTGAAGTGGGTAAAGGATGCTGACACTTACTCTGCACTGATCAGCGAACAAATATTTTAAGTGAACAGACTCAAACTAACTTTTTTCTTTTTAAATGAACCATTTCTCTTCAACACTGAAGGGTGCTTTAAGCAGGCACTCAGTGGAAGCCTGGATACTTATGCAAATTAGATTTCTAGATTTGACTCAATCAAAACTCAGAAGGCACTTTGTGGAGAATTGTTTGTAAATTGTTTGTAGGGAAGACATTTTAATCTTCTGACAATTTACTCCGTAACAAGGACAAAACACAAGCTGAGGTATGAAAGGAAGGGTCTGAAAGGTTTATGCTGGATGTGAGAAATGGATGAGAACTGGGTCCATTCACCACATGAAATCTGTCAATGACCATAAAAACTACCTCTGTCAGGTTCCTGGTCTGCCAGAGCCTCTCTGGCGTCCTCCAGTAATCCAATATGAGCCTCAAGGAAACTCTGCACTTGATGTACTTGAGACTTCATGTCCTTTAGGAGGTGAAGGTAGTCCACCAAGACCCCGTCTGGAGACAGAGCAGCTGAAGAACAGGTGTGAGGGTGCATGTAAACATTGCTCTGTTTCCAGCTCCTTATGTATTTTAAAATCTCGTCGGTCCAAAACAGAAGCATTACCCCTGAGAGAATCATGTGGGATGAAACCTTGGAGTTCTTTCAGAAGCAGATTAATAGGCTGCTGTAAAAAAAAAAAAGACAAATGAGTCCTGATGATATTTGGGTGTATGCATCCAGGTTTGTGTAGGACTGAAAGCAAGCAGTAATAGGAAAAAGTCTGTTTTCTTATTTGGCTTTAAAAAAAACTGATTTTCTTGTTATTTTTTAAGAGGGTCTCTGATAAAGTCGTTCTGTAGTCTTTCTTTCTCATTATGAGTCCAGGTCTTCAACTCTATTTAGTCTTTTTTTTGTTTTCAGCTTGTTAAACCATTTCAGTCACTGAGCTATGAATTAGTAATACACGATAAGTGAAACTTGGGTTCGATTCCCCGTCAGGGAGGTACACATATATATATATATATGTTCTACTTTGTAAGTCGCTTTGGATAAATGTATAAACACATATTTAACCTCTTTCAGTATTATTTCAATTACTGTTATCTTAGCACAGTTTAAAGAAATGCTGGGTGTCCCAGGACCTTTGACCAGCACTATATATAGGACAAACTCACCTGTTTGTGTATCATTTCATAGATGTTCTTCCTAAGCTTGAGTTTCTCGGGACCTGGAAACAGCTCGTGGAGGTCCTCTCGAGTCAGTGACTGGATCTCTGAGTCAGTGTGGAAGTCTGCCCCTGTTATGAAATATCAATGCGTGAAACGTGGATTTAACAGTGTGTCGAACAAGAATGGCTCGTCGGCACTGCAGGACGGCTCCACGGTGCAACAACCGTATCTGGAGTTTATTTATACCGGTTTGCCACTTACTCTCCAGCACGCCGGCGGCCGCCGGGTCGCTGCGCCGGATTTTCCTCAGAAAAACAGACATGGCTCCACCTGGGGAGAGCGGCAGGTGTTTTTTCTTTTCCCTTTTCTTCGTCTCTTACTTTGTTTGTTTGTGTCTGGAAACCAATGCATTCAAGAATTCTGATTTACCGTCCGAAAAAGCCGCGAGAGGAAGGTTGAAGGGAGAGGGAAAAGACCAAATGGGTCTTCCAGAGGAACTCCGCTTTTCTCCAGTTGTTACTCGTGAAGTTGTTACTCACCGTTAGCCGTCAACAGAAGGTGAAAACGTGCGAGGCAGAGAGGGGGGGCTGTTGATGGAGTTTTGCGTCATGACGTCACGACCGCTTCCAAATATCGGTGGTCGTCAAAATGGTACCCCTGTAGCCACGCCCCCTTCTCACACCTTTTGTCTTTCTGAAGAAAAAAAAAAAGCGTCGACCAGTAACTGATACAGAGCGCCATGTAAAATAATAACCTAATATCTGGATTCATATCCATTTGATGTTAATGGGGGTCAGAGTTTTTTTCAGACATTTTTATGTGGACTTACTGCAGTAGACCAGCCACAGCCAGGTTCATAATTTGCCTCAGTCTTTACATAGCACGGTCAGAGAATGGCGCAGCTTCTTCCATTCAGTCTCTCTGACCTTCATGCTGGGTCTTTCGGCTAAATGTGGCTTAAGGTTTCAGTGACACCCTCATGATGGAGCACAGAATGTCCACACAGCCAAACCAGCAGGGCGCAGCACCGGCCAGCTTTTTTAGCCGGGCCGCCTCTCTCTTACCCTGGGTGTCCGGCACGCGCTGGATGTCAGTTTACACCCTTCCAGCATGGATATTTTGGATCAAACAGAACACTGAAAGTCTTCAAAATCTGCCAAAAGAATAACGCAATGAGGTTTTGCAGATTAAAGGGCTCCTTTTTGGTGTGTCTGGACTGAGCGTCCATTATGTACGGTATGTGTTTCTCCAGGTTTGGACACTCTGATCCAAAGAGTAGGTCATATTTAGAATGAGGCTCAGTTTCGGCTGTTCTATCATAGCTTTACGATATGTTTCCCAAATGGAAGAGAAGGAAATAAATAATTTCAAAGGAAAATTGAAATTATTTAAGAAATGCCATGCTCATAACTTTTTACACCAAAGACTGATGAAGATGAATAAACATATTTTCTTGGTGGCTGTAACATGCAGGCCTAATATCTTGGTAAAGGGCCTCTCCTTGCTAGATAAGACCCATCACAGCATCCTGTAAAGTACCACCATTAAAAACCACAAAGCCTTTAAAGGGCCACAAATCACATGGAAATACTTTTTTTTTTTTTTGCAATCTGATTGTGGGAACATCGCATGTTCTTCAAAAACATTTGATAGGTCTTATGAGCCAGTATCTTTGTTCAAACCATGGAGTGTTTTGAAAAAAAATCCCAGCCCTGCTCTAAATAGGAAATCAAACGTGTTAGCAGCGAATCAGGGATGCAATCAGTTTAACAGGGTTGAATTAATGCATGCAACAGTCAGAAGGGACACAAAGGGGCTTGATTCAAGATAAGATGCGCTTTGAAACGAGTAAATGTTGGCATTTCTGTCTGCAATGTGTTTTTGTCATGTGTTCTCAAAAAAGATTAGCTGTCTTCTTGTTTGAAAGATGGAGCTGCGTTGATGCAAAACTAATTTAGCATCATCGTCAGTGCTTGTCTGTTGATTCACTTGTTATGTGTGCAATTGCTTGAAAGGGAGTTATTTTTTTCTTGGAGGCCTGTCTGTAGACACAAGTGTTCCTCTGTGTCAGACTTTCTGCAGGGGGGCGAGACGGCTCCTTGTGGTGCCGCTCAGTCTCCCTCGTGTAGCCTTTGATGGAGGAATAAAAGCAGAGTTTGGTGTGTATCTGACTGTAACACACCACTATGCTATGACATTCAAAGGCTCCCACTAGAACAGCTTAACATCAGCTGAGCTGCCTTTGATTCAGATATCGCTTGTTCTGAAGCATCTTTGAAGAGACTATAAACATTAATTAATGATTTTCAGTGAATATCAACAGCAAGGTTCAAGTTTTTATTGGTGCGTGCAGCTGGTGTGTTCTCTTTTTGTCGAAGCAGTGGCTCATTTTGGCCAGAAGATGGTAATCAGGTATCAAAAGTGTGCAAAGTTGAGTCAGTAGATGCATTAACCTTAATAAAAACAAGTTCAAGGGCTGATTTGGCTCCTGGCCACTTTACATGATGCCAAGTATGCAGTGCTTCAGAAATCTTGAGCTAGAGCCAACAGCGAAGGCAAAATGATGTCTCAGCATAGCTTGCCGGCCTAATTTACGACTATCAAGGTGATGTCAAAGATATTTGATTCGGGGAATAAGTAAAGCTTTATTTAACACTTGGAAACCTGATCAAAACTCCCCACAACGAAGAACAATGAATTCAGTCCAGTTGTAAAAGCAGTGGAAATATCACAGGAGATAAATCACTGGGTGTTTTTTTGTGTTTTTACACCGCTGCTTTTTGGACAGAGCGAGTCTTCTTTAATCATTTCCAGTTCTTCAGATGTCCGCTCTGGTTTAGATCATTTCATTCAAAATTGAATACTCGTATTGTTCAAGACAGTTGTAGTTTCTATAAATGCTGTCTATTAGCCATTTTTCTTTAATTAAGTCAATTTTTTCTAATTTATGACAAAGTTTTTTTTTTCTGAATTACTAAATAAAAGCTGCTGTCTGTGTCTCTGGTCTGTGGTTCAAGCTTAAGGAGACCCTGATTTTTGTTTTGTTTTATTAAGTACAGTAACTCTTTACGGTCAGATGTATTTTAAGATGTAAAGTTTGACTAGCATGATGTTCGGTGAAGTATCTAGAAACAAAACCCCACCCAGTGAACACTAACTGTGGAGTTGTTTGTTTCTGGTTTTAGGAGTTGTTTCGCTTTTCTCCTGGATTCTTCTGGTTTCTGCTCATCCAGTTCCTCTAAATTTTGATGGATTGGTTTTATTTCGATCCCGGGCAAAATTTTCTCTTCTTTTTCATCTCCACTCTGTTCCTCATTAGCATCCTCCGCGTCCTGTGTGACCGCTGGTTCTTCTCTGGTTGGGATTTCCCCCCCTTTAAATTGCTGGATGGTGGACAGCTCAGCATTGGAGGGTCCATCCTCTCTGAGGGCATGCCACATGTGGATAATATGGTCATTTATTGGTGTTTTTCATGCCATGTATGCAGGAACAAGGTGGTGGCTATAACCACAAGCAGCAGCTGTCTTGTTGTTCTCTGTAATAATGTCGCTTTCCAATTCTGGCGTCACACGATCAAACTCTTCCTGTGGTTCGCCAGAATATAGCTTAGAATAAACAGAAACATAGGATTGCTTTTCCGACAGGTCGTGTTCAGAGCCACTTACACAGGTTGTGTATGATGATTCCGATTCTGGCCCCTTGAAAGATTCCTCAAAATATTCAGATGAATCAAACTCTTCTTGTGGTTCGCGAGAATATATCTTAGAATAAACGGATACATAGGATAGGTTCTCCGACAGGCTTTTTAAAAAATAAGAATGAATGAATCTTTGTATACCAACAAATCACAAATAACATTTTGATTTTAAAGCTGCAAATTAAAGCCAAGTTTCAGCCACATTCTACTGAATTTGAATAGATTTCATTCCAAAATAGTCAAATATAAAATAGTTATAATATTATATAAATCATCAATTTATTGAAAATAAAAGCAAAATCACCACTTAAACTCCTCTCATTGGATAAGCTGTATTATCCAATGATCCACTTTCTTAAACAGCACCTACGATACTTCAAATTTTACGCATTTTGCTAAAAAACCCACCAAAAACAGAGATTTCCTGAAATGAACCATGAGCTGAACACCACCACAGGGTGGGGGGAGAGGGCCCCCAAGAAGAACAGACCTGACAACACCAACATGGCCAGCAAGCACTAATTTCCCCCTTCTTTTTCCAACCCCACGAAACAAATTCTTACTATCCCCTGATATGTCCAGACATGAGAGCCTAAGTTAAACTCAATTACCCTAATAAAACCATTAAGTCTAAATGGAAAATAACATGTTGACCTCTAGTCACCTACCAATGCCATGAACAAAACCATTAATCTAATACCCTTTCTAAAAGACTGTAAAAATAGCTCAAATTAACTATAAATTGATACAAAATCACCCTAAAATGACACAGAAAGACTCCATAATGAACTCTTAAATGGTTAGGTAAAGGTCATAAATCATGAGGGGTCTTAGATAAAGGTTTTTGACATAACATGGCCTAGTACCCTCTCTCAGAGGGAGTCCCAAAGTACAGGTTATACCTCAGACTCTATTTAAAGGTACAAAAATACCACAAACACCAAGGTCCCAAAGATCAATGAGACCTGGAAATCAATCTTAAAGATGGAGCTGGTTCTAGAAGGTTAAACATGTTTAAGCTTTCTGAATCAAATTCATAGTCTTTGTGGAAAATAAGTCTGTGTCTGAATTATTTTGCTACATTATTGCGTTTTTTCCCATTTTGTGGTTTCATATCTTTTTGCAGGCCTGATTTTCGCATTGGTTGGAGGATTTGATGAGAAAGTATAACCTTTTTTTAAACCTTTTTTTAATGTTTGAAAAACAATATTGCAACATTGTTATTGATGTACAAATTCATCCTCAGCTAACAGGGACTATCTTAAAGTTTAGCACAGTTGTTCAGCTATAAAATTGGGAGTTTAATAAACTTAAATTTCATTTTTTTGTTCAAATATTCAAATGTGTTCATGTAGATCAGACCCAAGAACGTTATTATCTTATACAAACTCTGGACATTCGGGGTGGGAGTATGGATCCGTATCGATCTGTGCTGTTTTTCTTTTATATGTTCAAGAAATGACTCTTATATCCTCATAGAGTTCAGCTTCTCTGCTGGTCAGTCAGAACCTCTTGCGACGCTGGCCCTTTATTAACTTAACATAATTCCCGGTATCACCCACCCCTTCTGGACCTATACTGAAGGTTAGGCTCCAGCTGATTGGTCAGGTTTTAGTGCGTGATTATCTGTAACATAGCCTCTGTAGGCTATGTTGTGTGTCGGCTAAACGACTAATTAGGATTATTCTGCCAGACAAAAGGTTGGAACAAAAACCCCTTCTTGTCTGTGCATACTGGAACGCAGATGACCTTTGGATTTTACACCTGTGGACTAACCGTGCTGAGTGTGAAGAAGAAGCCCTTTTGCGTGGTTTTGAGATAGGAAAGGCGGTGAGATAAGCACAGATGAGAGGATGCTCTCAAACCGGGAACCAATGATGCAGTTCCCATTCCCTCTCTCCAGGAGCCTGATACTTCCCTCCTAACACCCTCAATTAAGGCAAAATGGCATTTTTCTGTAATCTAGGCACAGTCAACATGTTAGATTAAAAGTCAAGCTTTTGTAGACATTGGTTCACCCACACATGGTCGTACACACAGACTCACACACTGTCGTAGACATTGCCCTCAGTTATTATGCATTCATAAATCAAAAGGTTGTGACGGGAATTAATCTAAAACGATGGTGAGTGTAAGTCACCGGATGCAAATATGACAGCTTTATTAGAAAACTAGATTGCTTGAATTTGTCTGAATTAATGTGACACTTTTTTTGATTAAATAGCACTCCCTTCTCCTGACTTAGTGAGTTAGGGCTGAAGGGGGAGGCGAATAATACGACAGCAGAATAACAGAGATGGCTCATTCTCAGTCTGATTCGCTCATATTGTCGCTCGCTCAAAGAGCAATACATGATGCATCTTTTAATTAGGTTCCTCTGTCTTTGTGGAAAGATACGCATACCACTGTAATGAGAACAAACGAGACATTTGATCAATATCATTTTTCAGTATACCCAACCTGTTGAGTCACTACATCATGTCAATGACAGCGCAAGGATGTGCTCCAAATATTGATTCTAGGACTTGAATGATTAATCTTTGGATGGATATATGGCTAAAAGTGACAGCACAGCAGATATGATAATCAATTTGTTGTTTTAATTGATTTCTGCAGCCAAAGCACAAAGCACAGCAGTGCATTCAGCTAAACGCTGATGTCAGCCAGCTAACGTGCTCACACAGATTAAGCAAACAGGCTGATGTTTGTCTTGCATACAGTCCTCTCTCTTTGCTGGTTAAGGATGTTAGCAGGCTAGCACAAAACTGATCCATGTATCTATCTATCTGAGATCATACACATGAAATAATGTACATTTTCATATGTACTTACACTTGTACAGTCATTTTAATACAATCCTATCTATCTATCTATCTATCTATCTATCTATCTATCTATCTATCTA
>CAJRST010012224.1:5907679-5932003 GCA_907169785.1 Menidia menidia | reverse complement strand
ATCTATCTATCTATCTATCTATCTATCTATCTATCTATCTATCTATCGCAGTTTCATCATTATTGGAAAGTGACTATGACATGAATTGATAATGATGATTTTGGTGAGATCATAAGAAATAATTTATCCAAACTATGTGCTGAAGGTGCAAAAGGGAAGGCCAATAGAAATGAGGGGGGGGGGGTATACCTTTAGGGTATCACTTCTGTCTTTACATTACTATTACTATCGTCCCTATGCATTTTTGGGAAATTTTAACGTGGAGGAAAGTTGCAAACACATTTTCATCAGCTAACTACTATTCATAAATAAAAGTCAGAAAGCAGAAGGGGTTCCGGGGAAGTGTGTCCTCCAACATGTGCCGAGCCAAATTTCAGATGTGCCAAAATCAGTCCAGCCTTTTGTTTATGCAAGACCTTTCCACCAAGTTTAATCAAATTCAGCAAGGTAGTCTATGTCAGACGGGAAATGAGAAGGGAGCTACCTTGAGTAGAGCCGTTCCCCTGGGGAATTGCTCCCAGTTTGGGACATTTAACGATTGGAATGAGTCAAGAGTTAATTGAAAGTAGACTCAAGAGACTTTGTGGAAATGAAAAGGCTTCTCAGTCCCAATACTTCTTCTGAGACAGACAATAGTCTGGTACAGCAGGCCACTGAAGTGTTTTTGTTTTAATCACACTATTTAGCCCATAAAGAAACCCTTCAGTCTTCTTTTTTGGATCTCAGTGCAACTACCTGCTCACCGTGTTGTTGCCTGGACACACAATGTGGTGTTTTGGGTACATCATTATTTCTTCAACTTCCTTTTTGGTCGTTTGAGAGAAACCCTTTAAAGTCCCTTTGCTTTGAGTGCATTTGTACAGAAAAAAGAGAACCTCAAACACAAACACAATCTGCAAATGACAACCTTTTCCCAAGGTGTGTGTTTGTAAAAAATCCAGCAGAGAGACACATATGTTTATGTATGTTAGTTGAAGAGAAGTGTTTTTGGTTTAGGATGGTGAATTGGCCGAGGCTCTGTTGATGGGACTGGAGGGAAACAGGGTTTGGTGGTGGATAACCATCCAGCTAAGTGGCGGGTAACGGCAGAATGCGGATGGCAGACCGATGCTCTGAATGACTCTGTAGGTCAGAGCGGCAGAGTTTGTATTCAGCATCACCGCTCTCGCAAAGCCACCGGTGTTACTACAGGATGTGTTAGAGGGCAAATGTTAGATATAAGTGCTGGGGAGTGTTTTGGGAATAGAGCCGGGGGGGATGTTGCAGCAGCCCAGGCAGGATGACTCAAGCATGAGAAAAAGGGTTTGGGTGTCTGCGTTGAGGTGCAGACTACAAATCTGCCGCACGTCTTAATCTGTGGTCCGGTGCACGCTCCAGACTCACAGAATGACCTGTTAACAGGCGCAGGAGCCACTGAAACCACTTTACTTGTCGGTCTTGTGTTTTTACTGAATGCTAGCTGACACTTTCAGACTTGATTCACTCGCGTTTCTGCTGGACAAATCCCGCTCTGTGCAAAAATCCAGCATTTTAAGAATGCGCTGAGTGTTTCAGACGGGCAGCATATGTGCAAACTGGAGCAACACAGGGACCACAGCAGGAGTTCCATGTTTGTTTTATTCAATTAAGAAAGAATCAAAAGCAACACCAGACGCACAGACTCGCTGTATTTTCAACATGGTGACCAAAATGTTACAAAGTGAAAGATTTAGTCTGAGTCGGTGGAGTTTTTAATGGAGTTTTGATGTGAGTTCATCTGCTGATGACTTCTGTGTTACTTCTTCCCGTGCAGCGGCTGTGTGTGTCAGTTCATGAACGTGTGTGTGGGTGTGTGTGTGTGTGTCCATTCCTTCACTGCTGTGTCCCCAGCAGGAGCCAAGCCTCTTACAGAAAGCCCACAACATCAAGCAGAAGTGAGATTTGCTTTGTGCATGATTGTAAGTCACAGTCTTTGTGCACATGTGCAGTTTTTGTGTGCAGCTGTGCATGTGTGCGTCTGCACAAACACAAGCCCAAGCACATTTATGTCACGGTGTATCCCCATGTGCTTAATGGTGCCGCTTCCTCTGTGTGGGTTGCTGTGTGTGGTAGACATGGGAGTGTGATCCCTTTGATCATGACAGCTGCATGGAGAAACAGATTACCTTTCACTGCTGTGGTGACAGAGAGGCGCGCTCAGGTTGACAAACCTCACCAGCAAATTTAATATCCTCCTCTTTTCACAGACAAACAGTGGCCGACAAGAAACTGAGTCTGGAGTCAGATTGAATAATATTCCTAATGACATGACAACATATGTCAGATATGCAGAGCCACATTAGACACTGTTGGCGGTGGTTGTGAATGGGTTTGATCAAATCCACAAATCAATCTATGAGAAGATTTAAAAGGACCTCTCAAACTATGGATACAGCTCTTTTTGGGGGGGTTAATTGTGAGTCATTGTTTAAGTTGAAACAAAGATAGAATCTCGTTACTTTACATGCATTCTGTGCCAGACCTGTTAAAGAAGAACGTGGCTATTTAACCTCTTAAGAATCTAAAGATTTCTAATCTATTTACGTACGTACTCTGGACATTGCTAAAACTTTGCATAATTTCTTATTTACTGTATCATTTCGATACTTGTGAAGGGTCTTCAGGGTTTTTTAAGGCTAATCTCCTCCTACCCTGGACCATAACATTCTCTTACCCAAGCCAAAAAGTTTTGGTGCATAAACTCAGAAGTTAGAATTGAATGGTTCTATCTACAGGATGGAATATTTAAAGTCAAACACAACCACAGATCTAATTTATATTCCAAACATTGTGAGGTTGTTAAAGACACGGATTAAATAAAACAACTCTTACCTTTTGGAAAGAATCCTGATAAATGTTTGCCGCCAGCTTTAGTTTTAGTGCTAAACTGACAGTGGCATAATAGATGTTTTCATTTAGATTACTCATCATTTAAAAAAAAGGCTGCAGATTCAGCCGAACTACTAAGCAGCTGGACTTCCTGAAACTGGGCAGGCGCTCACTAATAGTATTTCAGATTGTAAACAGCCTTACTGTTAAATCCAACACTGGCTAACTACAGACCACATTCCCCAGATTTCAGCACTATACGACAGTCTATTGAACTTCTATGACAATATTTTTTTTCTATTTTATTTCTAATGTAGCATAATAGTTTTTTTTAACTGTAAAGCAATACAAATTGCTAAGGTATAATGCTCTCAAATGAGTACAGGCTTTTTACTCCAGTTTGTTTTCAATGATTTATATTTACATGGTTGTGTTACATTTTTTAAAAACAGATGTTTTACATCTGTGATGCTTATCTGCTAAAACCTATAGCTGGATGTGAAAGTAATTTCGTTTTGTCAAATTTCTTTCAAAAGAGAATAACGAAAAGTCTTTCGATAGTACTTTTTGTCTTTAATGTCTTCCGAAATAGATTTGGGAAGGTTTTTCAAGTGAAACAGCTTTAAGCAACAGAAATGAAAAACCAGCCTAAACCCACGTGTGTTGTTTAACCATGCTCAGAAGTGAATAGCTCAGGCAGTCTGCAGTTGGATGGTACTCATTTAAAAAGTTCTCTCTGACATTTCTTGAAACTAAAGTCCTGCATTTAAAAACTATTATTAGGGGTTTATATTTTATTCCAAGTCCAATTAAATCATTTTGTTGAAAATCAGCCAGTGCCCACAGTAATAACTGTGGACAGTAATAACAGAAGCAGAGGTATGCCACCGAAACAGTGGGCAGTGGGTTCAGGCTCATAATCTGATCAAATGTTGACTTTTGTCCCTGTTGCTCGATTTTTGTGTACAATTATGAGTTGGTTATGAGCTGAATATGAGGACCTAAACAGCTCACTGTGATAATTAAATCCGTTTGGCTGACAAACCAGAGGGCTGTAAACACCATCTATAAACATATTTTGAACTTCTGGCTGCGCTGTGGGGTAAGTGTGATCAAAGCTTTGTGGCACCGCTAATCCAAAAAATCTGTTATGGATGTTCAACACAGCCGTGACAGAAAATATTGGAAATGAAAAGACATCTCCCTCAAATCAAAGCTAGGTTTTTTGCTTACAGAATATGTACTGTGAGGTTGTGTGAAATTTGTTATTTTCATGGGCAATCTGATGAAGAATCTTGAATAATACATTTTAAAGGGAGTCCAATTCTGAGTCTCCTGAACTGTGTGACTGGGTGTCGAGTTCTTAGTTGGCGCTCACAGTCAAATGCACAGAAATCTCTTTATAGATTACAGGAAAAGTGATGCTGAATACTGATGCTGTCAGCGGCTGGCACTTTCTGCCCTGTGAGCAATTTGGACCTGGAAATCTGACAGACCCTCAACGGCTGCAGATGTATGAGCTTGTCATCAGAGGGAGAAGCAATGATTTATAAAATCTGGCTACCCAAAAAGAGTAAAAGATGTAATACAACCCTCTCATTGTTTTTTGGATCGTTTGGTTTTGAACTTTTCCCATTACAACCCCCCAGGTGTGATTTGTCAATCACACGACTCCCTCACTGAGTTTTGTCAGAGGGGCTTTTTACAGAGTTTTGTATACCATAAAGGATTTTTTGTTGAGCTTTCTCCTTAAATTCAATGTGTCAAACTGGGATAGAAAGACATGCAAGTGGCCCAAAACTCTACAAACAAGTTCCACAGAGGACAGTGTGTCTAAGATTTTTTTTAAATACTTTTTTAAAAACACATTTTTACATTTTCATCAAAGAATGCAACATGGCCTCAGATTCCAAATGACAAATCAGAGTAGCCTGGACCTTTTGGGAGGGGGGCATCAAAAGAGAAACTAAATGTTCCAAACAGAATGGAATAGCTGCAGCAAATCATAAGAAAAAAAAATCTTTTCTTACATCAAAGCATGAACACTGACACATTTGAATCCTGCCACAGAAATATTTAGATATTCACACCTTACAGTCTACAGATCACGTCCAATGAAGGTCACACTCTACTTTATCAACACTGTGAGGCTGTGCACGTGAACAGTGCGAGCATGTGCAGGTGTGCTGTATAAGATTGTGTAACTCAGTGCCGTGTAACCACTTAACCTGTCTGCTTGCTGGGGAAGCGTATTGATTTTCTCTGAATATGCAATGAGGTGGATATTTTAGGAGCTGAATGGTGTTGATGGGATTTTTGCATCATTATCACATTTTCTAACATCAATACGTTTGTTTGAAAGCATGAAACTCTACCCGGCGCAGAAATGCGAGTCATAAACATACTGAGCGTGTACATGAACCCCAGCCCATGAGCTTTGGCCCCTGTTGTAGTGCACCTAGCCTGAGGGCTGATGTTGCCAGGTTGGGTAAATAAATTAAAGCAACAAATTACGTTTAAAAGCTTCTCCCTCAGGCCAGGGAAAACTAAGATCCATTATTCATGGCTTTTACTGCCGGGAATTTAAAAACAGGTGTGTGTAAAAGTATGTGTGCTTTGGTATTTCTTTTTTTTTTGTTGTCAATAATTCAAAGATTAACCGCCCTTACCTCATCACATTATCTCGCTGATGAAATTGACTGCCACTTCCATTTTGATACCAGCTATGAAACCCCAACAGAGGCCACCGAGCCTTCTTTTTAACTCGCTGTAAATGGAGAGATTCTGGCCACAATCTATTCCAATAGATCTGACAATTGATATTTCCTTCACATTTGATTTAAGTTGACTTAAGTTTATAAGGATTTAATGGAGAGCTTTTTTTAATCTACACCGTAGAAGGAAAAAGATCCACGTGAGTTTTCAATGTTGCCTTTTGATATGATATATCTTTTTAGATGTTATTGGCTGATTCAAAACCTCAGAAAAATCTTAGTGATGAGTGGGTGAAGACAAGCTCGAAATCAAGTTTGAGAGATTGATCCTTCTATAATTCCACTTTTAAATAAGTGAATATTCCTCAACAAACAGTTCTAATCTAATCTTTTATCTATCAGAGTTCATTCTAATTATATATGTGTATACATGTATAGATAATTGATATAATTAGACTGTCTGAGCCCAGCACAAAGCTGCTGTGAACTGGCGTGTTAAATAGACTGTTAGCTTGGTTTTGCATGAAAGGAGAAAATAAGCCTCTAAGTCTCCATAATCTCTGCAATATTTCAAGGTTGGCCAAGAAATCATCACATAACATTTGCAAAATCCACAAAATATCATATTTAGTTATTGTGCTGGTTAAATAGACGAGAAATAACATGCTTTAGTGAGCTTTAGAGGTAATCATTTTATTAATCTAATTCACAATAAGAAAGCTAACCAGGCATTTCCTTCAATCATCAAATTCTTTCCGAGTTATGGAAAGTATCAAATCTGTAAAAGCTTTAGATATTCACCAAATACAAAACTACTGA
The DNA here is from genome assembly GCA_907169785.1 of Menidia menidia. Lineage (NCBI taxonomy): Eukaryota > Metazoa > Chordata > Actinopteri > Atheriniformes > Atherinopsidae > Menidia > Menidia menidia. The sequence goes on along the minus strand of CAJRST010012224.1, from coordinate 5,925,623 downwards.
AGAAAAGCCTTCTGTGCCAAATCATCATATACTGTAAATGCTGCTCAGTTAAAACTAGAAGGTGGACGCTGATATTTGAAATCCTTGAGTGTTTCCTTTTACACATCAAAAGGTTTTTTCTTTAACAACGCAGAGATAAAGACACTCATTGGTCAAGTGGTTTTCCTCTTTTTTTTTAATAGCGGATTTCCTACACTGCTTGAAGTTGTGGGCTTCTTTTTCTTCATCGTTCACCTGTTTTTAGCACGCCACGATTACTTTAAAAATATGTTTGTCTAAATCCATCTCATCTCCTTTCTGTTAAAATACAATACAATAAAATACGATACAACCACATACAATAAAACCACCTAATTCAGTGTAAGTTACTGAATCAAATCCCTGCTCCACTAATACTGTCCTGCACCCCAAAATATATCCATGTGGGCAGGTAAGGCCCGTCGTCAAGACAGCAAGTGCATGTTAATGCAGCACGTTGGACGAACCCAACTCAAATAGTTTGGCTGTTTAGTCCTAATCAATGGATGTTAATATCTAATACAACCAGGAAATAGCTCAATCTTTCCATATTGAGGAGTTTTTGGGCTGAAGGTAATCATAACAACTGGTAAAATATGAGCACCATCTTGTAAAAGGACTGGATTATAAACCCAAACAGGAAGTGATAGAAAGTGTTAGAGAGTTTTAAATTGAGGACATTCTATTGAGAAAATGTATGTCCTGACCTCACAGCACACGAAGGCTGGTGATTTAAATCAGGGTGCTTACTGCCCCCCCCCCCCCAGAACACTGAGCTGGATTTTCCTTTCTCCAGTTGTCAGGGCAGCATCTGACAGGAGCTGCCCAATTACAATTGCGCCCCTACGTTTTAGAGATATGTAATTCCTAAATCACTCTCACAATCATCGCCCTCCTATACAATCAGGACTCTGCTCTCAGCTGTCTGGGTTTCTCGGAATGAACTTTTATCGTCTTTATTTTAGTCTCTGCAGTTGCTACGCTTGGTCTGTTTGCTTGAAAAATGACATAAGGCTCAGTATACTTTGTGGAGAGATGGGAAATGTTCAAAGGAACAAAAACACTTAATTTTGATGTTCTTGCAATGTTCTGTCTGCTTTCCCTGGCATCAGTGTTTATTTACATGTCAGACATGTTTCTTTTAAATCCAAGCCAAGCTTTCAGTTTTAGTCTTTATTGATTCGATCTCAATTAACAATCTCCAGAAAAGAGCACATTGTGATTTAATGCACAACATCTTCTTCTTCATTCTGCTTCTCTTCTCTTTCAACCTCTTTCCTCCCTTTCATCTATGTCTCCATGCAGCTTTGAGCACCGTTCCGTTCTCCTCCTCCCTCCGCCTTCTCTTCCTTTAAAGCTCCTCTGAGTGGAAAGCTGAAAAACACAGGGTTGAGTTCATCAGTCTAAATTTTCCAAAGTGTACGCATTATTGGGTGGTAAATAATGCGTATGAAAGTCTACCGATTATAGTTATTTCTCATAGAGAAATAGTTCCTTGCATGCAGAAATGATGGATATTAACAATTACTGTTCTCCTGTGTGTAATGGTTTCTCTCCTTTTGTCTGCTGCTTGAACATCCTCTGTTTTTGTCAAACAAATACGGCTCACACTCATGATATAATCACGTGGAGTGATGTATCTTTTAGCTGCTTGCTGGTTATCTGATTGATGGAGACTGTAGGTCTAGGTAAATGAAAGTGAGCAAAAGAGTCAAAATGAATGTTTTTCATTGCAGATTCCTGGAAGAATTCTAAATGATAACTGAATGGAAACAGAGTGAGCTGTCTTCTTATCGTGTTGCATCAGAATAAGCATAGTCATCACCATACCTCCATTAGTTAATGAGAGCTGATAGTCTGATGGCTGCAAGTGAGAGTGATTTGAAGTATATAAATGCTGTGGCCTTCATGACGTGTTAGGTAGGACCATTTGTTAGTAATTATCATCATTTGATGGTTAATCAGTGTAAGGTGATGTTTTCTTACATGTGAGGGTTTCAGTTAGCTGATGAATACCTTCCTCTTCCTCATCAGGGGCAACCAAACTGATGACAAAGGTCCATATCATCTCCAACCAATCTGTGCTCTCCTGAGCTGTGACGTCACTATGAACAACAGCAGGGCTTGGTTTGACAAAACGGACCCCACCTAGAATAAATCAAAGTAGACATTAAGAGCACTCTGCTGTGTTTAATGTTTTGATATGATGCGATCATTTCAGTGCTTACATGCATTTATTTAGAAATAGGACTATAAGGTGAACATGCTGTGGCACAGACTGAAGGAGGAAATGACCAAAAACAGAATGCTTTTACTTTTAATGAAACTTCACCACTGATAGATAAGCTGCTTTTTTAATGGGAAAACTTTTCCGTTCCACTTCAGTTTAATGGGTGTTTTCAGGATGCGGCCCACGTCCCAGAAAAGACTTTATGTATGAAAATTATGTGAACGTGAGGGTGAGGTAGCATGAGACAGTCATTTAGTCCTTACTACATAACCTAAGCAGTTTAGATTTCTGTCTTTAGGAAGTGGTGGTAGTTTCTAAACCCAAACAGCTCGTGTAGCCACACACTGTGCCACATTGATTTGCCTCCAAGACAAGCAACAAAATCCGTAACCCAGCTATGATCATGTTCTAACCTTAGCTAAGTGATGTTATCGCTCCAACCCTAATAGGATCCCAATGATTGAGCCCCCCCCCCCCAACTGCTTTGATTTAATTTCCTTGAGTTTCCTTGAACCATAAACACAACAAGCAGGTCAGCTGAAACTGAGCTTTCTCCTTGCTCTCTGTGTGGATGGCATTCTCGCCTCAGCGCTTCATTATTTCATTCTGTGGAGCCCATGCCTCTTTCCAAAGAAATATTCTTTTGTTTCGTGAACATTTCCAACTTTTATTTTTCACATTTCTTTCCACTGAGCCCATATCAGTTCAGAGGGCAGTGTATCCAGAAATCATCTTGTACGTTGCTACTGAAAGGAGCTGCAACTTGAACCATGTCAAACTGCATCTCTTCCTTTTAACTTGTCTATTTTTTCACATTCAAACTCATCAAGGGCAGTTCCATTCAGTTTGGACCTTGAAAACTTAGAGACTATTTCTTAATCAGCGTTTAGAGGAACACTGGCTTGCAGGGAGATGGTTTTTAGTTTTTGCCTTGGCCATGCTTGCCAATTATTTTCTCCTCAAGTAGCGCACTGTTTTACTTCTATTGTCCAGATTCAGTATTGAAAACTCAATTATGCCAAGCAGCACAGTGAGCATTTATCTCCATCTAAGTATGATGAAAGGCTCTAAGACATCTGTCATTTTGGCTGTGAACAATAGGTTGCTTCAAACGCTCTATCTGTGTATATATAAAATACAATTTATATCGTAAAGGCAAGAATACAGCTCGCTATGCACCTCCTGTGTTTTAACACATTTGGTAAGATGCATCATTTGCACAGAGAAAGAATGCTCTGTACAGAAAATGTATGTGTATTACATGTATATATTACATATATGGATGTGTGTATCCATACAGCTGCTTGACAGTACCATTATGATTTAGGCAATCATGAAATTAAATCACAAATATCCCAGTTCAGCTTGTATTAACATAAATGCATATAAGACAGTAATGCTATACAGATTTGAATTTATATGGGTATAAATTATGATTTATTTAAGCTTACCTTTAGTCTTCAAACCTCTCTTGGCAATAGCAGATGGAGGAGGGAGGCCTGATGAGGAGAGACACAAAAATATAACATTAACAGAGATTTTATGATGTAAGGATCAGGTCTGTGAGAGAGAAGGGGAAAAACAGAAAAGACTAAGAGGAAAAAACACATGTGACAGACAGAAAATCCATAAAGAGAGTCATACTAAAATGATCAGAAACCCCCATCTCACTGCATGTTTTAACAGCCACGGCCACAAGCAGCCCTCACAACTTAATCAGTTATGATTAAAAAATGGCCTCAAATAAAAAGCACCCCTTTCAGACATGTTAGGACTTGTCTTTTCCATGATGCAGAGGACATGCTGGATAAAAAAAACACAGCAAGAAACAGCAGCACAAACACAGTTCAAGCATAACAGGGACTGAGCATCTCGATCGATTTTACCTGTTCTTCCACCATCTCTGACTTTGTCTGTATAGATATGAGCAAGTGTCACTCACAGACTTCTCCATCACGGGGGTGTACAAAATCAAACATATGGATAGAAAATGTGCTGGTGGACTTTCTTTAAAAGCACACATCATAAATGATCCTTGCAGATCATCCAGTAGCCTGCCTTGAACCAGTTGTTTATATCACTCTTTAAATCAACACAATGGCCCATTTGATGGATCGCTTGCTCCCATCCTTTTAACAGCAAAACAGCTGGAGAACACCTACAACAAAATTCATTAGTAGCATAAAAAAGCAGACTGAATCAGTGACTGCAGAACTTGTTTTTTAAGGACTTCATTGGGACTTATAATTACACTTGGCTGATCACATATTACTATTAATTGACTATTCTAAATGATCATTAGTGTGTGTGGTTATCTGTGTGTGTTAGCTTCACTGACTGTTTGTCCTCTTGCAGCTGGTGTGTTAGTCCCTAACCAAAACGACTGCAATGAAAGATGTACGGAGCTGAGCATTTCCTCATTAATATTCACATGAACACTGTGATTTCCATTCCTATAAAAAAAAATTAGTAGAAAACTCAGTTTCAAAGAGCCGGGTAGGATTGAATGATAGAGCCTTACTCTTCCAGCTTTTCAGCTTTAGCTTTTTGCTTTTTACTTTTGCAGCACGGTGCTGCACATGGTCAGAGAGGCCTTGCAATGTTCCTGTTAAACACCTTTACCTCCATTTGAGCCTGGCTTTGTGTCACAGGCTGCTTCATCTATCATTAAACACTAATCCCATATCAGTTTCATGTTTACTGAACTGCAGCAGTGAGCTTGAACATAATTAGGACGGCGTGTAAAAGGTTCAGCACAGATACAAACTGTTGTGTCAGAATCTGTCTGTGATAGACAAAATGGCTTTTCCTTTTGGAGTCAGAGTTTTGCATTCTGAGAGACGAGGTACTGTGACATTCTTCATCTGTGCGTGTGTTATGATAACTGTCATCTCTAAAGTGCTAAATGCATTGTTTTGGTTTTCTCTGCAAATCTCTTTAATTTTCCCTCCACCAGATGGAAGATGCTTTTTGCATGTTTCTCTCCCAATGTGGAGGAGTTTCAGAAGCTAATGCAGCCTCATAAACAACTGATTAATGCACTGACATTTCTTTGATTGGCACTCCACATACAAAGCCAGAGAAACCAGGAATAGGCGGCAACAATTTCCCCTTGGTAATTGCCTGACTTCAATTTATTGTTGTTACTTAGTCATTAAGTCTGTTCTCTATTCTTTCTGCATCCCAAACAGTGGTCCTTTCCTCTCTGTTATCTCTTTAAATTTATTCGGTGTCACATTTTTACTTTTATGTCTCTTACCCTCCCATCTACTTTTCTTTTTTTTTTAGCAGTTGTGCAGGCATTTTAGGGGGCATAAACAAAAGGGAAGAAAAATACAGATTCTGCCAGAGATGGAAAAATAAACCCACTCAGGCTGTGAATAAACCCTCAGAAAGAAATGCGTTTACAGAGAGACACATCTGTGCCCATTGAGAGCTGTTAAATGATGCACGTTTTCTTGTCTGCCTATCCTTTAATGGGAAACTGGTAACATGCAAACACCTTAAAATTCCACTGTTAATACTTGAACAAGAAAATAACTACCATTCAGCCATGTTTTCCAACTGTCCGCATTGAATTTTTCCCTTTTAAAGAGAATCATTTGTACTCTTTTCCTGCTCACTGACTGATATCCTGCTATTCTCTTTAATCCCTTTGCTCAGATTCACCAGAATTAATGTTTTTTACTATACGTCTTTGCTTATGTGTGTATCTTTATCCTCCTTTTGCTATTAGACACACACACACGGCTCTGTTTTATTTTCAGGGCCAGCTATTGGCGTAATGTAATCATTGTGGTAGATATAAGTATAATATATCATAGATATTTTATACATAAAATATTATTCCTACATAAAATATGCCAGTACAAAGAAACATGACTAAAAATGCTGCACGTCTTTTCTCTTACCGCCTGAGAATTTAAACCCATTTATTTCAGAGGAAAATTCCTTCTTGACTTCATTTCTCCTACCAATGTTTTTATTTGTTTTCTGCCCTCTAAATTGGACAAAAGATTCCATTTAATATCCTAACGGGTTGGCAGTAAAAACGACTCCAGGAGCCAAACTACCAGCAGGAAAAAAACATAGATGAAAATAAATGCACAAGTGCAGCTCCACCGTGTTAAAACAGGCAAATTGAAAAAGAAAAAGAACAGATTTAATTGCAGGACGTAAAGGTGAGGAGATGCCGCCACACAGGACACGAGAGGCTCAAAGGGGTAAAGCAACAGCAAAAGTTTTTGATAGAAGAGTTGTATGTCATGTCAACCATCAGAAGTGAAAAATGAAAACTAAAACAGGAGGAGAAAAACGGTGAAACTCAAGCACGAGTCTCTCTCTTTAGAGTTTCTACCTGCCCAGCCCTTCAGCTTCCCTATGAGGTTCTTTATATATTTTTAAGAAGAAAGTACAACTGGATGAGATTATCCTGTTGGTGAATTAGCCAGTGCAACATTAGCAAAACCAAACTGTAGAGCCGCTACCCTGTGTGTTAAAAGTAGCTGTGGAGACGCACCTCATACATAGACTCTTTATTATGTGTGGTAAGTAATGAGAATGCTTACTGAACATATTTTGTATATATCACTGATTTTTTTCTTTCCTCTTTTGGCAATATGGCAGTTTCTTTCCTGGTTTGACTGAGTTGAAGATGTTGCTCTGGTATTTTGCGGAGTTTGCATACTGTGGAAGATTTTTGGACTGCTTTAGTGCTGATTTACCCTTTAGCAAGCCCAGGAGTTTAGAGGGACGTCTTTTGGACGGAAGCCTGCACGTCTGAGTTAGAGGTGTTACATGCAGCACTCTGGAGCCAAGCAGTGCAGTCACAATGTGGTTTAATCTGTTGTTTTTACCAGGTGATAGACACACGGGGTCGTCACAGTATGATGTGTAGTCTTTGGATGGGATGGCAGATGATTGACAGCATGAGGATGGAGAGGTCATGAAGGGGAGGGAGGTGAAGAAAGAAGGAAAGTGAAGAAAGGAGTTAAAGATGGGAGGGGCAGGAGTATCTCTACAACGTAGGATAATCCAAATACACTGAGAAGTGTAGTGGGGGGGAGTGGTAAAGGAGAGATGCGGGTACAATCGATAGAAAGGCCTTTATGGCAGTGAACTAAATGCACACTAAAACACAAATCGATTGATTTGTTTGGTGAAGGGAAGATCTGTTTGTTGTGTTTGTTTCATGTTTGAGTAAAACGGCTGCAGAGATTTATGCTGAACATGTTTTATGGCTGAGACAGTGGCTACTTTAAATGTGTCAAATGTGTGAGGATCAGAGGTTTTGAGTCTTCCACTGGCGTCTGAAGCAGTCTGTCTGAACTGTACAGTGAAAGGCTTTAAAGGGGAACCAAAGACCTTTATATTTCAACATGTTTCCCAGCTGTCTAACCATCATCTGATCCGAATGCTTTTTCACCTCTTGATTCTTCCAACCTGTGAGGGTCACATACGCCCATTTTGTCAAAACTGTCAAAACTGTGTATTTTCATGTCTGTATTTCAAGCACTAGATTTTCTGTAGTCAAGAAACTGTGGTTACCAAGCCAAACCAAGAAGGTTTGATGCCTACAACTAAGCAGGAAAGAGCAAACAGCCAAACGTCAGACTAAACAACAACTGCACCTGAAATCTAAGTCAAGAAGTAAAGAGGGAACTGTGCCAGAACGGTTTAGCTCAAAAGGTTGAATTATTCAGATAAAATGAGTTGGTCCTACTGTTGTGTTTAACAGCTAATAATCTACCAACTGCCTTTTAAATGCCACTGCATAACGTGTCCCACTGTGTCAAGACATGACTAAACCTCAACATCAAGTGAGAAAATGTTTGACAAGGAGATCTTCATTCTCTCATTAACTTAAAGCATCTTAACTTCCTTTACTGTTATCACACAGCTCCTGACTTATTAAAATATAATCACAGAAAAGCAAATGTGACCACTCCCATCAGTTAATCTCCGAATTGGGCTGAGTCTAGATTTATGACAAATAAAAATAGAGTTTGGTTTCTGTAGGAATATAGGAGCAATGCGTACATGTTCACATAAACCAGATCTCATATTACTTAAAGCTATTTGTTGTATATAAGCCATGTAACTGTTATTAGTATGCATTTTCACACCAGGAGGTACCCTTTCAATCCATTTTACCAGTGTATGAGTCAGACATTAAAAAGAAAATGAGGGGGTGTGTAAAATCCTCAGTATGCACACAGCTCCTGTGCTGGTACATAAACTGCCAAGATGTGGCCTTATTATTGTTATAGTCGGTCTGAACATGTGAGTTTGACAGATGGATTCTTGAATATGGAGAAAAGTGTGTCATTTACAAAGCATCTGCCTGTAAAAGTAGGTGGGAAACACACGGCAAGTCCCTACAAATACATCAGAAGGAGACCTTAGAGTATGTGTCCAATAACTTGTCACACAGATGCTGTTGGTAAATGACAACCTTCCTGTGAGTACGTCCACTTTTGAAGCCTGCTTCAAAAATGCCTTGAAGGTTTTTTGGGTGAAAAAATGGATGTCTGTCTGAAGTGTGAAAAATGGATAATGCAGGAGTGGAGAGAAAGTGTTGAACAGGTGTTGTAGAAGCTTACAACAACCACATTAGAATCACATTTTCGATGGAGTTGGAAACATTCTAAAAGGGCAGGAAATGCTAATCATAGCAGGTAAAAGTGAGATAATATGAAATTCAAGAAAATAGAAGGAAATGCAAACGAAGAGAAAATGTCACCGTTACTTTTACCTGCGAGAGTTTTATAATCAAGAAGATCAAACAGAACGATGGCCACTCCCAACCATGTGATGATCAGGGCCACAACCAGAAGCCAGGCCATCGGAGAGCTGAAGGTCAGAATGACATCATCCACAAATGTCCTCTGATTGGACCGAGACGGAGGGGCCGCCTCCTCGCCGTTCTTCTGGCTCATTGGTGAACGGAGCTGGAGACAGATAGAGAAATTAAACACAGAAAAACCAAAAAAATAACAGAGATTGGAGGGGGAAGAATAAGATGGAATAAGATAGAATTTTCTAAATAGCAAAGAACCAGTCAAGTTGTGAGAGGGCTTTGCATGAGCTGTCGCTCCCACGAGTTCTTTTCTCTGCAAGTTTCAGCTCCAGCTACTGCAGACGGCCGGCTTTGTTCCACCCCGGAGGGATGTTCCACGCTGCCTGTCAACTCTTTGCTCCCGTCAACAAACAGTTGTCCTCTTGTCCAAAAAGTAGTGTGACAGTTTGTGCTTGTGAATTGTGAGACGCCAACGCATCCAGATGTGACTGCATCTGTTGCTGGCATTCGCGTGAAACTACAGGAATTGGCAAGACAAATATCAAAAGGTCATCACCATGTGAATGTTTCGAAGAGTCCAGCCATGTCTGGTGACCAGCAGACATGGCCGTTGACTTGAATTTGAGTCCTAACCACACACTTTGAACTCCGAACTCTAAAAAAACAATAAGTTCAACGCATAGCAGGAACGGAAGGTGCTGTGAGTGGGAGGGAAGTAGGATGTGCCCCCCCTCCACCTCATAATCAAAACCTTGGCTGCATATGTGTGGGAAGCAGAGTCAGGTAGGCAGTAAAATTGCAATTTTCTTGGTGAAACCATAACATTTTGAGCTGCAGACCAATTTAGACCAATACATTTATGTGAAATTGGGCTGACTCAGACAACTGATGACATTCAGAACTTAAGTGCAAGGGGGCAGTTGAATGCTCCAACAGTGGATTTGACTCAGTTGCTTGTTTATTATGTTTCTCAAACAGCTCAGCTCCACAGCTTATTATCTTTTCATATAGGTCTCAGATTGTTATGCAATTTATTTGAAGACTATTGACACGAAGACATATGAAGAAATGTTCTATTGGCTGACTTCTGCACAGCGAGATCCTCTTTTTAACACGTTATTATACAAAATGATGTTGTTGACGTGGTGCATGCATACCATATGAAATAACACAGGCTTCCTCCCACCACAAATTCACGACCAAAGCCAAATTTATCCAGCCTCAATCTGCGCTATCAGAAATATCAACAGCGTGATGCATACTCACAGAGGCTGCTTATTTACGCAGATGCCGGTGACTCATCAGTGTGTGTTCTGTTTGGCTGCGTGAGGGTGAGAATAAGAGATGAGAGAGGAATGTGAGGGAGCGGGGTTAGAGTGGGAGAGGATAATGAAAGAGAAAGACGCACAGAGGAGATGAGGAGATTATATCTGGGCTACGAGACAAATTACTTCTCCAAAGAAAGTTTTCATCATTGTAAGCCAGAGGAGCCATGCTCCAATAACATGATTAGGTGCCCGTGTTTGCTTGTTTGTGTTCAATATGCACCGCTTGAGCTGATTTATTCTGCTCTCCCTTTCTGTGCCCGACTTTTGCGTTGCATATCGGCAAATACGAAAGCGATAGTTACTCTGACGGCTGCAGATCCATGTGAGTGCTGCTCTGTTAGGGTCCAGGCCATTATGACTCTTTTATGTAGAAATTCACAGTATAGACTTAATGGAAGTGTTGGCAGGGTTTCTGATCACATACCTACCTCAAAGCACCATTCAGCTCACCATTTCCTTTATTGCTTCCCTTGCATTCATGTAAATTTAATCAAGCCATTTTTATATGCTAGCTATTTCCTGTTCTATGGTTCACAGAATCATGTTAAAAACAGAGAAGCACCTCTTTTCGAGGCTGTTTACGTAGCCGATCTGTTTGTTTAATCACAGTAGAAAACAGAAGTTGCAGACAAAACCGTTGGCTTTCAGAGCTCTGAGCTCTCTAACCTCACAGAAACCACACGATGCTGCCCATTACCTGAGCAGGTTTGAAAATGAGACAAGTACAACCTCCCATGAACAGCGACTCTAAGTGCAGAAGCAGCACAGTTACAAAACCTTCCAGGTGTGGACATCCCAGGAAGTTCACCCCAAGGACAGACTGTTCAGTGCTCAGAAAAAACTGTGAAAAGCTCCAGAGCTCCACACATATAAGCTGTGTATTTCTGTCCTCACACTACGACAGCTTCCTTGGTCGACCTGTCCATTTCGCCTATTTAACATTCCTATTTTAGTTCATCCATGTTCCAAATTTAACACACAGCTGACTGGGACTGAGTTGAACCACCTTTTTGTTTTTGGAGAAGGTTTAGAATCCCTTCCATTCTCTCCCCTGACAGCCCACTTGCTGGGGCTGTGCTTCCTGTCAGTCAGCCAGGTGCCACAGCTCATAGAGCTTCGGAAGTACACTCTCTTTTAAATGCACACTCATTTGCATTCCCTCTTTATACTCATGCAGGTATTTGTTTTCGAAATGCAAATCAACAGTAAATTACAACATTTTCATTATTCTGGGCTGCTTTACAGAGACATAATGTTCAGCTGAGGAGTTTTAGAGTCTTATCTGTGATTTTTCACAACCAAAACTAAAACAACTGCATGAATATCCTTCAAGGCTGTCAGGTCCATAATTCTTTGTGAGGTTCTTTCATACAGTAACAACTTGCTGCACAAAGCAGGAGGTATATGGTAGGACCAGACAACACAGTTAGGAGGAAAGAAAAATGTGTATCAGTCAAACTACACGGTGGAGTTAATTCAGGGCGGCTGTAGAATTTAATGGGGAGAATTGACGTGTTTTGATTCAGCAGTTGCTCTCAGACTGACCTTTTTGTTGCTGCATTCAGTTAACAAACTGCAAAATCAATTTAACATAATTCTACTCTCACCCACTCCGATGGGCATTTGTGTGTGCGTCGGATTCAAGAAAGCATCGATCTGCTAAACAACGGCCGGCGTGTGTGTTAAATCATAGACAGAGGCTCAAAGTGCCCGAGCCGGGGCGTACCAGCATCTATCCAATATAAAAGCAGGCCATTGATCAAGCCATGCCTCGGCCACAGCTCGTCAGACCAACATATTGATCAGCTGCAGGTAAAGCAGCCACAACCTTTAGATTGATAGACGACCGGACGATCACAAATTCTCATCCACAGTGCAGCTCTCCAATGTTTCGTATAGTTTTACAGTCCGGAAGCGTTTTCCCTCCCTAATAAGTCTGACCTCTTTTCAAGTTAAAATGACCCAGCCCACCTGTTGTTACTATTAAGTGCTGAGCTTATCTTCACACACTCACAGAGACCAACTGCTGCGGCCTCCTCCACACCAGAGGAATGGACAGAATTAGAACAATGTGGGTGCAGGCTATGAACTGGCATTTGAGGGCAAATGAAAGGCAGCAGAGCTGAGTTGAAACTGTGAGTCACTAAATGCTGAAAGAGGTATGTAAGCTTTCCAGCAAGTTGGCATGGGGATGCTTAATAAGTACAGAAAGATGTCAGTAAAATGACTCTATTTGTGTTCCAATAGGTATGAAACCTTTTTTTCCCCAAACAGAGCTTATCTGTTTAATATAATTGTTTTCCTCATTACTATTAGCATATAAAACATATGCTATGAATTTATTGTACCCTAATTTTCTGCAAAATCAGCCCTTTTACTTACTTTACTGATGATACCTCTGAACTTAAGCTAAATAATAGTATGAATCCATGACTTTCGTTTGCATCCAAGTATTTTTCCTTCCCTGTGTTTGGAGTTTAGCTGTAAAAGATCATTGTTGAACATGGAGCCTCCACCATTGATCATTGTTATCTGCTTAGCACAGAAACCCACCACACTGAACACAAATACAGCCAATTTCCTTGTACGAGACAAAGCTGATAAAACTCGTCCGTGTTTACCTTGTGCTCTAACTTGCAGTGCATATTATTTATGTGCCCAAATACAGAGCGGTGATTAACACATGAATCATGCTTGGTTGTTACATTTTTACAAATGACATAATAGTGATGATGGTTATTTTCTGGCTCTTCTTTCTTATACACGAAGAAAAAAGAGCCAAATAAAGAAGTGCAAAAAGCTCATAATTGTTCATTTCAGCATCAAAGTGAATTCTTTCAAATGCAGTATTTTTACTCCCCCCCCCCTTTCAGATGTGTATGTGGAGACCACTGCTAACCCAAGAAGCATAAAGTGAGAAAAAACTGAACTGAAAAACACATTTTTCTTTTGAAATACTGACTACTTTGAACTCTTCCTCCTTTGGAAATATCACATTTTGCTTGCTTTTCATGATGTCAGAAGCCTTAAAGGATAGAGCCACAGGTTTTGATGGTGAAAATGGTGCTGAAGACCATTTTATTGTTCTAACCACGGTCTATCTGCAAAATCGTTCCTGTTTCTAATCCCTTTCGATGTGATAGTGCTAATTAGCTTGCTGGACAAATAGATTTGTACAGAATTACGCATTATAGGGGAATCTTTCTTGCCATGTTATAAGCCTTGTTCTTGTAAGTGAGAAATTGTTGTGTAAGACAAATGGCTGTCCTATACTGACAGCTTCTGGCAGGTTTTTGATGTGTCAACAATAGAAAAATCCATCAGAAGTTAGCACTGATGCTGTTGGTATCAATTATATCAGAACCCAAGGGTATTTCTACACTGAGAGAAAGCTACAACAACACCATAGGCTTTTGTTGCTTTTCTTCTAACAAGCTTAGAATTCGACGCACCACTTTGTTGATCTGATTTTTAAAATTTGGCCGTGTTCTTTAAAGCCATTAATTTCATGCCTGTTTAATTACAATATTTAAGAAATAAGATTTTTAAGACCACTTTTAAATGTATATATCGCTAAACAAAGTCATAGAATAGTTACCACAAGCTCTACAGACCACAGAACAAATCCTCTTGCAGCTTTTATAGATAAAATGTATACTATTACTCACTGCTGGCCTTTGTGAGATATTCTAAATGACAATGAGAAAGAATAACTGCATAAACTGTGCAGTGGCCCTCGGGTTTCAGACACACTGGTATCAGATCATTATTGTAAAGTTCAGCCAGAGTGAAATGGATTTTTTAAGTACCTTAGTCTTTGAGTCTGCTGGATGTTCACTGATAACCTTTGGTCCTTCAGTGGTTCTGGAAAGGCTGGGTAACCATAGAAACACACATTTAACTCCTTTGTTAAATCCTTTTGGCCCCCACTTGATTGTGAGAGGACAACGTTCTGTACGCAGCGAAAAGCATGCAACAGTTGTCTTAGGCTGGATCACAGCACCTCTAAAAATACACTAAACATGTCCCCACAGGAGGAAATCCACTGAACTAGTCTTTGGTTTTATTGTCCCAGTTTTCTCTTTGAAGTTTCTTTGAAGGTTGCTGTTTTTGGCCAAGAAATGAATTCAAGGTTCCAGCGATTTTGATCTTCAAATCCTGAAGAGAGTGTGACAAAAAGGGAGAAACCAGCGGAGATGGAAGTCGAGCCTCTGAGTCACCCTGCCCCCTCTGAGGGTTCAAAATAGTGAGATAAAGAGGGGACGGGAGGGAGGAGGAGAGGAACCAAAGGGATGCAGTGAGATTATCGAAAGGAAAAGAAACCTGGTGAAAATGAGCAAATTATTGAAATCTGGGGAGGAGACAGAAAAGATGAAAGGACAGGATCGGGAGATAAAGGTCTGAGTCTCCTGTGCAATATGTCTAAAACACACAGAGCTTGTTAATCATGTTCTAATGATGGAGGCAACTGGGAGCAGCTAACAGCTGGTATTTAATCAGTGTTTTCTTTTCTCTGCAGCCCAATTCCCATTTTTTATTTCAACTAAACTGATATATTCACTTTAAAAATGATCCAGCTATTTAGTTAGTTTCTGCGTCTTAAAGAAGTTCAAGACTTAGAGTATTCCCAAACTGAATCTTACAACCGTCCTTCATGGATATCAGACACAGCCCAATGTGTTTCTATGGCTTGTCAGATGCTTTTATAAAGGTCCATGGTGTGTATGTAAGTGTGTTTATGATTGAGAGCTTTGGTAAGGAGTAACCTGACCCCCAGTCTTGCCCTGGGAGCCTGCACAGCAGAGGCTATAATTAGAGATACAGACAGCAGCTGGTGTTAACATTGGACTGGACTGCTTTAAATGTAGGGCGCACACGGGGGGCTGAGAAACATAGCACACACAGGCAACAGAACACACAAATCCACATCCCTTCTTCATGTGTACGGCCTGCAGGTTTAAGTGAAAGCACACAAATACCGTACAAGACTGTCTGTCTACGTGCTTTTGGAGGAAGAGAAGCTGAGCTTCACATTTTGAATTCACTACAACAACATTCCCATTAAAACAGAAACTAGCTTAATCAACAACTGAAAGTTGCAGACAATAAATGATATTAGGATGGTTTGAAATAAGAGGTCACCATTCTAAAACTCCAATTTTTATTCAGAATGGTTGTTATTTAAATGCTTCGTAGGCACATAGTTATTATGGAGAGACTATTCCAATCTGGACAGAGGATAGACATATTTCAAAGGAGGTGTTTTCTCAGATTAACTTCCTTTTTAAGGGCAGTGATATCCAACCAAAACATTGCGATCAAATCTCCTCCTTAATTGAGACAAAGCCATAAGAGAATTATATAATAAGTGGTTAACTGATCAATCATGTGGAGGCTAAATGTCTATTTTGCATTTCCCGTTTAACATTCCCATTTCTTTTTTTGGTGGATGTGTGAGTACATCTGTCCATAAACTGATTCTAAACTAAATAAAGACACATCTGACAAGATAACAGCCCTGACCATAGAAATTTCATGCCAAAGGATTAATTGAACACAAGTGTGGAAATGGAACGACCCGAGACAAAATCCACCCAAATCTTTGCGCTGAGGCTTTTCTCTTTGGAAGAATGGGCAAAACTTCCACAAAAGAGAAGTTTGGTGTGCAGATTTTACTGCCAAAGAGGTTCAGATAAGAGCAGCCAAGGCTGACAAGCATTTGCCTCTGGCAGGCTAGTTATACTGTGTCACCAATAAACAATACCTCCTTTTTTGACTGCCTTTTTTTGGTATTGTTTGTGCGTCGGAAGATGTCAGAATTATGCAGAAATTGAAATAACCATTCCAATTCACTGTGTTTCAGATATACTCCTTTGGTTGCTATGCTGAATATTCCTGCTAATAACCTCTCTCGTGAGAGATTTAACCAACCATTCAGATAAATTCTGATGAAACTCAAAGCAACAACCAGAAAATAGTCATGTGTCTGCACTGCAGTACACAATTAGAGAATGTGGATGTACTGTACATGGCTGTAGATTCTGAGAGAAACACACGGCATCTCTTTTTTTCCCACCCCCATTTCAAAGTGAGAGAGATATGCCTTTTTTGGTCAGCAGAGTGCGGTTAGGAGCTGATCCGCCACCGATACATCTCCAGGCTGGCACCAGCGGTAGTGAGAGGCGAAACAGATCTCGTGTGTAGAGAGAGTAGGGATGCTGTAAAATCCCGATAATGCCTGCTACACTGACCATACTGTGTATGGTGTCACCAAGATTAAAACACGGCCACACTGGTACAATTGCATGAAGAGAGAGACTCTCCTTTGCATCTCTGCCTGTTTATCATGCTACAGAACGTACCAGGTAATACAAATTCAATACCTGGTGCACCCCCTTTTAAGATGTAGGTCAGTCACTTGAAGAGAAGAACTAATTATTCTCAGGGGTTATAAAACTAATGTCAGACAATCATGCTCAAATATGAGGCGTAATGTGACTATCAGGGACTTACTGCAGATTTTTATTGCTTCTCTGGCTCTGACAGAGGTCAGAACATCGAAGTCTAACCCTGCTTCTTGCTGACCACGTCTCGAGAGAAAAGGTCACATTTGAGGCCTTAAAGAGCCGTGACCAAGAAGTTCTCCAATGTCTGAATGGTCTCAACTTAAGTTTATAGAACAGGCCTTTAGTTTCTAATGCTCCTTTGATGTAGACCGCTAAGTTGGAGAATCATTGCTACAATGCAGGATACATAAAATATCTAAAATCTAAAAAGGGAGCAAACATTCACGCATCCACTGTTTTTTTGTTGTTTTTATTTGTATACCTTTCTTATTCCAAGTGAGGAAATAAAGGAAATAAGAATGGTTTTTAAGGTCATGGATTTTTAGGTGGTTGCTTTTTTTTCTACTTAGTTTCATAAATAGTCTTAAAACCAATCACACATGGTTGTATGCCAGCAGTGTTTCGTCCAAATTAGCATGCAAGCAACCGACGCAACGAAGGTAAGAAGGATTACGATAATGATAATAGCTAAGCATTAGCATACTGGCACGCAAAGCACTCTGTAATTCTGCCTAAATGTGGTGTTCAGCTTAAAGTTCTTATGGAAATGAACAATTAAGTAGCGAGTTTACAGCAGTTAAGATATTGAAGTGTTAAAAAAATGAAAGTTTAAGAAGTTCCAGGCCAAAAGTCAGACCAAGGTTTTAAGACAATACAGGTGATGTTTACTGAATACCAGCAACAGAGAGCTTATGTGAGTAAAGATGTTGATTATCAGCTAAAACTAATATAATCATGCTGCAGGCAAGATCTTTCAGCTAATTCTTGTGTACTAAAAAATAAATGTTTAATTTGATTCGGAATTTGAATTTCTTATTTTTTTGCTGCTGAATATGTAAGTTTATCTGAATTTATTCTCATGTGTTGGTTGCTGCGTTCTGCTTTTGAGATCATACACATGAAATAATGAACATTTTCATATATACTTACACTTGTACAGTTATTTTAATACAATCCTATCTATCTATCTATCTATCTATCTATCTATCTATCTATCTATCTA
>CAJRST010012224.1:5868448-5907669 GCA_907169785.1 Menidia menidia | reverse complement strand
TCTATCTATCTATCTATCTATCTATCTATCTATCTATCTATCTATCTCTATTTTTTTATGATTTATCCATCTAGGATTCATTTGTAAAAGACGGGTCTCCATGTGCAGAGGTATTCTCGTGTTCACGGGTCACTAGCTGTACCTAATTCAGACACGCAGACAGCTGCAGGCCTTTAACCAATGAGGACAATGAGGACAGTGAGCGATGTTAAAACAGATGTGCAGAACAAAACAGTCATAGATCAGCCATCTGCCCCTTCATTACTGTTTGACTTCTTCAACCATCCACTCATTCCTCCTTCTCCTCTTTCTGTACTTCCCCTTCACACTGATATCTGCCCTTCCCCTTCACCTCCTGCTCCTTTCTGTCTCGCTTACTTTTGCCCACTCTCTTTTCCCATCCTCCTTTCTCACTTTTATCCAGCCACGTGTCTTTTCATCTCTCCCATCCCCTCCTCTCTGCCCTCTAAGACTTTTTTCTTCCTGATGCATTTCCTTTAAATTTGCACATATAACACTTATCTCTGTCACTCTCTTTACCTCACTGTCATTTATTCCTATCAATCCCCAAACACACACACACTTCTTCTTCTTATTAAATTAGTAATAATGTTACCGTGTTTTCTCAGAGGAGGCCACTGTTATTGACTTCATTATGCAAATGTGAAGCAGCCTAAAGCTATACCACTGAATAAAACACACACACACGCACGCACACACATACACACACACAGTTTGTAGGGCAAGTGTGCTGGCCAGGAAAAATGTCTTGCTGTTTCAGATAATTATGTCAACCGGTGGAGTGATGTGTATATTAGCGTGAAATCTGCTAAATCCCAAAGACCTGGGGCTTGTGATAGCTGTCATGGAGTGACAATGAATACCAAAAAGAAATAAAGAAAAATGTTTTTTTTCCCCTCCCAGAATGTCAACCCTTTACAACTTCAGTTATTGTTTCAAGTTAAAATCCCACCTTTTTCTAAAGGTGAACCTTTTCTTTATCTCGGACGGAAGCCGTTTTTTTTTTTTTTGTCAAACAGCAAAGCAGATATTTATGCCTAATTAATCAATTTTACATTTTGTTGTCTGCACCATGTTTGACAGTTATTTCTGGACATTTCAAAGAAAACAGACTGATGGGCGTGCTGGCCAAGCAGGAAGTGCCCTACAAGTGCCTGATTTGCCCATGAGCTCCTGGAATAATGATTTCTTTGTGGTTTGGAACAGGGAGCCAAAGTCCTCTCATCTTCACTCTGATCAGACATGCAAATCTTTCCACGGTGCGGGCTCTGGCTGGACAGAGTTTCCAAAAACCACGCTGTGTCTTGATACAAGTTCACAGAACTGGAAACATTCGACAGTGGGGACGATAAACACATGAGCATGCACACACAATATTGGCAGGGCCATGCAGCACAGATGGGAAGACAGCAGAGAGCAGCGAGGAAGAGGAAATTAAAGTCACAGTGTCAGGACAAACATTTAGAGCTCAGGGACTAACAACACACACTGTTTGTGTGCACTAACTAAATATCAGTCAGGGAAATTCACTGTGGGTTCCTTATTAATGTGCAATTTTTTTGAGCAAAATGGATGAAAGATCCTTCTTCAAACACGACCTAATGGTACGACTAATTCAATATTCTATGAGAAAGAGTTTCAGCTATCGTGGCCTGTTGTGTTAGAATTATTATAAAATGACAAATGATGATAGTTTGATGGTTATTGAGCTTTGTGAAGTACTGGTTACCTACCTGGGGTGTCGCTCACTGCTCAGCTGCCCAGTGGATAGTAAGAATTAATTCGTTGATGTCTGTCCTGATATTTTGAAATTTAATGAAACTCAAAGTCCGTGTGTGAAGAGAGTTACACAGAAGAGACTAGAATGATATGAGCTTGTTACAGCAACTGTTGGTTAGATGGTAAACACAAATATTTGTATTCCCTTCTTATCATATTACTACATACCTAATCAACCATACACATATTTAATTCAATTGAGAAAATTACCTATTTAAAACTTTCTTTTACTAATGTTATATATAATATGTGCAGATACAATTTGGGATGTACAAAACTCATACATTCACAGGTAAATTTCTTTGTGTGGACAAAGCTTATGCTGAATATTGGTGATCATTAGGTTCTGCTGTGGCTCCACATTAAAACATCACAATGCCTTCAGTCCAGATGTATCATCCACTGAAAACATCTGGACTTTTCTAACCTTGATGAGATCATGAGAAGAAGATTCCCCACAGATTTTGGTCCCGCTCCAAGTGTCTGAATCATGACCCGAAATTAGCCAACAAACATTACTATGCACAAAGATAATGTTTAAGCTTCAGACAGTCTGTTCAGAAGGTTTTAGAAATACGGAGCATAGAAACATCTAAGAGACATCTCATGCATTTTTAACCAATCAATATCTTCTTTTCTGCATCTCTTTCGCTCTCCCTTTTGCTCCATTTTTCTCCGTCCCTGTACGTCTGTCCTTTGCCAACTTAACTCACTGTCCTTCTCGTCTGTTTGCTTGTTTCTGCCTCTCTCATCTTATTTTATTTGCCGTCTCATTCCAACTCTTGTAATAATATCTGTCTCAAGTCTGTCTCTTGTCCTTTTCTGCTCTTTACTCTCTCTGCCTCTGGTGAGGCTGCCATCGTGTATTTTTTATTTGTTTGTCCTATTCTGCCATTCATGTCTCCCACACACAATCACCTTTGATTTAAAGAGGGCTCTGCCTGTAAGGTGGGACATGGCGATGGAGTGGGCTGCAGAGCATGCCTATGGGCACACACAGGGTTTTTAGAGGCGCATCCATCTGGACATCAGACACAAAATCACAAGAAAAAATGCTGATTTTTGTTCTTGAATTGAGATTTTTTTCTGTTTATGTTATTTACATTTAGTTACTTAAAAAAACATTCATTTTTTAAAGTATTTGGAGAAAAAGAAATCCTGTTTGGATGATCCACTATTTTTTGCCACGATAGAATAAAAATATTTTCAGGTTAGAGCATCTAAAACAGCTTGATTATGGGGAAACATCAAAGCCTTTAAATCTGAGAACAGTGTGGTTTTCTGTTCAATAGGCCCAGTGACTACAATGATATCTTAGAAATCTCTGCTGTTGTAGAAATTTTGTTACTGTTGCGGGTGTGAAAGAAACCTCCTTTTGAAAAAAGTGATATGTTTTCTTTTTTTGTACTTTTACCACATGCCCTGGCTCATTTTTTGTCATTTTCATTTGTCTGCAGAACTTCTTAAAAGTTTATCTGAAATATCGTCATCTTCATCAATGTTTTCGTTTCATCCAGAATTTGGAACCACACAGAGGGTATATATGTAAAAAAATACTGTCTGTCAGGTGTTGAGGATTGTAAGGTGTGTGTTTACGATTTTAAAAAAAGCACTTGAGCAGCCATTATTCACTCTCTTCCATTTTATAGTTTGTCTGATTCTCTTGTGTTGTTTAGCTGAATGAACTCTTGAAAACATTAATGAAATATTTCTTAATGCAGTATCTCAGCATGCATAGTTATTTTTCACGGAGAACGTTCTTATCAGCCAAAATCATAATGAGTATCAGTATTATTTTTGGTTGCTCTTGGTTCGGAAGCCTTAGTCTCTCAAGGGCGCAAAGCAACAATTTAGATTGAAGGGCTCTTAAAAGAATTTCCACCAAACGGTCATCGACTTGGTTGATCTTTTCTTCTGGAAGAAAGTAACTTCAGGGTCATACATATTAAACATTGATCCCATGGGTGGATTTGATTGGGCAGCACAAAGCTTGCTGTGATTAACATTTTACATTGAGTCTCAGTTGTTGATAAAAAATGACAAACACATTCTCCTGCATGGAGCTGTGGATGAGCCACTGCTGCAATATCTGGGCTTAATAGTACTTAAGAGTTCTGCCTGCAGGCAGGCACACATATGACCGAGCACATACACACACATGCTGCCAGCCTATTAGAAAAGGAAAAGGCCTCCTCGCGCAGGAAGCACAGATAAAAGTGAATTAGCGTGTAATTCATGGTCGAAACGTCTAAAGCAGTGAGCTGACGCACACGCCAGACTCCAGCCCACACCATCACTCCACTGACCAGAATATATGGGATTTCTGCACGGGGATTAAAGCGACAAACGTGATTACTGGCTCTTTGGTAAGGTTGCGCTGTCCTCGTTAAAGGGTGAAAAACATTGGCATAACTTTTTCCGTCTGCACAGTTTGAATTGTGATGGGAGGAAAATGAAGGACCTTTTGGACTCCTGCGAGGGAACAAAGCGTGGACAGGTCACCTCTCAGTCTTTTGGAAGCGTCCAGTAGAAGCACTGTTGGAGGTAAGACAAGCCGCTGGGACCCTCACAGCGCTATAATTAATCACCTGGCTAATGCGTATGGAAATGAAAGACCTTGGAGGTTTGAATCAGCTTGAGAAAGCAACATTATTCCAGTTGTGAAAGGAATGACTACTGGGCTGCAAAGCCTAACGCAAGGGCTTCTCCATGAGAGATGTTAATTAGACTTTTTTAATCTGTGGAGAGGAAGATAACATGAAACCGTTGTTTAATCATCTTTTCTTAAACCTTTTTGAAAAATAAAGTTGTTTGTGTTAATGTGAGGTGCTCACCTTCCTGCATTGTGATTTTCAAAGCTTTCATCTTACCTCAGTACCTGCATCACGGCAATCTTCATGTGAAGGTTTGCTGTTTGTTTTATCTGTTATGATTTTGATCAGATCCTATATTTAGCCATTCAGTGACAAATGTATTTCTCTTCGCCCTATAACTTAACCCTAAGATCTGAATAATATTGAGATTTACAGAGGCACAAATGGCCAATCAGGATTCCTTTGTTGCAATTCATTCATCACTATCAAGCTGTGTGCATGATAGGTGACATCTGTTGATTGGATGTCCCAATTTTGTATCCGATGGCTGCTTTCACAGCCAGTTTCAGATTGTTTCATTCGAACATTTTCAAGGGCAAATTTTGTTTGGTTTGTTATGTTGTAGCAGCCTCTTTGACCTTGTTTTGATCTCTTTTGATTTTTTTAATACTCATTTTTTTGTGCAGCATGTCAATACTGCTTTGGAAGTGCATTTGCTTTCCTTTGAACGAGAATGTTTCCTAAATATCCAAATAACATCTCTGCTGATGTTACTATGACTGTTAGGTGTTATCAGTCAAGGATCTTGCTTTTCACATTGACTGCTCAGTACCCACATCACCAGTGAGCAAACTCCAACTGACATTCACAAATATGTCCAGGAAATTCCACATAAAACACTTCATTCTTACAGTACAGATGATGTTGGCATTGTGTTGTTTCATGCTGGGCTGACATGTCATCAGAGGGGAGACTGGCACATGGTTTGATTTGAGTTCCTATGGAAGACTGAAACTGACAGAATTAAAGATTCAAGCAGAAATATATAAATGGCACAATAAAGAAAGCCATTCATCCATTTTCCAAGCCACTTATTTCCTAATGGGGTCACTGGAGGCTATCCCAGTATTCAATAGGTGCGAAGCAGGGTCCACCCGTGACGGTCTGCCAGTCCATCGCAGGGCACACAGAGACACACAAACACGAACAACCACACACACTCATTCTTAAGGGCAACTGGAATGCCCAAGCAACCTAACATGCAGGTTTTCATCCCGTTTTATAATGTAATTGACCATCACATAGTCCATCCATCCATTATCATTACTGCTTATTCCCTGATTGTGTCACGGGGCCATCACATAGTATGTGAAATAATGTTCTTTTTTTGTTTTTCTTATTTAGTTTTTTTTTTTAAACTTTTCCCTATGCCATGTTGGTGGATTTTAATCAGGATCTGTGTGCCTCCACCCGAGAACTGTTCTTTTTCTGACAGCAGAAAGTTTTGGAACTTCAATAACCGAGACACCAGTAAACAGAAAAGAGTCCATGGTTTCAGCGGGCAAAAAATCCTGTATAGCTTTCCAGGCCACGCATAACCATTATGGTCAGAGGAAGTGGAAATCCTCTACTAGGACAGGTCCGATTTCCAAATGTGAATTTTTAAGCAAAGATAGGTGCAAAAACATAAGAAATATGTATTTGTCCAAACCCCACAGTTCAGCTAAACATTTCACATTCATTTAAAAGTGGAACAGTTGATAGTGGCTTTTAAAACAAGATTAAAGAAAAACTTTTCACCATCTTTATAAAATGGAAGTGAATGCAAAAAGTATTTCTAATTTAAATGTTGAGATGAATATAGAAATTCTGTTGAAAATAATTAGGAACTTTTTGACGTTCGCTGATGAAACTGCCTCAACTTATTGAAGAATAAAATACCACAGATACAAAAACAGGAGTTGCATGAAGAAAGAAGACACTGCTCAGCCAGAGGCTAAAAGCTGCTCTTTTGCTTTTCAAGTACATCAAACCGTTGAGAGAAATCTTTCCCCATATTTCTGAGATTAGATCTCACTTTTGGCTGTGCCACCTTATTCCATGGATGCACAGTCACGATTACAGTTGAACTTTATTTTCTGTAAGAAAACCCAGTGATTCATTCTTCCTTTTGGCAGCACAACAATGAAGACGTTCTAATTTAAGATTAATGTTCGCTTCACACATGCAAATATGCTGGCACAGAGTAAATATATGCTGCAGACATGCACATACTGTCGACTCAAAATGTTCAAAAATACGAGCACTTGCCATATCCACCTCCACACCCAACATTGTGACAAGTGTGTGCATTTTCCTGCCTGCTTTGTCTGAAACGATTCTCTTCATCCTGCTGGCACTGAACTGCAAATGGTTCAGCTTTTGCCAAATAATGAACTTTTCCCTTCATACTTCTTAACTGAGCTGTTCTGACTGGATAGATATGTCATTTTCAGTTTCAAGAGTGGTAGTTGGATAATGATATAGGAACTGTGTTTGCTCTAAGCCACTTCTCATCTTGAAACCATCATTACTAACATGTGTCAGTCAGACAGCGAATGGAACATGAGAGAGCCTGACGTCACCTGAAATCTATAGTTCTGTTGTGCAGCTTTGGTAGCCTCAGTTCAGTCATATAAGACCCAAATGAGCCATTTCTATGGCAGCTTTGAAAGTCTGGAGCACCCTTCTCATCCAGATCAAGTTGTCAGCTGCACAGGCACCGTTCAAATCTTTTGTCACAGTTATTTCTATTCAAGGTCAGACTGCAATTCTTCTTCTATAGAGCAGCAGCAGTGGCTGTCCTCAGCCTGGATGCAGTTTACTGTCAAAGTAGTGGCAGATTATTCTCCACTGTTCTAACTCACTGTCAGTCCTCTAAGCAAAGTCATTTACAGCCACAATAGGGGATGTTTCAAGTAGGCCTGGGCTACTTGCCCAGCTCCAAAGTGCAAACAGACAAATGCAGCCAGGTAGTGGAGCTCACTGCTAATCTTCAGTGTCTATGTTCTAACTGAAATTAAGCTAATGCTCTCTGGAGGAGGTGGAGCCCAAAATAATGAATATTCAACTGAAGCATGACTGCAAATAAAAGCTAATGCTAACCTTGGCTTAAAAAAAGGGCCAGAAGCCTCTGGGCACAGGTTGCTACAATTTTTTTCCCACTAGATTCCTCACAGTCAAATGAGGACCTGATTCCCACAATGCACAACATAAAGATTATATTGGTATTTTAGAGTTGAACATTTTCTTGTAAAGAAAACAATATCTTGATGAGTCATCTTCCACTTGAGAGCAATATTAATTTTTCATCTAATTAAATTCTTTCTCAAATTGGAGCCACTGGAGCCCGCCAAATGGTGCAGGCCGGGTTTATAGGGAGAAGGTGGTGGCTTTACCAGTTTCTTCTTCCATTACTTTGATTCAAGTAATTTAAACAACCTCCCGTGGTATTGTTAGTGGTTCTCTGAAAACAAGTCAGAAGTTAGATAGATTCTAGTCTTAGAAAAGAAAACCAATTATCGTTCAAGTATAACTCGCTTGTCTACACAAGGTCACTTTAGACTCTTTTTGCAGACATTTTCCAATGCTGAGGTGGTTTTTCCATATTAAACACACATAACCTTTTTCATTTTTGATGATCTTTGTTTTTTATTTGAAATTGAAATTGCAATTATACTAGAATATTTAGACTTTTTTGTTTGTTTAACCAAAGTAGTTTCATCTCAGCTGCTGGTGTTGCATTCTCCCCTCCCCTGTCAAAAGGGTTTTGAATAACTGACTGCAGCACAGATCCAAGTTATAAGAAACTACATTTGCTTAATGGCTCTAAAAACACTGCATCTTTCCAGTTTCAGCAGTCCCCCCCCCCCCCTCTTCTATCAACCCTCTTTTCTCTGAGAGTCTTCTGACCTCCCTGTCCCATTTTCTGTCAAAATGGTGCCTGGAAAACGCTGTATATAAATTTGGCATTCTTCAACCCTTTAGGTTTAAGTTCATTTTGAGAGTTGCGGGAAGTGCTCGGTAGAGTCCACTGCTGTTGAATGATTACTTTAAGTAATAAGCTCGTAAAGCATTTGGCGAGAGTTATCTACTTCTGATCTTAAATCTCTCTGTGAGCCAAAACTTCTGAGTGTTCCTTCCCTGTTTTTGTTTTTTATATGTGTGTGTGTTTGCGTGTGTGTATGTGAACAGTTTATTTGAGAAGTAAACAGCACAAATGAGTCCTCTACTGTGTGTTCACTGTAGCAGACATAATACAAGCACACGTTTTTCATCTGGACCAGGTGTAGGAGAGACAGCATGTCAGAGTGTGGAGTCCGTGTGTTTTCCTTATGAAGGTGTCTGTGGGAGCGAGGATTGTGGGCCAGCAGCGGGCCTCTGGTGACATCTGGTCCAGACAGATAGAGTAATAAACACATACTATCTCACTATCTGCTTATCTTTCCCTGTCTTTCTCTTCCCCCTCTTTCTCTATCTGTCTCGCGTTATCGCTTCTTGTCTGTGTCAAAATCTAATTCAGACATGCCTTATTGAGGACAGGAAGGTGCGATATATTGCAGAATTTCAACTGAGAAAAACAAAGATGACAAGACTGAAAAGGGATCATTTCTCACTCAGACTTACATAAGGTCTGATGAGACACTGTATTGCAGGTACTGCAGACGAGCCAATGTAGAATCTTATCTATGCCTCTTTTTGAATGATCAATTATCCATTCTTTCTCCTCTCCTGCTTTCCTTTGCACTCTGAATGTTTTCCTTCTTAAAATATTCTCAAAATGAGGGACCTATCTAGCATTTATGCCACATCTTGGCCAATGGTAACAGGATAAAGCAGGTAAATGGATGGATGAATTTGAGACAAAGATATTCTCATACTCACCTCATACCTAAAACATGAATCCTTTCAAATCCACAAAAGCTGTTATTTAATTAAACGGAGGCACCACTGGTCTAGTAACATTAATCACAGCTATCGCCTCAAAAATTCCTCAGTTGACGGAGGCTATTTTATTTTGTATGTATACATTTTTTTTGCATCCTTTTACTTTTCTGCAAGTATTTTCAGCTTCAATGTTTAAATATGCTAGTAAAGCTCCAATTAATGTGCAAGTGTTTCCATAAATATTCATTTGACAGAAGGATATAAAATGAAAACCTTAATGTGTCAGGAAAACTTGTTATTACTCTCCAGTAAAATAACCTCAAATGTCAGAAACTGCTAGAGCATTTGAGTATTATAAGTTCATTTCAAATTATGCAAATTATGAAAGATACAGTGCAAATATTCAAATATCTTTTTTTTTTGCTCCATATAGATATTTAAGACAAGAAAAATAGTGAAATAAAGTCTAACTCTTCTTCAATGGGAATTTAAGCTCTCAAATATGGAAAGCTGTGAGTACAAACTCAATTGTGATATGGCCTTTTTTAACCTTTGCCCATCAGGGAGCTCACCTCTAGGAGGGGGCACAGGCCCAGTCGGCCCACTGCTGGGAACCTTAATGAGAGAAGAGATTGTGGTGAGGGACGGCAGGAAAGATTAGATAAGTTCTTCTTCTTAAAAAAAAAAGCCCAGAAAGGCCAGGGAAAAACAGGAAAAGAAAGAAAGAAAATAGCAATAAAATTAGAGAATTAGGATTTAGAGGACGTTAATTAAGAAGATGACTGGAAATATTGGTGGGAGAGGTTATGGATGGATGACTAAGTAAGACGATAAATAGAAGATGGGATGGACGGATGAATGGGCGGATGCCTCAACACATGGCCCCAGGGAATCAGCCATTATACATGCAACTGTCACTCAAGATTAGAGGCATAATTAAACTCCTGTCGCACTGCGTGGGGCTTGAATGTGCGTATGTGCGTGCATTTGTTTGCGCATGCACGAGTGTACCTGTGTGTTGCTGATTTTGGTGTGTGTGTGTGTGTGTGTGTGTGTGTGTGTGTGTGTGTGTGTGTGGGAGGAGCAGACTGTGACAGAGATGGATGGTAAGGGGAAAACAGGCCATTATGTTGTATAGCTAAAGCAGTGATAGCCTCTGCACCTCGGTGTCTGTTTAGGTTGCTGACCATTTTATGGGCGGGGCACATTTAACCCCACAGAACACACAAACACACTGGTGCTCTTATTTTTAATTGGCAACTAACTGCTTGTTTTCAGCAGCAGCTGTAGTCCATAACTGGAATGCCTCCTGCTGATCTATAGCCACTGCGGGAAAAACAAAAGGCAGAGGAGAAACATTACATATCGTTTAGAAATCAGCTACATCCAGTCAATCATTTTGATAAGGTCCTTTTTGGACATTATTTTTTATCTCATAACTAGTTATTGGTAAACCTCTGAGCCTTGTATTAGAGAACAATGAGGGGAAAAAAATGAACATCTTGACAAGTCGAGCAGGACTCCCCACGGATTCTGGTGGAGGACCATGCCCATGAGCAGCTGCGCACCGACCAGAGCTGCATCTTTCCCTGTCTGTGTTTGTGTTTGAGAGTGAAAGAAACCCACTGCTCCCCACAGAGCTGAGCGCCAGCCTCAACAAGTCAGCCAGCAGCAGCTGCAGCCCGGGAGGGAGCCGAGATGCTTGCCTTCAAAATAAAAACCTCAATGGCTCTAAGGACTGGATCCACACTTCAGGTATGAGCACAGCTCATTTCACACAGACGTATCCTTCCATGTCTTAGGAGGAAAGGACTGTGGGGTTCAGGGTGATCTTGTGCCTCTGATGGGGCTTCGCTGGTCCTTTATCCATCCCGATATAAAACCTCCGTTGACCCATGTGTAGACATGGAATGCACATAATCACACAAAATCAATATAATCTCGTCTGGACAGATGCACTAAATGGGCACTTAGGAGAGCAGCTGTGGCTGAAACTGGAATGGCCGATACAGCCTCACGGTCCACCAGATAACGGCAGCGGGCTGTAAAACACAGAGGCGTACCAGATCATCCGCTCCTCAGCTGGCCTCAGGAAACTTTGTCGTGTGAAGGTCCGCCACAAAAGAAAATTCAGGTGGCTGCACATAAAGCAAAGTCTCAGAGTGCAACGTGCTGGATCATCAACAGGCTGTCCACAGTTTTAAAAAAAACATTGAATTTTCTGAGGGTTTTCGAAGGATTTTGGTTTGTTATGAATGCATTTAACCTTCACAGCAAAAGGGGAAACGAAAATCCTGTTTAACTCCAAACTAAACCTAATTATTTACATAAACTGCTTTATAGTTAAATAAACAACAGACTGAGTTTAATTGTCCCCAATGCAAATCTTCCAAATTTGTTGTCTGAGCCTGCTAAAGGTTTTGACAACTTCCCTATGGGAAGAGAGTAAGGTAATATTCGGTGACAT
Organism: Menidia menidia; assembly: GCA_907169785.1. NCBI lineage: Eukaryota > Metazoa > Chordata > Actinopteri > Atheriniformes > Atherinopsidae > Menidia > Menidia menidia. The sequence goes on along the minus strand of CAJRST010012224.1, from coordinate 5,895,882 downwards.
TTCCACCCTTTTTCAGCTACTCTTTTTCCATCTACAGAGATTTGACCAGTTGTTTCATGGACAAACTTTACATTTTGGAGGTGACTGCTGGTGGATGTGCTATCTCAGTATTCAACATCTCAGTTTAAGGTATAAATGCTCGCTTTAAAGCCCGATGATAGATACACAACAAATATGTCAGCTCTGAGAACACTGTTGGAAATAAAACAGCAGGGACACTAAATGATTATTTATTGAACATCAGCTCAAAAACTCCCGCGAGACATGCACTTAAGTTATGACATTTCATTTGGTAAAGAAACAAGTTTTATTTACATCAGTTCTAACGGATGCAGTGCATTTGCATTTTGCAACAACACCACATTTTTCCTCCTTCCCTTCCACCTGTCACTCACTTATCTGGCTGTCTGGCTCTCAAGCGTGACTGAATGACTGAGAGTTCCCATCTTCTGGGTAAAGCCATTACCAGGGAAAAGAGATCATGTGTGGATGTGTTGTTCGTTGCTTTGGGATGTAACCTCTGTCAGTCCAACAGGAAATAAAGTCTAACTTGATATCCCATTGACTGATTTACTGCTTAATACGAGTGGCTCCGTGAATCAGGCACACACAGATAGAGCAGGGGTTTGCCTGAGTGTTCAGTTGGCACACACTCATTGCTTTATTAGGGTAGAAGTCCTTGGCAATCGTTCTTTGAAGGAAAAATTTAGATAAGGCTGAGCAATCTACAAAACATAAGTAAAGATGGATGGAAACACAGGGCTAGAAAACTGAACTTGTGGATTTTCAATGAGCCTAAACGTCAACATTTGACATGAGCATCTTTGTTGTTATAAGATAAACTGTCTCATCATTTCTATAAGCAGTCTTCACGATCTAGTTAATAGCTCTGAGAGAATCCTTTTGTTGGTGTGAAATTTCATTCCAGTGAAGTTGTGATGTGTCTGGCATTTTTTGGGCAGATGCAACCAAAGAATTAGAGCGCGTTTTGTTCCTGCCAAAGGCTGCAAGCAACAAAGTACCCCTAATGATCCACTTTAAACTGCTTCAATGTTGTCACCTCTGTGCAAACACTTGGTTCTACACAGGCAGGAACATATCCAAACAGTGGCACCCTTACAGGAACACCTAGCTCTGTAGAGGTAATCTTTGGAGGACATGTTCTCCATCGTGATCCGGGGCTGATCTGCTGTGTTTGTGTGAAACCTGTGTGGAATGCCAAAACGCCACAAAGCCTGTTTACTGTCGCCTGGCTTTAAAAAAAAAGCTGACATTGAACGGTGACTACCGCCGAAAGCCAGCCGTACCGTGCCGTGCTGTTCCGTGCCGTGCCACGGTTGGACCGGAGCCCTTTGATTGTGAAAGTCTGTCCCGGAACAGCCCGGAACAGCCCGGCACGGCGCGGGTTGACTTGACAGATGGCGGGCGGGAGACGCTCCTCTCTCGGCTGTCTCTCTCGGTCCGTTAGTCCGTCCCGGCTCCCATTGTCTCTCAATCCCTCACTCTTTCAAGACGTCCCCGAGACCACAAACTAAACTTGGCTGCTATTTTTACCCCCTTTTTTTTTTCCCCGCTCGAGACTTCTTACCCCCAGAAGACAAATTCAGAACCTTCCTTTCTACCCGAACATTTGGACGCGCGTTATGTTTCTCTTGCTTGTTTCTTTTCTTTCTTTTTTTTTTTTGTTGAAAATGTGAATGTCACAGACATGTCTTGGCTGTGACGGACACGGCCGTGAGCTGACCGCCCGTGGTTCTGAGGGTTCCGACAGAAAACGGCGTGGACCTGATGGGGGACCCCTCATCCCCCAGCTTCCAGCAGCTTCCAGCGGCTGCTGGCACCTCTGAACGCCGGAGCAAAACCCCCAACTGAGGATAGGAGCTGAGACGGGGAACGCTGGAGACAGGACACCGGTGTGTGGGTGAGGATGTCCGTTACTTCCCCTGAGAGAGGAGGAGAGGATAGATAGGAGCCAGGGACCTCTGTCACTTGTGTTTTTTCTCCTCCCCGTAGCAAGTGAGGCTGTGCCAATCAGCCCAAATGCAAGTGCCGCTTAATCGGATTATAAAGAGAGACATCTAATCTGGGGAATATATCTGTCTAATATCACCCTCTCTGTGTTTCTTCATTCAGTGCTGAGAGCGGCTGCTGAGCGGGAGTGTGTCAGTTCCACACGGAGGAGGATGCGTCTGATCCAGGTGGTCCTCAGCCGGACCCACTAGTCCAGAAGGCGATGCCTGGACAAGTGCATCACTAGAACCCTTTCACACGTCGCGCTAGTTCCTTTTTTTTTCTGAGTGAGAAGAGGATCAGAAATCTGTGTTTAGTCCATTAGAATGCTCCTAATCAGCTGATCAGATTTGTGTGTGAAATAACAAACAAACTGGGGACACACAAAGAACAACTTGTGGACTTGGAGGGTCTTTCATCACCTGACCCGCTGGAGCTGGAGAAATCCACGGCGGCTCTCGGGGCTGTTTGTAGCGCGTCCATCTGAATGAAGTAGTCCCCCTGTGCATCCCTGGAGCCCCGGAGAGCAGAAGGGCAGCGCTCGGCTCTGTGAGGCCGCTCGGCGAGCGCTTCTACCTGGGCTGCCGGCCAGCCAGACAGGCCCTCAGGAGGAGGCGGGGGGGGGGGGGGGCGCTTTTTGGATTGTGAAGGAGAGATTTGGGAGTTATCCAGAGTTTCTGCTCCACGTGGACCACTGCAGAGAAGGAGCGGGGCATCATGGGGTGCTGTAGTGGCAGGTGTACCTTGGCCTTCATCTGTGGCATGCAGCTGGTAAGTACTAAGATTACTATTGATCCTCAACAGGGGGGGGGGATCGATCAGGAGAGAAAAGGTTTTTTTCTTAATATTGTGGGAGCTTAACACAGAAATGGCTCATGATGGCAAATAAGTGAAAGACAAATCTTCATCCTGGGTGGACGGATGAGTAAAAGGTCAGAGTTTAAATAGCTGGTAGATGTGTTAAAGGTCATGATACGAGATGTAACATCCCTCCAGATGATGGCTGTTGATATGAGCTTTGAGACTGCACAAAGAGTCAAGGCTAAGCTTTAACAAATGGGATGTGGGAAATGAGAGATGCTGACCTTGGAGTAAAATGCGGTTTGTGTGGATCGACATTGACAGCACTTGACATGTAGAAAACTATCTAAGAGCTCAAAAATCTGACAAACTCGCGGCAGCTCTCTTCTTTCCCCCCCATCACCATCTGTGTCACTGGGAGCTGGGACCAGTCTAGACGGCAGGGAGGAAGGGATGGGCTGCGTGCATCCATGTGAGGATGTGCATAAACCGTTACATCCGTCCTGCTTTATTAGAATAATAATGAAAAAAGAAATCCACAACAACTTTTCTGTATATTGTCGTACGTGACATTATTTTATTTTTGAGGTGAAATCGTCTCGACCATAAAGAGTCTCCCTCAATTTTTGCCAATCGCACAATAAGAAATTTCCATCACAGAAAGAACAGATAAACTTAAAGTGACAGTCGATTTTTTGGTTCGGGGACAGAATGTCTTTTTAAGAAAAACTAAAGTTTTTGACACCGTGTTAAATCCACATGTGCTCCTGCAATAATCCCAGCTCTCACTGTAAAGACTGCAGTCACCTGCCTCCACCTGCCTCCACCCGCCTCCTCAGTCAAACCAGCAGCCACTGAAATGCGGTGCAGGAACATGGCTTTTTGGAAAATGGGAGATGTTGCTGGAGTGGCTTCTGTATTGACCCACACAAAAGCATAATCAATATCAGTATCCAGGGAACTTCTGAAATATAATACATAGGGGAAATACTTTGCTCCTGAAGTTGGACCACAACTCTGTCGTCTGGGGTCAGGAGACATTCGCCAAACGTGTCTTAGCTCCTGTTGTGGCCACAGAGGAAGAGGTGAAACACAACATGACTGCATCTTTTGATCCTAAAATGATAAATAACTAAAAATAGACTCAGTGAAATGTGTGTCCTACACTGTCCTGTTCGGGTTGTGTACTCACTTAACTACAAAGTTTAAAGCACTCATCTGCACCTCCGGGGAAAGTGTAGACTTTTCTACCAAGGTGTCTCGGGCAGATGAGTTCATAGATTGGTTTTGTTTGTGGGAACAAGTCTGGAGAGGATGTCTTAATGGGAACATGGGAACAGGCTGTATTTTTGTGTTGATTTATTCATCCATACCCACCATTCTCTAAACCACGTTGAAGGAGTGGCAAGCTAAATATGCCGCAGTGCAAGGAGTGCTGGGAGCAGAAATTGCCCCACTTGGAGCTTATAAATAGCATTATCAATCTTCTGTTAACATCATCTTAAATATTTATCGTCAAAGACTCAATCCAACTGTATAGGCATTTTTTATGGTCAGGCTGATGAATGGTGCAGTGGTTTTGTGTTTTGGTACTCAAATGTTTTTGATACTGTGTGGGTGAGTTGATTTAAAAAAAAATATTTTATTTTTTTCGGCAAAGAGAAAATCCCAGAAGAAATCATTAGTGGATGTTTTTGCAAGCCTACTTCTTTTCTTATAACCCACAAACAAATTTCGCATTTCAAGAATATAATTACTTAACATTTTATTTGGTCACAAACGAAGTCGCTAACAGTGTTGCCCCTGTACACAGTGTACAACACATACAGTACAAGAAGTCCCGACAAGATCTCTGACCGGCCCAGGCAAAGCGCTACTGTTAAAGGACCCTTAGTTAGACTTGCTCACTTTGTGTGTTTGGAAACTGAGGGCGCACTGTGATATAGAATGTGACACTGTGCATGCATGTGCGCAGATGCATAAACATGAAGAGAAGTGTGTGTGTCGGGACATTCTCATCGCATGCAGTCACGTACAGTAAGCCCATCTGAACTGAAGATCCTTTGTGGTGGTGAATAAGACACTGTTACAGCCTTCATGCGGCCCCTTTTGTGGTACAAAAAGAAATATTTTGGAGGAGCGTGTAATTGACCATAAGATATGATGCGCGTGAGCATTGTTGTGAGGGCGAGTGCTCGTCCAGAGGCCCGTTGTGGGGTGAAATATGACATGGCTCGGCACATTTCCATGCGTCACACAGCTGTGGAAGTGAAGATGTCTCTATCAGAATGCAAATGAAAGTGCCACATGTGGCGCGCACACACCAGCCACAGCGCTGGGCTGTAAATGGCGACGCTGTGCGATACGTGTGCCTATGTGTTTGCGTGCTCGTGAGCGAGATCCTGTCACAGAGATAGTCATTGTGTCTAATGCAGTGGAACTAATGCTATGCCATAGTCAACAACATGTTTTGCTCTGTTAACTGTTGTAATAGCTAAGCCAGCTGATACCAGCACAAGCTGAGCTGGAGCTCTAACACCACTGTGTGTTACAGCTCAGCTCTGCACGCTGAGCTGCGGCCCATTTTGGGGCTGCCGCTGATGAAATCCATGTCTCCACTATAAGTGGCAGTCCTGCACTCTTAATTTAAGGACAACTCAAAATATTGTTATTATTATTTTGGTCCCAGAGCAGTGCCAGAAACCACAGTGCCTTTCTTTGTTGTAAGAAACCTCACCGACTGCAAATTAACAGACGGCTTTTTTTACGCTGCTGAGGGAGAGCTGCTGGAAGTAATTTTTTTTTTTTGCTGCGTGAGCTTCCACCTAATAAATGATCTCACTGAGAGAGGAAACAAAAAAAGAAGTGTTCTGGTCAGTGTGTCTGAAGTAGTAGAACCAATGGCTTATGCAGCTTAACAGCAGTTTCGACTCCTGCTTCATTAGCTGGGTTAATTACAAAGAACTCATGCCACCACAACTGAGCAGGGATCAATGATCCCGGGTTGGAAGACGTCACTGCTTCACAGCAGACGTCATGTCGGTGCCAAACATACTCGATCCAATCTGCTGAATTATTGCCTGCTTTTGATAATGCAGATACAGTACATATTACAGATTATCCACTCATCCCGTAGTTATTGGTGTTCACTCATTTTGATGTCAACAATTAGTTCAGAAGAGCTGCTTTTTGTGCAATTAATAGTTTTTTAATGTTGATTGTAACAAAACGAAAAGGTCTAAATCGACTAAACTCCTTCTGATATTTGTGCTTAATAAACCCGTGACAGTACCTGAGATGGGTAAAGCCCAGAAAACCTATGGTTACATTTTAAGAATGGCCACATTTAGATTTAGTTTAAATAAGGTGATCAGTATTTAATCGATCTTTGTAACCTCTTGGTTTTACAGTGTGAATGATCTGCTACTACTAATAATATTATTATTATTGATCCTGGCTGTCATGACACTTTTGCTTTTTTAAATAACATATAGATTTGTTGTTGTTTTTTATTGTAGAAGGTAGATGAATAAATCCCAAACCGAAAAGTGTCATGTTTTCTGAAAGTTGGTGTTGGTGTATTTCTGTTTGATTTACAGGGTTTTTAGAGACATGCTCTGAGAATTTTTCTCTGGCTGAGATTTTGAAATAAGGATGCCTATCTTACATAAGTAGATTACAGCTTATACCCTTTTAGGTTGACACATTGGGGTACAGCCAACACGCCTGTCAAGAAGTTGCTAATTCAATCTCTCTCAACCAATTAACGCTTTACATCTTGTTTGTTTAATCCTTGCAGACTGTTTGTTAGCTGAGTAAAGTGACTTTCTGTCAGCGTAAGGCTGTCAGACAACCACAGACACCAATAAGTCTGTTCCTGGCCAAGAAGTAGTCTGGTGCCATTAAAGAAAAAAGACATGACATTTATCCTGCAGACACATGAGTGATTTCAGTCCTCTCATCCACAGAAAATCCACAAACAAAGGAGGTCGAGTTTTTTTAAATTCAAATTAAGATTTGAGTTAGGCTAGTAGTAGTGGTACTGTTCTATTCTGCCAATTGTGCAGTGCTGAGAAAGAAACAAATTGAAACGCTATTAATAAGGATTGGCTAAAACAAACAAGATGATAACAGGATAGATGGTATTATTACTCTGAACACATGCCCACCAAGCGCCCAAACACCAATGTACAGATCCATTTGATGTCACTGGTGACTCAGCGTCTGTGGCAACGGCTGAAGCCCTCGTGGCTAAATCAGTCCGCAACACCCACCAGCTGCTGTCACGAAAACGGTGACTCAATCATCCAAGGGAGTGATGGGTAACTGTGGCTTTGCCGGCGTTGGCCGCTTCAGACGAGCTTGTGCAGACGGCTCGTGGGTGTTTAATGTTGACGTAGCTTTAATTATGTTGTTGGCGTACGTTAATTGAAAAGTGTAAATGGAGTGAAATTACAGGCTTGTAATTCAATCTAATGAACAGTTACAGTGAGACAGTAGTTCTTAATCTGTAGAAAGTTAATCTTTCAAAATGGAAATCAAGAAACATCAGTTTTGCACTCAACTTTCCTTACAAAAAAGAAGTAACATAGTCTAAATTGCTGAAAAAGTAGGATTTTTTACTCTACTTTTAATAGGAGCTTTTATACATGGAACACAAATCTAATCACACAGTGGCCTTGGGCTATCTGAGACATTGTGTTTGTCTGTCTGTGGCAGTACATTCGTGTGACATTTCCACCACTGAGGGACATAATGAATAATTTACTTCTTGGAAGCTGTGACATGAATGCAGAAATGGTATCTCTGCATGTGTGCCGCGTCAGTTGCCTGATTGCAAAACAGCGGCAGTGCAGGCGGTCCATCTCTAAGGTCAATACTTATCCAAGATGCATTTGATTCGTCGGAGTTCTCAAAAGTGGTTTGAAATTTTCTCGACTTGAAATGCAAGCATCGGTGATCATAACTCAGTATGTAGCATAGACATTTTCTGGTGACTTTTCTTTATGAACCCCTGCAGAGTTGCTTTGCAGATTGGTACAAATGTCCCGTTGTTGTGGTTTTGTAAAAGGGTCCCTTACTCAGCTGTGTTCTGACTCAGTTAGCCTGTCATTTCTGTGGAGGCTCTCATAGCTGCTTGCAACTATTTAGCAATCAGCGAGCATCTCTTGGAGTTTTTCTGTCAGCATTTCAAAGGATAAGCACTTTAAGGAAGGTTTGAGTCAAAAGGAAAAGCATCTCCTGCTCTGTGGCAACAAGTGCATTCTCCAGACTTCCTTACTTATTGCAACAGCTCTGCGAAATAAAAAAGCTTTCCTGTCCTTTCTGTGTGACGCTGCCTTCAACAAGGGCCGCACACAGCTTTGAGAATATAGATTTCCTCTCAAATTTTCTTTTTCATGGACCCAGTTTGTGAGCCTCTCTTGCCCCAGGTCTCCTTCTTTCTATACTTGCCCGCCTTTTGTGTCCATATCCTCCTGGCTATTTTGGTGTCTTTGTTTGTCTCTGCCTTGTCCACTTTCTTTCTCTGCCCAGAGGAATGCAACCACCAAACCTCGGGCTGTGACTTTGACAAAGCATGATTTCACTTGCTGGTCATGATGAGCTACATGTATCACGCAGATTTAGTTGCTTTCGTGTTGTTCAGGTTGTTCTTGGTGTACTTTTCTGGCTCGCCAATACAGGAAAAAGTATTTTAAGAAGTGTCTGCTCTTTGTGAAATTGCCAACTTGAAACATTTGCAGGTGGGTTTTTTTATCCTTCTTTTACAGTTTGTTCTTTTTGTGATTTTGTGAAAGTGTTCTTAACTAGCTGTTTCTGGTCCCATTACATAGTTGTGGTGCTGCTTTCATGCTCTCCCGTCTCCCATGGGATGCAGCTGGTAAAACTAGTGACTGATTTGCATTTCAAAATTAGCTGTAATTTCCAGCTCTGTGGACTTGCCTGATTTTGTAGGACGTGTTTCTGTAAAGAGTCCAGTGAGGTGTCAGTGTTTGCTACTGGTGTGGTCAAAACCCCACCAATGCCAACATTTAGATTGTCTTTGTTATCTGCAGGTGACCGTGGGTAGGTGGCAGGAATACAAACCTGCACCAGGAAACAGTGTTGGCGCTGTAAACAGTGCAGAACGGATATTTCTGCTGCAGTATATCCGCAGTAGCTGAACTCTTCCAAAATAATTACACTTCTATTGACAGTCAGTTCCACGAAGAGATTTCAGGGCACTGAGCCTTGTGCTGTGTTACAAATTATCTTATGTCAGACAATGGATCGGCTTTGTTTGAGCGAACAGATATTTTTAATTACTCAGTTGGAACATCTGCTTCCTATACTTAAGGGCCCAAGCAGCCTCTCTCAGTTCTCGGCATTGATTTGTTTCTTTGGTGCCTACTTGCATCCACAAATGCACCATTTTAAAGTTGTGCCCGTCACACATCAAATCGAGGCCTAAACAGAAAAAAGCTTAAGTAGCAGGACAATGCTAAAGCTGTGCAGTACTAGAACTTTGTCAAACGGTTAAAAATGCATCACTCTTATTGAAAGAATCTCTGGGGTTTTGACGGATATCAACACGAGTTTGGTTTAAGGAGGAAGAATTGGCCCTTCTCTTTGGTTCTGAATGTAACTCGATTTCTGTTGTGTTGCTGCTGAAAAATCAATCAGCCAGAAAAGTCCATCAGAAAACTGTCCCCAAACAGCTCATAATTCTTCTCAAGCTGCAGTCTTCAGATTCGGTCAATACATTTAGCTTTGGATAAAGACCAACTCCAGAAATTGAAAATGTAGTGAGTATATTTTATGCTTAAGCTGCTGCTGTCTGATGACAGAGTTTATTCCAAAGCATCTTGGGACCTTGCATCTCTCCCATGATTCTCTTCCAGTGGATGCCTGATGGCTTAGACACAGACCCGTGAAGCGATCGGAGTATTTGAGACCTTCACTTAGATCCTGGTATCATGTTTAAGTTCATTAGTCACTTTGACAACAGAAGCTAGCTTTCCGTGCTAGCCTGTGTTCCAGTAGCATGTCATGATTTTCGTGGCGTCCATATTGAAAACGTTGCGAGTAATATTGCATTTATAATTAGTGTTTGATAATTAGATACAAATTTGATCAAAAGGGAACGCTAAATGTTTGTATTTAATGAAATATCACAAAATCAGATCAAAAACAGGTCCAGTAACATTCACAGTGTTAGAACCATGTTTACCAGTTAATGTTTATTAGAGAAATTGCTCACTACCTTCTGCTATTTCTGGCTAAAAGAAGTGTCCTGAATCATGCTTTCCCACTGACATTAGAGCTTCGAGGGGCAACAGCTTATTTAGAACTGATGCAGCAGGCCCGTACCTCCCTGGGGACAGGCCTGATAGTTCAACATGGAGGTATGACATTACACTGTATCCTGCCAGCTGCGTTGGACCACATTTTCTAATAAGCACAACTTTCCGAGATAATTAGAGTCATTTATTATTTTTGCCTGGACTGTGAACCCCAGCCCCGCACAGCAGAACTGAAGGCAAGCTGCCAGCTGTCTCGCAGACAGGTAAAATCTATCAGTCACTCATTTTGTCCTTGATTTGTTGTTGTCAGTTTCTTTGCCTCCATGTTATGGTCGGTCAGTGAATTCAAGAGCACACCCATGTCCCACGGGGCCCTAGCCAGCCTGCTTTATGTGAGACTGAATCTTATTAAAAGGCTACGTGTAGAACTATGTACTTTTTATTTTTAATGGGAAAAAAGAAAGGAAAAGCTAGATACATGAAGATGATTTATTTGACTGTTTCCATAACCAACCTGGTACAATTAAGCTTGATTATATCCTGAAGGCGCTAACCATGTTGGTACTTAGTTACATTTTTTCCAAGTGTTATTTCTTTAAAGCCATTGCTTTCATAGTTTCTCTGTAAGCGACTGACCCCTGACAGACCAGCGTTGCCTCACTTAAGCCAGTGAGGGTATTTGTTCACCGCACTGTGACCGATCTCCAGACGATAGGTTCAGGAGGATACTTCAATTTAACATCGTAATGATATATTTTGGCTCTCGTCAATGCTAAAATCAAAGAGACGCGTGCTTTTTATCGACCCAATTTGCCTCCATGAGTCTCACTGCAGGACCACTGCTGTTCTGCTTCTTTCAAGGAAAGCTTTATCACTAAACTGTTATTTTCCACCTGAGATGTTCTCGGTTCAAAAACAACATGGGATCCTCTCCCAGCTGAGATGGGTGCATGCATGCCTTGTGAAAGCATTCAGAAGCTCAAAGACAGGGTGCAGAAACCCCAATACCTTATCAACTGGCGTGGTCATCATAAAAGAGCCTTTGAAACAGTGGAACAGTGGATGTGCCACAATATGGAGCCTTTTTGTTCAAGTCAGAAAAGCTGACTCCATCTATATTCCTACGCAGCTCGGTGGAGGCTTTAAATTGTTCCCCTACACAGTTGGATTATTTTGTATGTAGTCTCAGTGATCCTGACACAAATATTGTTAAATCGCAGCCATACAGGCTGTTGTTGCGCATGTGGTAAAACACTGTAATGTAGAACATATCTTCATGTAATAAAAGTAACTTTTACATTATGTATTATGGACAAACATCACTTCGACCTGTCTGGTTAGTTTGTATATTCTCTTTGCACAAAAACAAGACCAACATGCTTTAAAAAATTGACTTCCACTTTTTGTGAAGTAAAGGAGGCTGATGTTTATGAGCCTATTTTAGAAACACAATGGACTGCTATAGCACCACTTAACTGAGAAAGCCTCCGAGTAATTGAGTTACTTTCGAACATTCTGGGAATTGCTCCAGTGGAAAATGAAAACCCAACACAGAGGAATAAAAGTAATCATGTTTTCCTAGCACATGTTTAAATTTTCCTATGTTTTAAAAAGTTCTCCTTCTGATGACAGAATTAAAATTGTTCTGGTGGATGCTGGTGATTTTCAGGATCACAGAAACTCTCTGCCTGGTTTCTGTTGCTGGCTTAGCAGCTCTTTGCTGGAGGAGTGCGCTGCTCTAACTTTATTCTTGAAATACTCCAAAGGCTTTGCTTTCGAAATGAATCTAAATTTGGACAAATTGAAACTTTTGAGCAGTTTTGGTGGTGTGCTTTGGATTATTATCATACTGAAATATTTCTCTTCTGCGAACCCCCTGCAGATGGAGTAATTCTGCCCTATTGTTTTTGATTTATTCACAGCTCCTGGTGGTTGCCCACAAGGAATGTCTTTTCTCCTACACCTGTAGCATTCATCCAGACCCATATCATCGCTCTCTTTCTGCTGTACCTCACTGTGCATTTATGTCATGTCCCAAGTCTTTTTCTTCTAGATGCCATCAGAGGTTAGGTTGTGTTTTTTTTTTTTAGCACTAACTGAGTTTGTACAGACTCTCCCTACTAGCATGTGCAGAATGCTTTTCTTTTTTTCTCAGCTAGCTTGTGAAAGTCAAGCTTTTTATAGGGATATTTGGTAGTTTTTAAAAGTGGTGCCACAGTTCTTTAGTTTCTTACTAATTATTGCAGCGCTTCCAGTAGTTTTGGGTTGTTAAGAATCATCTGTGAGTTTAGTTCCTTTGGCGCCACACCAGTGACTGCAGGAATATTCATTGTTTACATTTAGCCTGATCTTTTTGAAGGATTAAGATAGCTTTACTGCTTTAGATTTATGCATGAGTTGATTTTTTTACACACGCAGAGACAGACATTTTCTAAAACAGTTTGTCCTGAGTTCACAGACTTATCTGTGCGCGTTCAAGCTTAAGAAATGCCTCACGTCTGAGTCACCTATTATTGCTGTGTCGAAAAATAAATTGGATGTTCCAGATAAACCTCTCTAATTGAAAACCATTAGTGTTTACTGCTCCCTTTGATACATGCATTTCAACTGCAAGGAGTTTTTCATTTTCCGTGGCTGCTGCTGTTTATTTATCGGCTCAAATGTTAGAAAGAGGCAATGTGTCAAAGATAATGCATGGCAAAGCAAGCGTCATAAAAGCTCAGAGCTCAAAGTGCGAAACAGTTTAGACTGGCAATGCAATAACATTTAACCCCAGTTTCCCACCAGCAAACCCACTGATCTAAGTGCTTCTGAGGAGAAATGAAGCACACAAAGAAAGTGACGCTTTACAAACGTCTCAATGCTTAAAAGCACACTTTAATCCAAATTATCAGCGAGTGTGTTTAAAGACCTACATCTCCAAAAGTTGCCCTTGAAACCTTTCATTTTTAAATCACAGTTGTGGCGCTGTGACAAAGCCACTGCAGCCGGTTACGTGCCATTGCTTGTGTCTTCAGATCGGATTGCCATTTTTTGTCTTGTTGCATGGCACTCCCGAGTCCTGACCCCCATCTCTCACCGTGGCCGCCGGTTTCACGCTGACACGCAGCGGTAGTGAGTGACAGGGAAATGAGGCAACAAGATGCAGCAGAGGTCACGTGCTGGATCGCGGCATACGAAAGCAAAGCCTGCCGATCTGCCAAGATCCATATCGATGGCGCTGGAGGGTCGCTGGCCTTGTGCATGACCACCTCTGATGGATGAGTTGAGAAGGTGTTTCTCAGAAAAGGGACGGGATGACGCCGCAGAGGCTCACAGACTGGCTGTAAAACGCGTCACACTGTTGTGGTGCTCACTTCTTCTGTTTTTATATTTAGCCCTAAAGGTGAGACCCTCTTTTCTATGGAAACTCATATATTAAAGTTGTTACAATCGTTTTGATCTCTTCACATCAGAGGAGTGCTTTAATTATAATGAAGGATGACTGGTGAGCAGTGCCCTGAGCTCCATTACGTACAATTATGAGAAATCAATATGACTTGTGTCTGAGGAACACCTCCTGTTTTGAGAGGATTTTCCAAATGGCACTGATATTTTTGCTGAGTCTAATGGATTTGGAGAAGAGTTTTTTTCCGAGGGGGAGTATAAAGTTATCAGGACTCTGTATGGAGCTGTGAGAGCGAGATAAATATGTTACGAGTACTTCAGGTGGGAGTGGTGATGTAATTTTATTTCTTTTTGACATTTTCATCAGAATTGGATTCTATCTCAACCGAAAACGTAATCATCCTCCCTTCAGCGGGGAACTCATTTCACATGAAGCATAATCTTATACTGTCTAAAGGGTTTATCATACTGTTGTGCACAACTTATACGTACTAAACTTGTAAATTTCTGTTGAGTCCCTTCTCATTCGATTCAGCATCAATCTTTGTTTTAGCTTTTTTATGCTTATCAACCAGATTTTTCTTTCTCTCCATCATTGTTGCCCTTGTTCCCTTGGAATTTTTCTCATAGTCTGCCTCTCTGCTCCTGCTTTTTATTCTCCCCTTAGCCGCCCTCCACATCCTCTCCTGGGCCATTTGAGTTGCTCAGGGAGCTGTGAAAACGATGTCTGTGTGTCTTTGCGTCTGCACCCTGTAGGGATGTCCTTTGTGCGGTTGTCAGTTTGTGTGTATGCGTGTTCCCATGCAGGGACAACGGGGGTTGTGGAGCGTGTTAAGTCTTGCCATAGAAGGTCCTCGACTGGGATAAGGAGCCAAGGAGGGAGGGCAGGAAAAAAGGATGGCTGGATATCTAGTATAGATGAATGTGTTCATGTGTTCATAAATCGATACTGGGATGGAGGGATTGAGAATCGGACGATTGAATGAAGGCGGGAGATGAATTGGATATTTGGGGAAGGGCATATGATAACAAGAAAGGATGAATCGATAATGGATCCATAGGCAAGATGTATGGATGAAGAAATGATTAAAGGATGAATGGGTCATTTAACACTGCAAAGCTAGCAGTAATGAGCAGAGATGGAAGACATAGAAGAGAGGCAAATAGGTTTTGGGATGATTTTGTATCAGAGAGACTAATATTGAGCATGTGCTATAGTCTGGCAGAGCTGCGTCCCAAACACACATCTGAGCTTTTTCCTCGGAACAACTTTACTGATTTAAAGTCAGGAATCCAAGAGAGTCACAAGAGGCAATCGTAGGCCATTTGTCCTTTTTTTCTCAAACCTGACTAGATGTAAATAGTTTAAACCAAAATGTACGGTACAAAATGTAACCAGCATAAACCAGCAAATAGTAACATAACCAGCAAACAGCAGTTTGAATCTGTGAAGACTTGTCACTTGACAGAATGTCTTATGCATTGTGCAATGACGACCAACCATTCAAATCCCACTAAGGGATCTATAATGTCACATTTCCATCCTTGATGACACATCATTTGCCATTTTTGCACATAAAGCTCAGTTAGTTTTCTGTGGAATTAGGTCTTGATGCTGTTTGCAGCTGTCCACACATGCACTCTAACCATCTTATTACTGTCACCAGGCCTTGCTACACCTGACAGTGTGTTGATGGCATTGGAGCTAGTTTTTTTTATCTCCAACTTGACAAGCAGATGTCAGTGATTGGAACACACACTTTCTTTAAGCCTTAAAAAGTTCCTCAATACTGCATTCGAGTACAGATTGGTAACTTACTTTGTTAGTTTCTAACACCAACTATGACTGCATTTGTCAATCTGCCATCTCGTGTGAAAAAATCATTACCTGGAACCTTTTCCCAAAGCAGTCTATGAAATAACATAAGAACAAGATGCCTCCACCTTCTTCTCTTTTACAGGGCTTTTTCTCTTTAACCAAGAAATACAACGCTGAACACATGCTTTGTTGTTGTTATTTAGAGCTCTGCCTGCTTCAGCCTCTCGTAGCTCTTTTTAGACTTATTTTTATGTACTAGCACTTCTGGATCCAATGATTGGTTTGGAAACGTTTACAATGAAATGTTATTAAGAAAAATCTCCCAACTTTCTCAATGAGCCAGTGAGCTGATCATCAAAAGCGGCATTTGCATTCATTTTGCTTCATTAGCTTTCAAATTTGTGGTTCTTATTATTTTCCTCCTGACGGAAACTCTGAGCAGAGCTGGCCATGAGAGTCACATCAGAGACACAATTATGTGATTGAAGAAGAGATCTTTACATCTCTTGTCTTTCAGTGAAATCCGAAAAAGTTTGCACTGATAGACTTTGAACCTCGCAATAAGACAAAGTAATCAGAAGGTGAATAAACTGTGCTGCCATGTACTTTTTCTTTACATATTAGCTTATTATAATCAAGCAAAGAGACTTAAGCTGCTTCTTTTACGCTCTTGTTTCCTTTCGTCACAAAGTTATTATGAAACGCGTCGCCATGCAGTGGGCCGTTACTCACTGGACGTAAATAATATCCTCAAAGAAGAACATAAGAGGTCATCGTATGACAAGAATGGGTGCGACCTTTAGTAATTTATCTGTTAATGATTCACCATCTCGTGGTCAATACTATTAATACTGTGAGGGCAGGATGGTGCCTCACAGCAGGCGGGCTCTGCTGGGGCCTTTCTACATGGTCTTTCTATACCTGCCACATGCCCGGAGATGTGTTCACCGTGATAATAAACTCCATAACCTACAAGCGGGTCAAAGCTGGCCATAAATAAAAAAAACCCTTCTCAGATTCAGTTGTATGACGCACACAGGCATCTATTGAATTGAAGAGGAAACGGTGTAATGTAGCTGAGCTACAAGAAGAACAATCTAAGCCGAGGCAAAGTGTTGTGTTCTGTTGCAAATTGAGTATCAATCATTCAAGAAACTGACACACATCTTTTCGAGCTCAGGACCGCTTCAGGCAAAAGGAGGAAACCATTCCAGGAGGATTATACAGAGAAATGTGACATGAGGTGTTTTCATTTTGAAGAGGAATTAGGAAACACATCTCAACATGGAATGTCACACAAAGAGATATATATCCCTCTTAGTTTTTTCTCGGCGGCACAGGGGTATCTGTGTTTCATACCCACCCAGACAAAGGTAGATTTGGTGTGTCACGAATTTGAACAACAGCAGCCTCAGATGGCAGTAAAAGAACCCGAGAGCCTGTCAGTGAAGAGAGAAGGAGTTTGTGTGAGTTGCTGAAAGTTATGGAAGCCTCCAGCTTCTGACGGGTTTCCAGCCACCGCCAGCTCCAAGCAGATGCCAACCACGTCTGCCCTTTGCTGGTCACCGCTCTTAGTGTGCAACAGATTCGTCATTTGAGCCTGAATAAGGAGCTAAAAGTCTCCTTTTAAAATGTCTCGTGGTTTCATCAGCATCAGTGTCTGTGGCCTGATCTGAACTTTGAGCTGCTTTATGCACTTTGACATAGTTTTAAGGACATGGTCTGAAGGAAAAATGGGAATTCTCATTACTAATATATGAAACACTTCAGAGAGTGATTCTTCTTATTTTTTTTGCAAATACTTTTATAATAATGCTGAAATAGGTGTGATCAAAGATTCTGATATTTCTTGCAGCATAATAGAAGCCGCTTGCTTATATAAGCCAATGTTCTAGGTAAAAAAAAAAAAAACTTCTAGCAGGGCCAAGAAACACATACCCTATGAAATAGAAAATACTTAGAAAACTGTTACGAACTCTTATGTTATGTTGGCACATGGATTTTTCCAGCTGTCACATTTAAAATCTAACGCACATTAATAAAGTTTCTCCTAATCTATTTTACTAATACACAATTGAGCTACTGCATTAAACCACATGTATGCTATTGCAAAGGTGTCCTTCACACTGACAAAACACCTCTTAGTTAAAAAAAAACCCATGTATGCATTACTGTAAATCAGAGGAATTTGGAAGCTGTACTATTGCTTTGACCTACCAGCTTAGGGAGTTGGTTTAGGTAGATGATACATATCAAAGTGACTCTAAAACTGCTTCATTTGTAACAAGCTGACTGTCTTATCCAGGGATGCAGCTATCTTTATTTCTTCCTTTTTTATCTAATAATATAAAATTATTGATCAAGTGGCAGCCATTTCATAAAAATGACTCGCAAGTTGGTGTCTTCACATACATATGTATTACGGATACAGTTTTGGTAAAAATCCCATAAAGCCATTTTTCTACCTGCTCATGTCGGTGAAACACTTAGACGCTAGAGGTACAGGTGGCATTCATTCAAGCACAGCCTTTTTGGTTTTGAAAAGCAGCAAACATCTTCCCCAGCCCTGCTATTGTTTAACCTCTGCATTTTGGTAATATGAAAAGCTTTCTTATTGGCAGTAGGTCACATATTCGCTGCTGCCTGCCAAGCTTCTCTGTTGCTGCTCTAAAAGCCGCTGTTATTGTGATCTATAAATATATTCCATGGCTCTTTGTTCTCTGATACACACACACACACACACACACACACACACACACACACACACACACACACACACACACACAGACACACACACACACACAAACGAATGAACACACATTATCATGCTACGCACAAATTCATATCCATTCACACACTAAGATGCAGATCTTAGTCTTTGTCTTGGTGCTCTTTGCTGGGGAGTTTTGCAATATGAATCCAGAGAATTCTCCTCTCATCACACGGCCACCGAAGGCCCTAATGAAGGAGAGTTTTGTTTCAGTTCTGAAGCCCTTTAAGGGATAGAGAAGGTATTGAGTGATGCTTGAGAGCAGAAGGAGCTTGGCATTACACTTTTATCCTTACCTCTAATCATTTTTCCTCCACCACTCATCCCTCTCTCATGATTTCCTCTCCTTCATTCTTCTTCTCGGTATGAATTGATAGTCTTATTACCTTACACACCTGCCCTCTGCTTTGGCTCCAGTCCCATCCTCTGCTCACGTAGACGCATATACGCCAAACGCCATCTTTTTTTTTTTTTTTTCCTCCCCGGCTCTCACTGTCATACACAAACACACAAAGGTGCAGTAATCAGATCTGGCAATCTCTTGTATTTTTGAATACAGAAGCTAAAGGGAGATAGGGATACAGTGTCAGCTTACAGCCCGGCTCCGTATCAGCATATCAGCCCCACTGCAGTCGCATCACCAAAATAGATACACAGTATATTTTGGAAGAGATGAGACATGGAGGAGGCAGTGATATTCTGTCTGTATGTGTGTGGAGACCCTGTGAATGTGTTTAGTGTTTAAGAACCTGGATTTTCAGGACACCAGGTCTCAACATGACAGATCGCAGCGGTACACCAACACACGAGCATGAGCCTTTGGCACTTCCTGTTTACTTTTGTCGTCTGCTGTGATATGCAGTCGATAGTGCCCTTATTTTACTCCAAATTTGTGACTTAGATGTTTTTAAATCACTTTGTCTCTTTTTTCCTTCTGGACTTAAAAAAAACATTCGCTATTGCAGGGAAATCATTTTTTCAAATTGATTCAGTTAGTCAAACGTATACCCAGTTTCATAAACAAGGGCGTCAAAAGAATCTGACCTGAAAAGGAAAAGAGAAAGTTGGACATTTAAAAATAACCCTTTTTCTTTAATGTCTGATTTTCTGACTGAGACATGGAAGACAGTTTTTCCAAAGCAATATAGTGAAGCTTAAAATATACCATTTCTCTCTGAGATGCTCTGGAGTAAAAGTGGTTGCACAAAATACAAGGGTCAGGAAATACTGAAGAGCAGTGCTTTTTGTTGTTGTTGCTGTACATATGTTTAATTTACAGAGGAGAGGCTAAACATTATGGTCTTCTGCTGAAGTAAATTCCCTTTTGGATTATGGTACAGGCTTTGATGAATTTACTGGCTAATTTGGTTCCAAATTGAGCTTTCTGAATTTGCTTTAGCTCTTTTGCCTCCAGCTTAATTCTTCTCTACAACAAGAGCAGTCAGCCAAAGCTTGAGGGCATCAGAGTTCAGAACAACACGCTGTTCCTCATGTCACAGAGGGATATCTTAGAAATCTAGTAAAAATCAGAAAAGAAAAAAACCCAGAGTCGTGAATTGTTTGGGCACTTAATAGATCCTGTCTTAATGTCTTTCCCATTCTGAACAGTAACATAATAGATGTGATATGAAATAGTTCGTTTTGCATTTAAAGTCACATATCTGATTATTCACAGAAATCCATATAGTCAAATAAAAGTGTTTTGAAATTATTCGGTGAACTGTTTCTTCTCATAATGAGAACAGCCACTCTATGACTGGTGTTAGAAGAGGTTGGACATATGGCCGCCTTTGGGAATTGCTGTTGCCACGCTGGACACATCAAATAGGACTCACGTCTACCTGCACACGGTGGTTATTATTCAGGTCACAGTTTTACAGAAAAACGACCAAAAAAATAGACCACAAAACCCCAATTTGGGCCAAAACAATATTTACACAAAACAGATCTCTCCCCCTGAACACGGCATAATCACTCCAGGAGTTTGAGAAAGCAGACCAATATCATTTGGCAATCTGTTGGCCCTTTGCACGGGAGGAAGTGATTAATTGGAATAAAACGGAGACGATGCATAATGCCTACACTGTCAGCTGCCCAATCCCCAGAAAGGATTTTATGATTGATGGCAGGCAGCGGCATGGAGAGCTCTCACACCTCTGCGCTGCACTCTCAGCACTCACGGTGATTAGATCCGGAAGCGTGCACGAGCATAGACACGACAGCAACAGGGCTGTGGTGCCTGCGTGCACGTGTAAGGTTGATTACTGTGACAAGCACCTGCTCACTCATATTTGTGTCTGTGCGCTTGTAAAGGTGATGGTGCAGCCCGTCTGTGTGCGATCTCCGGTCTCCTCCGTGTTTGTTGCTGTGGAAACCCCAATGGCAATGGTGATAATGTGGGACTAAAGGGGGGGAGGAAGGCAGTGAAGGACATGTGAGGATGTAGCAAAAAAGGGGGAGGTGGAAGGAGTCTGAAGGAATTGAAAGAGGGAAACTTTTCTCAGCAATTAAGTCTGACAGAAGGCAGAAATGAAGACCGGAGGATGTGTGTAAAAATTAGGAAAAAGTGGTGAAAGCATCTAAGGATTTCACCCCCTTACTGCTATGTTCCTGCAGAAGCCCAGGAGGTACAGACCAGTTCAGCATAATATTTCTACTATTCCTACACTAAAGCTGAGGCGGTGTCAAGCGCTTTAATACACCAGTTTTTGTTGTTTTATTGAGTTAGTGAGAACTTATCCTTATGTTTTGGGTACATTCAGTTTGGTGATTTCATTCCCTGAATAAATTTTCAATAAGTCTGGAATATTTGGATGAGAAAATGGCAACCGAGTACAATCCCAGTGGAGATGCCCGCTTTTGTCCTTGTTTATCTGGTTTTTCCTTGAAAATAAAAGCTGTTTAGGCTCTTGCATTAAATGCATTTGAGAAATAGGTCAGACGGAATATGACACGATTTTCAAAATCCCATCAAGCCTTTTAAACTTCTCCAACATTTACTCACGGATTGGATGGGCTTATCACACATTTTCTAACTCTGTCAGAGGAATAATCCAATGTTTCTTTTCATTTGAGTGGATGACTTCTGTAAAAATGAACTGGGTTGCACTCTGCTGAGTGCGTGCTCGGCCCCCTGAGCTGTCTGTGTGGTAGGTCCTTCTACAGCAGGTGTCACCACGAGCACGCTTGGAACGAGGACACACACAAACAGCAGACTCAAGAGGTGAAAGCACCACCAGCCTGAGTGATGCGCCTGGTTGTTAAAGACATAAGGTGTGGGGGGGTATGAGACGTATCACTACCTGTTTCAAATTTCTCATTTGCTGTGTGAGAAGAGGGAGGTGTGGCGTGAGTGTCATGCTCGGTTTGAGACTGCTGTCCTTGTTATATCCACTTCCAGAGGTTCTCTCTATCCACTGCCACCCACGTGTTTTTATCCCACCACTGCACAAGATTTTGTTTAATTAAAGAAAGGTCAGTTTGCTCATTTGCATCCTGGTAGCTTCCTGTGGTAGCACAATAAAGGTAGAGACATTAAATTTTAAATAACAGTGACTTGACTAACAATTGAACAAAAAAAAAATGAATGAGCCCTCATGTGGTTTAACCAATAAATAAATAAATTAGGACACATTCTCTCATTTAAACTGTGTCCACCCTTTTTGACCGGTAATATATGTCCTACTTAAAAGCAGCTAATGAATTTGGCCTAAAGCACAGCATTATTTATGATGCGTGCAAGGGCCTAAACTGTGTTTAGTCTCAGGAGTCTATCACATGATTGAGTTATTATTACGAGTACATTCAACTCATACCATGTTTTCTGCTTGTCAGTTTTTGGTGAATGCTAAGCAGCACAGGGTGCAGGTGTTAGCTTCAACTGCTCTGCAGAACATGACTTTCAGCCTTTCTGATTCACTTTTCAGCGATATGAAATATTTTGTGGCTAATCTGCTGTTTTGTTCTTTCTTTCTTTCGAACACAGGTTTGAATAATAGATTCGAACCTTAGGCATAACATTTTGGACTGATACATTTAGCATAAATTGGCACTAAACAAAGCCTAAATGACTTGGCTGATAGGCTGACAGGTGTTCTCCAAGTCTCCTAAAACTAACAAATCCATCTTGATTATCTTAAAAAAAAAAGCTTCATTAGTGAGAATCTATCCAACAGTCTACTGCAAAGTTTATCTGGTAAGCACAGTCACTCAGAAGCTAAAGTCAGATTAAATTATTTACACCATTTTCTCTGTTTCCAAACTATGTTAAGTATAAACCGGTTTGTGTTTTTTGCTGTGTGTTCAACTGAATTGAAATATGCTCATGTGGCAACAGTATTGGACAAAGGGATCATATTCCAAAAGCAGAGTGTCCTGAGAACATCACAATATAATTTAGAGATTGCCTTTGATTATTCAGTGCTTCAGTGATTATTCAGTACTCAGCACTCAAACGAGGCAGCAGGATTACTCCTGCTTTGATTGGATGAAGAAAGTAACCTGACAAAAAATACAGCAAAACTGTTTAAATGCATTCCAGAGCTGTTCCTCTGAGCCACAGATATACATCCCTCGCATGGATCACTTACTTTTATTGGAATTTTGCTCATCTATTTTAGAAATAAGACTTTTGCTTCTTCAGACATTAAATAACACAAAGAATATGTTCTGGTGACTGGGACCAACACATATTGAAATTAATAATACCGAGAATAATTATTGCTTTAAAACAGATGAATAATGAACATGAATCCAATTATATATAAGAAATATATCCAGTGACTGCTGTATATATGAGGTATTTGCATTGGCCTTGTTAAGCATCTGACAGATTACTCTTTATATTTGTATACAGGGGGTTTGTGGTGGATACAGTGCTGTGGCTGTTAAAAAAACAAAAAAATAAATCATCTCTTCAGGCCTCCACCACCACCATGTTTAACAGCATGAGGGGTTTGTGCAGATGTGCTGTGTTTGGTTTTCTCTAAACATGCTGCTTTGTGTTCAAAGGGGCATTACTCTAGACATCGTGGGCTTAGTTCAGGTATAGCTAAGCCTTTATGCCTTGTTGCTTTTAGAGAGAAGAGAGTTTCTCCTGCAACCCTTAATCTTTCTCTAATTTTATTGTCATGAACTTTAACATTTACCATGCTAAGGGGGAGCTGTAGAGTCTGATATGCACATTTCCCCACCTCCCTTCAGTCTGACCTTGGGCTGAACTTGCTGGAAATGTAATTTCAGGCAAGATTGTCTTGTGTGTTTTCCACTTATGAATAATTTTTTCGCTGTCAAAAGATGGACTCCAAATTGCTTGGAAATGACTGTATAACCTTTAGCAGTTTGACTGGCAGCAGCAACTGCTTCTCCAAGATCATTTCCAATGTCTTTCCTCCATGACATAAACACACACCTGAATGCACCAGACTAAAAACATGCCACACACACACACACACACACACACACACACTTATATATATATATATTTTTTTTTTCTGGTCACATTCAAATGTCAGTTTCAGTCAGACCATGAACACACACACCTTACTGGTTGCTCTTCTCGTGGTGTGTTGGCGATCAGCAACCTGGCGTCAGTTATAGCAGATGGAGTAATAATACAGAAATATGGCTACCAATTCTGGTTCACAATGGCGAGCAGGAGGAAATCAGGTGTCTGGTGCCTATTGATGCGATGAGTGGTGTGAGGACAATGAGCCTCTTTTAAATAAGGTGACAGAGATGGCTGGCAGTTCATTGTTAGCTGGGACACTACAGGTTCTATTCATGTCCCCCATTCAAGCCAGGATTCAAAGTTAATTTAGTTTTGGCCCTGAACCAAACGCAATACGCCACGATCGTGCTGCGTTCAGTGGACATATTAAGGGCACTGAGGTACTTTGGGGAGCAGCGTGAGCTGAGAAAGTCCACCTGCTTGTTTCTGTGCTTTATTCAGCCCTCTGATGCAATAAGCGTGCATGTGAATAAAGTTTTATCTCATTTATCTCTTCCAAGTAATCGCTTTTACCAAAAACACCAATTATGCAACACACACCGTGCTGAATTTTGCTCCTGTGTGGACACACGTGCACACACCACGACCACCAATGATGAGGTTTATTTCATTCGCCTCCCAAGTGGTTACTCTGAGAGAGGGAGAGGCCAGTATCTACTTACCATTCCGTGTGTGTGCACGCCTTTGTGTGTGTGCGTTAATGTGTTTGTGCAATCTTAATGTTTCTCAGCCCGCTGGGCGTCCATCTGTGGGTTTATCTGGTGTCATTTCCTCCCGCACTTCTTCCCTCGCACATGTGCACAAACTGAGAATACAACACTTGCTTCGCGGACACATGCAGCTCCATTAGCGCCCCCCCCCCCCCCCCCAAAAAAAAAAAACCCAACAACAACCACACACACTTTAAAACATGTAGCATCAACACACACACTTAACACACACTAAACAAGAGCCCTTGGGCACGATTGAGGTACTTCCTAATACTTCCTATTTATCATGCGGCAGTTGAACTAACCAGCACACACACAGACACACACTATATTCTCATAAAAGCTCTGCCTGCATAGATCGTCCATTAAGATATAGGAGAGTACGAATGGAAAACCATTGGTGGGCTGATAATTCATTTACAGACTGACTGAGGAGGGATGCTCCAGCATTTGTGTGTGTGTGTGTGTGTGTGTGTCTTGAATAGTTACACAGAAAACAGATTGCAAGTGGGAGGAGATAATGGGAGGGGGGGCAAGAAGTAGACAGGGACACCAAAAGGAAATGAAGAGAAGAAAAATAAAGGGATGGATGGAACATAACAAACAAGGAGACACCTAAATCGACAAGGTAAAAGCAGAGCAGAGAGGAAACACTTGACATTAAAGGAGAAAGCTGAAAGAGAGAGAAGGGGAAAAGGGAGCACCAATGAGTGGGATGAAAGATGAAAGCAATAAGAGGGGGAAACTGAGCCCATTAAAGAACTTGGTAAGGAAAAGGAAAATAACACAACCATTTGGGCAAATTCTTAAATTGCTTACATCTGTTTCAAATCGTCACTAAAGTACCACCACAGGGCATGTTGAGGTTCTACCTCTCATAGCCTCAGAATCTACCAGGGAGGGCTGAATAATGTATCACAAGTATATGACGCCCCTCCCCCTCGTCTCTGAGCAAACATTCCAACTCCATCTTCGTCGCAGTCTCTTTGCTTCTTTGCTGTCTCCCCCTCTCTGGTGGGCCTTTGTCAGAGTTGGTCCGGTTTAGATCAAAGCAGCAGGGCAGATGAAGATATGGAGACAAATCCACGCTTTTCATTCTCTCTGATAATGTCAGCGTGTGTTTGGTTTGGCGGGATCAGACAAAAAGGCCAAGCTGACGTGCCGAGAGAACTTTGAAAGGCGGCAGTGGAGACATTCACATCTCAATAGTTTGATTATTACAGCGAAACTCAGATTAGATCAAAGCTGTGAGAACGTGTTTGTGGGGGGGTGGGGTGGGCACAGGAAGAACAAAAAAAAAGAGCAAGAAACAAGAGAGATGATGCGTGTAATATTGATGATAATCAGTCGGTCAGTCATGCTAAATGACTATAAAGAGCTTCTGCTTCAACCTGCAATTATTGCTAATGGCACATTTAGCTCAGTGTCAGTGGAGTCTGAGACGCACCCGCGTGCTCCTGTTTGAGGTAGGCTAATCATATCTGATTGATAGTCTGAGAGGTTTTTGTCCTCCAGCTGTGTGTGTGTGTGTGTGTGTGTGTGTCTGTCTGTCTGTGCCCGCATTCCCTGTTTTTTTGTTTAGAACGTGCACTTTACTGCGTCTTCTCAGATTACAGTGCATATCAATGCACGGGGGCACATAAACACTCAGACGTATCAGCTATAAATAGCCCTCTCTTTGCCATTGTTTTAGGAATGGGCCATGCCCAGATTTTTAATAGCGCTATTTGATTGGTCGCAGCCACGGCCGAACGTGGTCAATAGCACACGGCGCAACGCCTGAGTTTAGCGTGCCTCTCGTCATGCCAGTGGTATGACCAGAGGCCTGCAGTATCACAGGCCAGGGCTGCGAGGGGAAAAAAAAGCCCAGTTCTGTAATGCGGTTTTCATTGTTGTTTCCTGGCAGAGGGAGAGCTGCACCCAGCTGACAGGCAAACAAAAGAGCATTGGCAGAGATAGATAAAGACAGTGGGGTGGACAGTCAGACTCAGAGAAGGAAGATCTGTCGAAATACCAAACTGATTAGCTGGTGTTTCTGACATTTAAATGCCACGTTTACATAAAGTAATGTTTCCTGGGAATATTAATCACTCCAGTTAATTTGCAAGGGACTGTGAAATGGATTTGGGGCATTTTGGAGGAAGGGAGAGGAATAAATGCAGGAGGAGACTTGGAATTTGGGAGTGTATGGTGCACAGTTCCTTTAAGGTTGGATGACAAATGGTCTGACATTTGAGTCTAAAGTGCTTTGGTATACAGAGGAGTTCATTCTCAGCTCAATGACTACAAGGTGCCCAGGTCCTATGTGAAACAAGCCCGAATCGTCAGCTTTCCAACACGGTGTTGGACAGAGGGTAAACGACAGGAATGCAGCTGTCATAGTTTTAAGCTTTTTCTTTGGGGGGATTGCACCATCTGACCTTGGGGGTGGGGGGTAGGAGGAGGAACATGCTTGAGATTGGGGGCTCATTTTCCTGAATCATTCCATTTGAGAATAATCTGCCTGAAAACAGACTCCTCTCACACAACTGCTGTCTTTCCCTGTTAATGTTGTGCGTCCACAGACCTGAGCGCTGACAGTAGAGAAGGGATAATAGACACTTGATGTAAGCATGAGGGAACTTTAGCTAAGGTATTATCGATTATTGCTCTGTTACAAATCTTACCCTTTGTGTCCAACAAGGATGAAGATATTCTGCTAGTTTCAAAATTCATTCAGACATTCTGTATCAACACACCAAGGAGTACAGTATAAATGCCATATTGCTTTTATTTTTAGCTAATATTAGGTTGTTTTAGGGGGGTGAAAGCACTGTCAGCATTATCTTTTGAGTCACTGGTGCAAACACTGCACAGCCCATTGAGTTAATAGCTGATATCATGCTGTCTACTTTGAAGTCTCTTCTTCTCCACTGCTGCGATGAAGAAACTTCTCACCATGTGGCTCTATGGTGTCTTTTACATGTGTGAGAGTGAGCAAATAACTTGAAGTATTCCTGTGCAGACACACTTTATGAGTGTTGTTCCAAGCTGTGAAGAAAAACTACAAAAACACAAAAGAAAACAGGAAAGGGAGGCAAGAAGTGACAAAGAGGAAATCTCTCTGTTTCAAATTCAAATGTATGTATTCATTTATTTCTATATG
>CAJRST010012224.1:5666494-5868048 GCA_907169785.1 Menidia menidia | reverse complement strand
GTGCAGTCTTTGTGCAGTTGAGTGACAAAGAAGATTGTGGCTATTACTGATATGATTGAACAGTTGGGATGACAATGAGTGGGCCTGGAAGGGGGAAACTGGATATTTAATAGAGAGATTTTTTCACCTATTATTATGATTATGTCGTTCATTGCCACTTTTCCATTGTCTCCTTTACTTCATCTCCATTTGCCCCTGCTCCTGTGCTTTCATTCCATTTTTTTTTTTTTACTTTTCATGCCGTCCTTTGATCGTCCCATTCTTGGTCATCATCCCCGTCGTCTTTCCTCTTCCTCTGAGAGCGGGCTAAGTAGCCACAAATGGTCCCTAATAGGCTCCAATGGAGATAAATTGATCTTCGTGTGAAACAGATCAATAGGTGATTGCTTTTGCTGTACACAGCAGCACAGGCAGGCGGCCTTAATTAAGTTAAGAACAAACCACCAATGCCAGTGTTTTATTGGAGAGTAAACTTTATGATGGTGACATAAACAGAAAAAATAGCTTTGTCTTGTAAGCCGAGGAGCAAAAGTACGACATTCACTTTAAGGAGCCTCTGATTTGCTAGGGTGTTTTTGCTAAATTGTGAGGCTCCCCATGTGACTCAAAAGGCGTTTTGGGGCATTTTCTAACTCCCTCCATCAGTTTTTTTCTGCTCTCCATACCATGTCCCCTCTATGTCTTTGATCTTACTTCTTCTTCTGCGTATCATCTATCTCATCCTACACCACCTGACCTGATCTCTGTCACCTTAATCTCTCCACCTCTTGACTCTCTCTCTCTCTCTTCATGCCATCTATAATGGGATGAGGAGGAGAATTTGATCAGCACTTTTTTAAAGGTCGCAGAGCAAGGCTAAAGCTCTCAGCCAAAGAGCTGCGGCAGTGAGCTAGGAAAGGATGAGTCCAAGGAAAGGACAAAGCAAGACAAAGGAAAACAAAATCGGTGACAAGGGAGTGAAGGTAGAGACCTGAGAAGGGACAGGAAGTAGGGCTAAGGAGAGAGAATGGAAGATGGGAGTGAAGTAAATGGAGGTAATAGGGAAGAAAGGATGAGAATGAGTGCAATAATGGAGAGGAGAAGGGAGTAGGCGGTTTAAGTAATAAGCTGTTCTATGACAACAGATCTGATAACAGATGAATGCATATTAAATATGTAGGAGAGCAGAGGGTAATGACTTGGAGAGGTACGAGCATGGGAGGAAATAAAAGGATGAGTAGTGGGGAAGGATTGGTCAAATAAGGAAACAAGGCTAGAAAGGGGCAATAGAGGAGGAGAACATGTGACGATTCATTTATTTCACTTACTGATTCTGTCTCATCTCGTCTTCTTTTCTCTGTAAGAGACGGATCTTAATCACCTCTTCATCGCTTCATGCCTCCTCATCAGGTCTTGTAGTCGATTTTTCTGTATCGGTCCCTCTCCGTATTATTTTTCTCCCCTCTTCTGCTATTTGAGATAAAAGGCCCTTTCATCGCTCTGCAGTGTCTCATAATGGCCACACAGTGGCTTACTGTCTGGAGTTTTAATAGCTCTTTGATATCATTCTATCATACATAATCAAACAGAGCAAAACCTTTTCCAAACTCACTTAAGGCTCTCTTTCCCAGCTTCTGCTGTCCCTTTCATCAGCTGCTCCCAAGTGTGTGTGTGTGTGTGTGTGTCTGAGCCAGCCTCTGCAGCGACAGCCCCGTGGCGCGTGTTTGTGTGTGTGTGAGTGGCAGAAAGTTTTCCACAAGACATGAAATACAAATGCACTCTGCAGTGTTGTATTTCATGTCCTCGTTTTGAGTTTCTTCAAGGTTCTTGGTTGAAAAAGCTGTTGCAAGTAAGGGAAATGGGTGGGTGTATCAACAGTTTGATTGGCAGTGACTGGCAGTCTGAGATTTCTGCCTGTGCACCTCAGGAGCCTTTTATGCTGTAACTTAGGCAAACAAAGCACAGTAATTGCATTGGAATCGGTGATAAGTCAATTTTATGGATTAATTAATCAGGTGGTTTAATTTTTTAAAACATGAAATCAATCAATAGGATTGTGTAAAAGGTTTCTTCTGTAATGTTTTCCAATTGGAAGACAACCTGGTTCCTCGCATGATATCAAAAACAGACCTTTCTGTTCTTAGGAGAAGCAGTTATTTTCAATTTTGAAGTGAGTGTGTCACTGATCTATTTGTTTTCTGTAATGTTTTTTAAAATGTTTTCTGCTTTCTGCGATTCTTGCAGCCCTTGGTACACCCAACGTTTGTAGGTTTTTCAGGTTTTAAGAGCAACACATAATCCATCAGAGACAGCAGTCCGCTGAATTTAAAGACGCCAAATTCCAGGCATGTTCTGATTTAAGCAGGGGTCATTTTCAGCAGGAATCCATTCAGAGGGTTGGTGGTGCCAGAGGAGGATGGTCAGAGAGGTAATTAGCCCGGCAGAGCGTCTGTGTGCTCTACCGTCACCCAGGGGACCATCTGTGGGTCATTTTCTTTTTGAAAGGCAGTTTTAGCTTTGTCACCATCACATTATGAATAGCGTAGTCTGACTGATCTTCTATGATCTTTTGTGTTTGACGTGTCAAGTACCAGCCTGAAAATTAAAGCCAATTTCCACTCAGCGGCGGCTCAGTAAAACGGGAGCTCATTTGTATTAACTGAAAAAAACGTGAATAAAACCCCTTACATGTCAGTTATGAGGTTCTGTGAATTCAGAAAGGAGAAAAATCACAATTTTGTCCAAAGTTTTTGGTTAAAAAAAAAATATTCTAAAAGCCCCTGAATGTTCAACTTTTTGTCTAAAACGTGTGGGCATTGGGAAATTATGTTAATATAACTCTAAAACTCAAAATCAAATCTTTATGAAATCCTTGGCTTCTTTTCTTTTTCTTCTTCTTCTTATTTATATATATATACTGTATATATACATTTTTTTTCAAGTAATATCTCTTCTCTGCGACCCCATTAGGGAATAAGCGGTTACTATAATTGATGGATGGATGGTTTCCCCTAATTCTATGCTTGGAGACTATTTTCTTATCATGCTAAGCTGAATGAAAAGAAATTAAATCTCAGGTGATGTTACTCCTTTAAGGCCATGAGTTACAGAGCCCATGGAGTAGTAGTTAAGCATCGAGAGACTCCATCTTAATTAGCAACTGCAGGTTAAGTTTGCAAGCGGCATTTGTCAGTGTAGTTTTTGGAAAACTAGTCACCAAGGCTGCTTCACCTCCTGCTGCTGCTTAGAAAAAAACACACCTCATTATCGGATTAGAAAAGTCTGCTCTCACATTGTGACTTCTCTGTGCAGATGATTCTTTATATGAAAGCCAAAGTTCTTATTTAGCTTCTCTTTACGTTCTGTACTTTAGCTCTTCAGTTAGACTAGAATCCATGCATATGAGTGGTAAGAAGAGCAAAAGCTCCAGTTTAAGCCAACAAAACAGTAGGTGGAATAAACATTCCTGATCCCTGAGGAGCTTTGTTTTGGCACAGACAAATTGACAGAAGGCTGCATATTAAGTTGTTTTTCTCTGTTTTGTCAACCATACTCCAACTAGATAGAGACATAGACACTCTTCATGCATTAAACATGCACACTGAAAGATTCTTTGACACTGGCAAAAGTTTAGCCAAATTAGCATATTTTTCGATCGATGTTCAGCATCCGCTGCCGGGCCTCGGCGTGGGCCTGCAGTGGACGGATGAGCTGAATGTGAGGGGGCCCGTGGCCTGCGCAGCAGCGCTCAAATGAACATCTCTCTGCAGCTTCAAAGCATGTCGCAGCACATCCCACAGGACCCAGCCAGGCAGCTCCAAGCTCCACCTGTGCGCCGCAGAACCTTTCATCAGATGCACGCCGCTGACATATCTGCTAACACGTCTGCTGCCTCTGTGCGCATATCTCTACATCTCCCCCGTGAGTCAAAGTTGCTGAAAAGCCAGGGCAATTTCACACCTCACCCAAAGCTGCCTCTGTCGTTTGATGGCGGCAGAAGGACGCCAGCAGAAGGGGCCGTGTGCACCCTTTGTCTTTTGTCCGTCAGGAGAACCGAGGGGCCGAATTACAAAGACTGACATACTGAGGCAGATGATGTTAGCTGTTTTGCAGCTGAACCACGCAGTGAGAAATTCAGGTGAAAAGACCACTGCGATGCAAAAACACAGATGGTTGAGGTTTGAATAGGACTTTTATTGGTTCCTGTATTAATCCAAACACCAGCAGAAGATTAATCTTAGACGGCTCATGGATCACAGTGTGCTTCTGCCTATTAAAAACTCTCTTCTGTACTTGCATTTGTTTGACTTATTGTTTGTTTTGGGGAGGTATGTAAGTGTATGCAACCCCAGCTGGGACCAAGACTGTTTATATTATTGGTGATGAAAAAGGGGGCCCCAGGGGCCTCAGTAATGGGCTGGCAGGCCTCTGACTTTCTATAATGGCCTCTGTATGGATGTGTGTGCATGCTTGTGAGAAAGGCACACGGTTGCGGCACTACATAATTGCCAATAATAGGACACACTTCCACGCAATACAATGAAGCAAACGCACAAAGAAACAGAGAGAGTGAGCATAAAGGCAGTCACACAAAGAAGCTCAATGTCTCTCACTGGCAAACACATGCACTCACACACACACACACACTCACATCCCAGCTGAGCCCAGTGTGTCCAATAACAGCAGGTGCTGTCAAGTGCAAGCACAGCAAACCTGTCCTGACATGCAAACACACACGCACACACACAGTAGAAACACATATGTCACCACACCATGCGCCCACTCAGACACCTCCTTCCTCAGGTTTTAAATCTCTTATTCTGTACCGTACGTTCAAAACTAATGTCTTGCTCTGGTGTGTGTCGCTTGCTT
Organism: Menidia menidia; assembly: GCA_907169785.1. Lineage (NCBI taxonomy): Eukaryota > Metazoa > Chordata > Actinopteri > Atheriniformes > Atherinopsidae > Menidia > Menidia menidia. The sequence continues at coordinate 5,863,197 of CAJRST010012224.1, read as the reverse complement.
GTCTGAAGTGTGTGGATACCTGTCTCCCGTGTGGCTGTGGATGTTGCCATATGGTCTCACACTTTAGGGCTCTCTGAACTCAGCCATGCAGAAACCTGTGTCCACCGGTGTGAGAGGAGATCTGGGATCACAGAGAAAGGGGCCTTTGATATGCAGGCTGCCAGCGTTCTCATGCGTCTGGCTGAAGGGGAACAACAGTAAATATCAGCGTGTTTCTGGTTTAATTAAAGCCGTAACGTTGCCCTTAACTTTCCGGCCGTTCCTTTTTTTAGTGCGTGCCTTTCCCGCCCCCCCCACGCTTTCCCTTTGTCACTATCTCACTGTCGCCCTCTCTCAGCCTGCGTGCTGTAATATATTTAGCAGTGCCGTATCATACGCTGTGCTGACTTCATTAACTATCACAGCAAGAGGCTCCAGTGACTGAAGGATAATAAGCCCAAACACACACAAAGACGCACTCTGCCCTCTGAGCCCCCCCATCAATGTGTGGCTGATTATCCCCTTTCCTACATTACTGTAAAGTATTTGTGAATTCGGAGGTGTTCTGATAACCTTCCTCTTTCTGAGTCCACGCACCCTACAGAGAACATTTAAATCATTTTTATGGTTTTAACTTTGCATGAAGACGTTTTAAAATTTTTAAAATTCCCAAATCAACTTAGTATAGAAATATCTCCCAATTAAGTTGAAAAGGAAAAAATAATGCTGCAAATCTTAGGAGTGGAACGGTTTTTAGTCAAAGAAAAGCGTGTTGGCGTGTTAGTATAATCCAATTTAAAGCTCCCACATAATGACCCCTGCCCTTTTGTGATGTTATATCCATGTCCCCCATAATACAGAGCATTACTCAGGTTTTTCTCCGTCCATAAAGGGATAATGTGACATGTGCACATATGTCTAATGGATTAACCATGTTAACGTCCACAGTTAGAGGCATAATCTGTGTTTGATATTAGCTATTTAGAGGAGATTAGACAATGCATCAGATGGTTGATTTGAATAAAAAGTCAAATGTTGCATTTTGCTTTGGTCATCATGTCATGTTTTCTATGAAAGAAGATTTACTGTTACCTAATTTAGGTAAAATATAAACCCTGATTTGACAATGGACTTTTGGTCTATGGAACCTACCAACTAAAGACAACATAAGAATCCTTTTGGACTGATGTTCCTGCAGCTGTCCATGTGCATGTGGACCTGTAGTCTTGAAAATGTTGTTTCACTTGCAGTAAAGCTACCTGTTTTCAGAGTCCATTGTTCAGCAGATCATAACATAGAGTTGCAGTTGATATTTAAGTCATATGGTTCAATGTGGTAATATTGATTCCTGTTTTTAGTTTTAATGTCAGGGAATTCAAAGTTGGGATTTACTAAATGATTATATGTTAAAATCATATATTTGCGAGTTATTTAATCAATAGTCTGCCATTATTTTCACCTATAAAATATCAATGTAATTATATCCTTGTTAAATTTTCACTTAAGTGCCATAAGCTGCATTGGAGGGAGCAGCAAGAAATCAATGCAAATTGAAGTTAGTCATGATTAATGAATCCTTTTAACGCCACCCAAGTTCTAGTTTCAGATTTCACAGCACGTCAGCTTCAGTTGCCATCATGTAGCCGAGGCTCATATCAGCTTGATGTGACACCCACTTTCTGTCAACTGCTGGAAGCTTTCTGGCCCTGACAATGCTCTGCTATGAAACCTTTTTTCTTTCCCCCATGCCACTAATCTCTACTCCTCTTCTCCCTCTTCCCCCCTCCTCAGGTCAGTGTGTTGGAGCGCCAGGTGATCGATTTCCTGGGCTACCAGTGGGCTCCCATCCTGACCAACTTCCTGCACATCATCGTGGTCATCCTCGGCCTCTTTGGCACAATTCAGTTCAGGCCGAGATATGTCACAGGAGTGAGTTTTCCACACTTAAGCACACTCAGCCAGATCCTGGGACATAGTCATACCCAGTTATGTACCCCCAGTATTGAGGGCAAAGTAATACAACTGTGAGGGTTCAGTCATTCTCTGATAGGAGAGATGTTTTCAGGCTTGTCTCAGTCATCATCATAACTTTGCACAAAGTAAATTACAAGCCAAGAATCAAAATGTCAAAATGTCATAAAACTTTCAGAGGTTCTTTTGGCAGTTTCCGCCCCCCATCAAACGGCCTTCAGTTGCACAGGAAATAGTGAGAAATAGTGAGATGATTCAAATGATGAAGGCTCAACAAAGTGCATCATTTATTCATCTCTGCCTGTGATTCCTTTTTTACACAAGCACACAAAAACAAACACAAAGGCCCTGCTTTCTATCATCTCTCCTTGTCTGATTTGGACTTTTTTTTGCTGTTATTTTCTGCATCTGTAAAACCTCAGGAGCCTCCCTCTGCCTATTCTCAAAGTCTTGCTCACTCCAAAGGCATAAACATGTTTTTTCCCCGTCTTTTAATTCTTCAACAAAGTCGTGTTAAATCTTGCCTTTATCTGACTTCCCTCTGTGTGTGTGTCTGCAGTACGCAGCCTGGCTCGTCGTGTGGATGACCTGGAATGTTTTCATCATTTGCTTTTACCTGGAGGTTGGAGATCTGTCTCGAGTAAGGAAACAGCGTTTTTTGCATCCTTGCCAAGTTTTCTAACATACGTGCCCTGAATAGCAAGCGCCCTCCCTGCGCTAACACAGTATTACAGCGCTGTTGCATGCGGGATTTGTGGAGTAAAGGGGGAGTTCTCCAAAGCCTCATTTACACTTTCATTTCAGAAGTTTCACATGCAAGGCTGAGGCGGGGGGGTATTTAATAAATCCCGGGAAAAGGCTAAAGCCAGCATTGCATTGATTCTACTAACAAGTGTTGCCCGCAAGCTTGATAATATCTTACTGCTTCGTGCAGGAGACCCCACTTGTTGTCCAAATGTTGAATAATCTCTTGTGCCACCTTGTTCCAACACAGGCTCGAACCTGAGCTGCTCTGACCAGAAGTGCTCTACTTTTGAAAATGATGCACTGGAATTGTATTTGTCTGCAGTAGCTCAGCCTAAAGTAATAATAATCAAACTGGATTTCTTAAAAGTTGTAGGTCCTCAGAATCTGCAAAAGTAGGAGCTACTGGCATCGATTGGAACATAATGAGATTAATACTTTAATGATTTTGGAATTTAAAGGATTTGGAGTTCAAAATAATCCTTTCGGATTCCATTCCTCTCATTGAATGAACACCTGTTTACGTTTACCTTTCCCTGAATCTTGTTCTTGTTTTTCCCTTATCTAGTTTTTCTTTCACAAGATGCAAATGTGAAACGAAGGCGGTGAGACACCTGCTACCTTTGTGCTGAGCAAAAACCACTTCCGAAGTCATTTAGGCTCTTTGTGATAAATGGCTGAGTAAAGATGGCCCCCTCTCTGACTGCGAGCAGTGAAATTGCTGAGATGGCTGATGGCTGAGAAGTCCTCGTTTTAGAGCAAATGTAGCTCAACTTCAAATGCCGTAACCACAGGGGCAGTCGACACTTCCACAGACTGCTTACTCTCACATATGTACAGGCTATTTGCACGGCCGACAGAAATGGACTCATTTGTGCCTCTCTTTCACATCTGCGCGATAACTGATCTCAAACTAAATGGAGCAACTGCCCCACAAGCCCCATTTCATGATTTAGTTTATATTTAAGTCTTTGTTTGTTTTCTATCCGCTCAATATATGAATCACCAATGTTTAACACATTCAATATTTAACTACACAACAGGTGTACTGATAATAGGTAGGGACCATGAGAGATTTGCTCTTCCCAGTATTTCCAACAAAAAAATTGGAGGATTTGAAGCCCATAAAACATTGATAATCTGTGATTGTTACAAAAAGTATTCTCAGGCTTTGATGCGTCTCAGAGGAGGTGTTTCTGAGAGACAACCATGCTAGTAGTTCAGTCATGCTTTAAGTGTGCTACACGTTTTAGTTTTGGTGCCAAAAATGTACGTATTTATTTCAAATATTAAACAGATACATTTATTCTTAAGGACTTACCTGACTATTCTCAGTGGCAGGTATTTCTTTTCTTTGCGTTATTGTTGCTCGTGTTTTGATTTGGTGACGTTTTCAGGATTACAGCATTTTCAAATGGATACTTTGAAAATTGTAAATCCACTGATTAAGGCCAATCAATGCAACAGCAGAAATCAGTTGATGGAAGTGCTGATTGTGTCTGATGTGACTTTACAGTGGGGGGGGGCATCAGTTTTTCCTACCACAATTTGCTTGAATTTATTCAGGCTGCTGAGCAGTTATATAACACACTTACTCTTGGCTTATTAAATCACACTAAATTGCTGGTACAACACCACACATCATCCTTATCTTATTGGTTTTCCCATCTTTCCAGTCACAGTTAGCATTCGTCTTGGCTTGAGTAAATGGTGCATACTGTACTCTTCAGCTCCTGCTCTCTGAGGTCTCTAAATACAGTCGTATCCACTTATCTTTTCCCACACACACATGCACCGTTCTCTGCCTCCTGTCTGTCATTCACTGATTACTCATTTCAGTGACACTTACATCTCGCCGTGGCCCTACAGATGTGGAATAACTATAGATTTGAGGTAATTGTGATTTGGAACTGCTGATTAGGTTTTGTTTTCAATCACAGCAAAAACAGAAGCCTAATTTTCGAGGGCCAAATTGCCAGACGTGTGTTGGTGAAGCAGCCCGAGGAAAATAAAGTGGATTATTTGAGCAAATGTATCACTACCGTGCTCTGTTCAAACTATTTGAGGGGGATATTAGAAACCAGAAAGTCATTTAAAAGGCTTCATTTCCCCTGACCAAAAATCAACACATCTGGTTTGTAATGAGGGCGAGTTAACTAGCGGCACCTCTGTCAATTACCGTCTGACCAATCACAGACAAGCACCCACAAACCAGACGGTGAACAGCTTGTTTTTATGACTAGAGCAGTTTTCAGGCGCCTCACTCAAGGGCTCATCAACCTTGACCCAGATGGGGATGGAGAGGGGAGTCACAAAGTCCCAGCCTCCACCCGACCCCCTGACTGGATGTGCCAGCTGCTGTACAGTATGAGACACGCATCCATCAGCTCCGGTTTAGTTTCCTCACTGAGCTGAGGCCTCCTACACATCATGTCAAACTCATAGTTTATTTGAACCCTGTTTCTACTGAAAAAAAGGCACAAATATCTAGTTTATAAAAACTTTTATTGCTTCTGTTCATAAAGTTTCTTTTTAAGTCTGATTCCAAAAACACGTTTTAAGAATTATGGCATGACTTCGTGAATCATCTGTAAATGTTTTAAAAATCTTTGCAATTTCAAGGGGAATTGTTGCTCAGTAAAGAATCTCCAATCTGAACCTCATTTGTCCAACGTTATATATTAAAAATGATTTTTTTTTTTCTAGTGATAACATATCTTCCCACACTGAGAGGGCCCGGAGGTAAAAGTCTTTTCAGAATTTCCGTTTATTGCTAGTTGTAAACTTTTTTTTCTGGACTTGGAATTTTCTATTACATTTAATCTGAGAAATATCCTTCTGAAATGAATAGGCTTTCATGCAGTGAGTCTTTTACACTAACAGGGGTGATCTCTTTAACTCAATTATTTTACTCACCTATTGCCAGCTAATCTTATTAGTAGTGAGAGGTTCTACTGGATTTTATGCACTTTACTGGAATGAAACATCTATTCCATTCCTTTGATTCCACTCTCCCAGTGTTTTTGTCTTGTGTTTTTTGCATGAAACACAAAATGAGCCCATCTTGTTAAAGGTTCGACATAGAAAAAGAAATAATTTTCCTTTACATGGTTATGTTATTGGTTACAATTGGTTAGAATAAATTAAAGCACTTCCATGAATTTATGTTTTCTCAGGATTCCAGCTTTTTTCCTGCCAGGACTTATATCCAGTCCTTCTGAAAATGCAAGAGGAGAGAACAACTGTCAAATGAATGCAATAGTTAGGCCAATTTAGCTCATTTTAAATGAAGAAAAAAACAGGTTATTTAAAACGTGCACATGATATTCTGCTTAAGACAAACCCCTCGGAGTTCAAGAGATGTTTTCAACACAAATCAACAACCAAAAACCATTAAGCATAAAAAATTTACTAAATTAATTTATTCTGAAAATTTGCACTAATTTGCAAAATGTAGCTTTTGAGAAGTATTAATGAGTTTCTGGACCTATGTACTGGTACTCCTCACAGTAGAAAATACAGATACTGCCTCACAACTTTCAAACCCTGAAAGAGAACTTTAAGTTTTTCACTAACTAAAAAAAAAAGAAAAAGAGATTCCTATTCTGCCCGCAATATTAGAAGGACGCAGATTTATGCCACAAATGTCTACGATCCATTTTCAGCAGTGTCCCAACAAAACAGCTCAAACTGATGGGATTTAGCTTCATTACCTCTTGCAAGCCAGCCAACAGATGGTGAGACGTTCCACTTAAAACAACAAATGCCAGGGTTATGGACTCATTCAAAATAGGGTGACTAAATGATGCTGTTTAATAGAAGCAGAGTGCCAAACCTGAGATTTAGATTACAGGATTAAATTATGGAAATATATATATATATACATATGCCTTTCAATCTCTCTCTCTATATAGGCCCTGCGATGGACTGGCGGACCAGTATTTATGTATAAGGTGCATCCTATGAGATTAGGATGCACCTCAGCGACATTTTATCTGACATCTTTTCGTACAAATTGTGACTGCTTGTTGGTATTCAATAGGGATGATGATGGCACGTACTGCATTCCAAGAATACTGTGATGAAAATGAAATCTTTCTTAGCCTTTCTCACCATTTCTTTTTGATGCTGGCTGGCTCTTCTTCTCTAGTCTCAGTGTTTCCCTCCTTCTGTGCTTTGCTGTCTTCATCTCAGTGTAATTCATTCCTCCTCTCCCTTTGCTCACCCTATGATCAAGTCTGTTTCATGTTGTTCAGCAAAGCACCGTGTGGATCTGTCTCATACCCCTCTTGCGTCTCACTCATCATCTTCATCTCGCTCCTCCTTTTCATTCACTCTCTTTAGCTGTATGTCACAAAATGTGTTCATGTCAAGAGGGCCCATCTATAAATGGTCAATAGCAGGTCATAATGCAAGGCTTATGTCTGGTCAGTACAGAGGACCAATTTGAAACATTACTTTATTCACTCAGGCCATTAGTTTGGGGTCACAGCATGAAAATGATTGTGACATCCTCCATTTTTCTTCATTATCGAAGTCTGTCGTCTGGGTATGAAAGAGGGTTAGGTTGCTTTGATGTACTCTATATTATCAGCCACTGGTGGATTACAGATGTAGCCTTTGTCATTTTTCATATCACTTTTTGAAATAAAATTCAAAACCAAATTACATCCAGACAACACTTGCACATTTCAGCTGCATGCATTAATCAGAACAATGCTCTGAATGCTAATAAACCAAGAACCGGGGGGAAAAAAATAAATGAAGCAAAGGGCAACGCGCTCGGTTTCAAATGATCACAGAAGTGGTTGCTGTGTCACTTTAAACCCTCAACACTTCAAAGACTCTCAGAGCTTTTTGTGCACAACTGAAAAGTCAGAAATATCGTGCAGGAAGTTTTGCCTAACACCGTTTCTTTTGGAAAAGAAATGTAAGGACAGAGGTCTAAAGCAAACCCCTGACACTGACTGGAGGGAGATCATGTTTAAGTGGCTTAAGCAGAACGTGTTGGTCAGGGATTTGTCAATGACGTAGGCCATTTTTATTTATTTATTTATTTATTTATTTTAGTCACTTTGTGACATGAAACACTTTGTTTTTCAAAACAATAAGTTGGTTTAAACTCTCTCTCAATTCTGAAATTATTCAGGGATTAGCCACTTGACAAACAGGGAAAAACAGCCCTCATCACCTTAAATGTTTAGTCTGTGAATAATTTCCCTCGAAGTTATTTTGTCATCAGTTACTCAGCCAGAGAAACTGGTGCTTTATATACCAGCACATAAACAAGCAGAATTTGATACCAAAAAGAGGTTGTAAGTGTTGATTTTTTCCTCAGATCACATATTTAACTTTAAATGGATACTGATCTGCCTCTTGGAGCGGTGCTTTTTAAATCATTGAGTAGACACACGGCACACAGGTAAGCTCCCTTCATCTACATTAGGAGTGGGTGTCATCAATATCATACACAATTCTCACAGATATCTGCAACGCTGTGATTTTTTTCTAGAAAAATATGGAACATTTTAGAATCCCTTTGGACCTCAGCATTTCTTCACCGGCTTCTAAAGCTCTCCTCGACACATCCACACACGTTTTATCAGTACGACCTGTAGCTTTTGGTTTTCTATCTGACTGATCATTTATTTTGAGTGATTGCAACTGCAAAGTTAAGACTTAAAAAAAAAAAAACTTTTTCAACTATCTGTATTTGATAGAACTCTCTATCTAATGTGCATCTTTACCTTCCACAAGCCCCCTGTAGAGCCCCACAGGCAAGATAAGGTGAACCTTCTGTCATGACAGTCATTTGAGTTTAAACCCGGGATTCATGCCACATATCAGTCTGTCACAGTGCCATCCTCCCTGTTCCTCGCTACTGCGCTCTCTAATATAACGGCAGTGCCACAGAATTAATCTGCAGAAAACATTTCTGACGTGGCATCCCCGGCAGATTTGGAGAGGAGCGTGTGGAGGCTGCTCTGCTGCTGTGTTCACAACACATGTCACACTGTGTCACATGAGAGATATAGCCACCCTCTCGGAGTCAGGTGGCACAATGATACAGATTCATAGACACATACACCAGCTGAAATGTCGTCGTTTATAGAGGAAGTGAAGCAGGGGGGGAGTGGAGAGGCTTGTCCTGTGTGTTTCTTTTTCTGGTATGCATGACGAAATATGTTTGTTTGTAAAGAGTGTACATGCGCGTGTAGGAGTCTATTTGATCTCCCAGTAGGTAGAGAAGTTGTCATTTATTAAATCAAGACAGAGGGAAAAGTGAGGGGAATGTGTTTCCATACCAAAAGCAACCTGTTTCAAAGCAATGCCAGTCCGATTTCCATATCCACGTGTCTAATATCAGCAAGACTGGGAGGTGGGCAGCAGCCAGAGGGAAAGATGCAGGATGAGGAATAAAAAAAGGAAGATGGAGATGAGAGGAACTAAGAAAAATATAACCTGAAAGATTTAGGTACAGAAGTGAGGCATCAGGGGCAGAGAGAGACAGAGAGGTTTAGACAGCTTAAGGTAAGGTAAGAGTTATTGAAGATGATGTGTTTTGGGATGAAGCCACAAGTGAATCAGATTCGCTTTCAAGAGAAAAAAGGGAAGGTAGAGACATGAGAGAAAGAGGAAGCAGAAACACAGAAGGTTAGCTCGACACAACCTCTTGGGTAGGATTGCTCATCTAACATGGTACAGAAAAAGATCAAACGTGCGCCTTTCAAATCAACTCCATATCAACCGTAAAAATAGCTGTTGTCAGTCCAGGGTAGCTTTTTACTGCATGAGAAATTGCAAAAGAAATACAACTGTAAATCAAACTGCAAACCAGCCAATTCATCCCTGAAGAAAGTAAAAAAAAAACAGATCAGACAGACCAGGCTGAATGCTAATAGCTGCTTAATTTTACTCCCAGCAGCATTCATTCAGTGATGCTGATTGGGACGATGAATGAGAGGATCCCACACGTTTAATCACTAGCGTTCTAGTTGAAATATCCACCCTGATTCACTGAGTTAATCCATCAGTCCTGACTGTGTTTGATCAATGGATTCATTTGGTGAAATCATGGCATGAAATTACCTTTTTCCATCCACACCTCTCTAGTGGGACTTTCCTACCAGCAAAGTTTTTATTACTGACAATTTGCTCAGATTATTCATTGTTACAGTATAGTATCGTGTGAAACGATAAGAGTTTATTTTTCTTGTTCAGATAGAACTAATCGGTTGCACAGGTCGGCCTGTGCAGCTATAGATGATAGAAAGGAACAACCCCAGTGCAGTCCGATAGTCTCTGGGTTAGGTTTGGATTTGTATTGTACTTTAAAACCCCTTTACCTTGCTTCAGTTTTAATTCTAAGATAACTTTCATGTCCAAAAGATGGAGAGATCATTTTATTTTAAAAATATATAAATATTTGTTTCTTACACCTGCTTGGAGCTTTTCCACTTTCAGGCCAAGCATCTGCATTTTATTAGCTATGAAAGTTTCCTCAGTTTCAGTGCCGATGTTCCTTCTCTAAATTCTTTAGTTCTTGACTGATTAATCTACTTGCAGTCTCCCTGTAGTTACAAAGTTTTGATGGCATTGAAAAACAGACTGCAACAGAAAAAAGGCTGTTTGCGTTGATATGCCATAGGGGAGGTGCAGACTGAGCACACTGACGCATCTCACAGTTACTGAAGGTCTTTCTACTAAACCATAAAGTTGGAAAGAGTGAAATTGGTGGATGATTGCAGTCGGGTATCACCCTTCACCTTCTTTTGAGTTTGGGTAGTACGCAGTTTTTTTTACAAGGATTCTTAAAGGATTTTCTTTACGGATACATCAAATGTGAGAGTGGCTATGCCAATGCCCAGAGGGCCCTTCAGGTTTTAATGGGTTAAATGTGGCTGGAGGGTTTACAGATCAACAAATTACCTATTGAAAGCCTCCGTCAGCAACTTCTGCCCTTCATGAAATTGTGAATTCTCTAGAGTACTTTAATTGCCCCACCAATTTGAAAGATTGAAGAGCTTTCAATGGTCATATTGAGGGATTTTATTAGAAATGGTAATTGGTTTGGTATGGTTAAGGTCAGGGTCAAGATCTGGAACAGACCTCATCTCAACTTACCCTGTGGCACATTTGCACACACAGGCCCACAAACAATTCCCAAACACCCCCAACCAATCTGATAGAGCTCTAAGCATTATGGGTTAAGGCCTCATCTAACACCCATGGGAAATCACTGAAAAACAATGTAGTGAGATGCACCGTGACCGATTGTGTTGGTGTGAAATAACACACACAGCTACCGGCAGGGAGACATCAGAGATAGAAAAAATATAAAAAAGAGGACAGAGCCACAGAAATCAACTGTTTTGAATAAATAGATTAAAGATCAGTTCAAAATGGATCCTACCAAAATTTCCTGCCTTTCCTGCCGTCTTCTGGCACAATCACATCTTTTTAATTACTTTCCATCTGTTTTTTTTTTGTGTTAGGAAATGTGTAATTCATTGGAGTTCCTCAAAAGCTAATAAACTTAATGTTAGTCAGAATGTGATGAGATTACTTACATCACACTTTGATCCACAGGGTGTGTGCACAGGGAGCAAGGGCTGTTTTTTGGGGGGAAAAAATCGTTTTTCTCTCTATCCATGCATTCATATGGATAGACAGATTAAAGTATAAATCATTTTGTCAATATAAGGTCATATTGTTTTGAATTTTATGAGCAGTCAGTGAAAACACTCAAATCCGGTCCAGTATCAGTGCAGATGCTGCACTGAAACAAGTCTGTGTATTTAAAAAAAAGCATTTTCTGCTGACTTGATTGGAACAAGCCAAAACAGTTGCCAAGTTTTTCATCATTCATCTCCAAGTATCTCGTGTTTTTCTAAACCATGGCTTCCACCAGGGACCGCTGGGTTGTGTTCCAGCCGCTGGAGCACCCATTTAAGATTCTGCTCGATGACTATTCATTTTTCTCTGCTCCACTCCGCTAAAAATACACTCCATCTATTTTTGACAGATGCACACGATGGCGCGCAGAGCATGTAAGCCAAACACAGCATCACGACAAGCGCAATCTGAAATAACATACCTCTGCAAAGGCTGAATTAAACAAATCCCGGATCCGCATCCTGACCAGCATCAGATGTTAATCGGTTCAAAGTTCAGGTCATTTCAACTTTTGGCAGAAAGTTTATGCATATCTGTCCTCCGCTTTTAAGGAATCCTGGCATGCCTACATCATAACATACTCAAAAGACAGGCAGTCAGATTACTTTGATTTGCATACAAACGGTTATAGTTGTACACCCTGTGGAGTCCTGTTATACTTGTGAAATGAACAAAACATTTATACTTTAATTTGTGCCTGGTTTTGCTGTTATTCTAGTTTCTGATGTGGTTTCAGGTTGCGTTAAAAAGGAACAACTTCTCCGTTGTTGACCAACAGACAATCAAACCATAGACCATCCTGAAAGGTCTTTTTTTTTCTTCATATTTTTACCTCTTGGGACAGGAAGACAAAGGAAAATGTGGGCGTGCGAAATTGAGGGGAAATTGAGAGAGCAGGAGATAGGGAGGGAAAATGCCACAGGCAAAAAGAGAGGGAGAGGTGAAGAGGAAGGCAGGGAGAAAACAGATGTGGTTCATTGAAGCAGCAGTAGCCCACAGTCAGAGACAAAGACCTGAGAGCATGAGCGCATGATCCTCCTCTAGCACTCAGGAAATTATAGGCAGTGTGTGTTATCGAGTGTGTGAGGGCATAGAGAGGAGGAAAAATATGGAGAAAGATGACTGCGGAACCGTCCATAGAGGTACTATGAAACATACACATGCTCCAACACATCTAACACACGTCTTCCTTTTTATTGGAGGTTCCTCACCAAACAGCTCACTTATCATCAGACAAATTGATATCTTGTGATGTTTTGCTTTTTGGAGCTATTGTAGTATTTATGGGTTAAATACAGCATTGCAAAACGTTGCAAAAGTTCCACTGAATTAGATCAATACATCACTGTCTGCGCACAGCTGCAATGTAATTGGTTTGTTTCAGGAGTGTGTGAGGAGTCATTTGAGCTTTGTCTCCGAACCTTTTGTACATCTTACCACTCATCTTGATTTGATTGTTCGTGGAATTGTAAAAATATGTTTTTCTCTCCAATATCTATTTTCTTTCAACATCACATTCCCTCCTCTTGTGTTGGTCAACAACGATTGTGGCATTTCATTGCAGTTGGACGCATAAAGAGAAGATGAAACACTATTTCATTACTTCTACAAGTCCAGAACCTGTCACCTCATTAGCTGTCATCCACAGGCACAAAACAAAGATGCAAAAGAAAACATTTTGAAGTGCAAACTTACGTTGCCTTAATATATCACATAAGTTAATGAGGTGAAACAGGAAAAATCTTTTATGCAAATTATAACTTCATGCTGTCTAGCCTTCTCCTTCGTTCATTCCCAGATTCCATGAGTTGGTTGAAAAAAACTTACAGCGCTGAGAGTTGATCCACACTCAGGTTCATTTATCCCCTGATGCCTATTTTAAGTAGCCTAACAAAGTGAGGAAGTATTTTAGTATTAGCAGCAGTGCCTCCTGCCTGATCTTAATGACATTTTTACCAAATTCAGCTTTTGATTGAGAATTCCATTGGTGTTTGTATGTGGGGTTTCTAAAGAGCCTCATTAAAAAAGCAGTGATGGATGATACTATCGTGAAATGATTACTACCCCTTTCCCAGCCCGCTTTGATAGAGACAAAAAGAGAGTGAGAGACAGGGAAACAAAAGGAGGAAATAGGAGAGGTGAGAAAAAAGGGAGTATAAAAAGAAAGGGGGAGAATTTGGAGCAGGGCACTTAGAGACTGAAGGAGAGTGATGGTAGAGAGAGGGAAATAATGGAATTTGGAGAAATTTTACTCATTAAAATAAGGAGCACAACAAGGGGAGATGGCATTAATCAGAGTTCTGTGCTAATGAGGCATTTACTCATTATACTGAAATAGAGAGTCAAAGGAGGAGAAAGGGGGAGGGGAGAAGAAAGGAAAGATAGATTCTTCTTGGATGAAAAGAAAGAGAACAGAGAGAATGGTTGGAAAGAGGTGATGAGAGGATCAGATAGATGTACAGACCAGAAACAAATTGTTCAGTCTTTATCAGGAGCAGCATCCCTGTCATAAAGGTTTTGTTGGCTCTAGTGGCCTTTATTGACAGTGGTATGACAGGAAAAAGGGGCAGAGAGAGGGGTAGGCACACAGGATAGGACCATGGGCTGGAAAACAATCCAGTCTGCCTGCTGCCTGCTCAACCCAATGGCAGCCTGACAGCAATTCGGTTTGATTCTATAAGTAGGTAAGGGTCTTTGATGGGCGCACAAGTGATTTGTGCGCCCTCGTTGGGGTCATTCATGCCCTGATTTCCCTGTAACCGGGGTGAGACTGACCCCAGGAGGGCGGTCAAAGGTTAGATAGTGTGGCGTTTTGTTTTTTAACCTATTACTTTGGTCTTGTCTGTCACATGATTAACTTCAAGTCAAAGAAAAATTGCTTACTTTCTTGCAAGCAAAGAGTTATTTCTTTTCATTGGCAAAACACAAGCAAACTTAAATCACTACATTTTTCATGCCATGGCATAAACCATATTTTACTTGGGCACCGCCTTTGAAGAACATTAAAATTAAGGCCTTTAATTTAGCTAATGACAATGCAGTGCACAAGGAAAAGCATGAGGTGCGTCGGTGTGGGCTACATGGCTCCCTGGACTGATATATGTCTCTGGTTGCTAAGTGGGGTTTTAATATGTGCATTATTCAAACCAAGACAGCAATCATGACTGATTCATTGTGCGTCTTTGAGGCTTAGAGAGTTGAGAAGAATGAATTAGAGTTACAGCATCTTCTGGTTCGTAACTGCTGGGATTTTAGAGGGAGTGTCACAAAATCACATGGCAAGTGTGCTTGCCAAACATTTGCCCCATGTCTACGCACAAGTAAAAATAAGAATGTGGCCCGTCCAAAGGTTATTGACGTGAAAAAAAGCTGTTAAGTCACGTGATGGTGGGATCTGCCGGTGATGGTAAAAAGCAAAGAAAGCAAAAGAAATGCATATTAGCAACAGCTGATTGTTCAGATTTATTGGATCGTGTATAATGCATGATAATGAAGTGTTTGTGGGTCAAACCTGTAGATCCCAATAAATCAGGGTCAAAAAGGTGGCAGAATTTAGTTACTAACCATGTCAAGAGCTGAAAAAACATGTTCATAATATGCTAGAAAGAGCTCTCCATCCCCCCCCTTTCCCTCGGAGACCTCTCCCTCATTCGATGTTTGAATTTCACCTGTGGCACGATTCAAATCTAATCTGAGTGAAGCCACATCATTGGAATTATAAATTTGACATCTATTTTTAACTTAAATCTCCCCGGCCTGGTTTTAATTAAACTTTGGTTAGAACCCGTCCTGATATTCATCCTGCCTCTGCCATGTACCAGATTTGTCTTCCATTTGTGGATATAATTTAACGCACCCTCTGCCTCCCTTTCTCTCCTTGACTGTGTGTCCTGCCAGGACTCTGACCTCGTCCTGACGTTCAACCTGTCCATGCACCGCTCTTGGTGGATGGAGAATGGCCCGGGATGCCGGGTGACACCCATCACCCCCCCTCCCTCCTGGGCACCAGAGGACCACAGATACATATCTATATCTGGCTGCCTGATGGATTTCCAGTTCATCGAGGTGGCTCATTCCTCTCTGCAGATACTCCTGGCTGTGAGTACATGACATATTCGGAGGTGATGGTTTACCTGTGTTTACCAAGCTCTGCTGTAAACACACATTCAGTCTTTTTTTTTTTTAAAGGACAATGACATTTGTGTTGTCATTTCTCATTTGCGTTATGATTCAAACATTGGTGACTCATCTTAGTGTTTTTTTTTTTTCAGAATCAGCCACCAAAATCACATCACAGTCCATTTCTAGTCCTCATTACAAAACTGCGAGGGTTCACGTCTAGCACTTTAACATTCAGTGTTTTTCTAAAGTCTTATAAAACCATGTCAGCTTCTTTGTCTGCTGTTGAAGTTTCAGGAGGTGTGACTAATGGCGCAACCCAGCATTCTCTCTTTAAGATTAAATGAGCATCAAGCCTCTATTAAGTAAATAACTTCATGCTCTTATTAACGTGGAATGGCCTGGATAAGCTGCTTTAAACAGTCTTTGTCTGTCTCAGCTTTCTGCATGTGTGTCTCTGTCTCATTTTCGCTGCTGCAGAACCGATTTCCCTCTCTGTTTTCTCTCGCCTGTTCCCTACTCTCTCCCTGTGTTTCCTCTTCTCCCGCACTGTCAAACCGTGATAATTAGAAGGATCAGACGAGAGAACAGAGAAACAAGGCGCGGCAGTGAGGGAGACCAGCCACTTTTTATATCAGTGTCCTCTGTAGCGGGGCTCTGTGTTTGCAGAGGGCTCCCATATACAGACTAATACAGACACAATAAGAGGCCAGCACTTTAATGTGACCGCACGCATCATTACGCCTGCAGAAAGAGTGAACGTCTGTCTTTTCTTTTATTCTCCTGCATCTTTATCCCTTATGCGTTACTGTCCCCTCTCATTGTGCTCTCACTGTGTCTCTCTGTCAATCGATAGTGCTACTTATAGTGTGGCTGAGCGCCAGGCTACCAAACAGCTGTACCACTGTCTCACTGTAATTGGTGTGTTGAAACACTGTCATGCTCCCTGAGCACAAACTCAACGGTCTGATTGGGTTCACTGGCTCGCTGGTTTAAGGTACCAGCCTTAGGGGGAGGTTTAGTCATTTTTTGGGGTTACTCTGTAAGCTAATTGACTGAGTGACTGCCTAATCTACTAATACTTGGAAGCAGGAAAAAAGAGTGCATTAAAGATTTCTGATAAATAAACCTCTTGTGGGGAGACAGGGTAGGAAAAGAGTAATCTCAAATGATGAAATGTGTGGACAGTGTGTGGGGGGGGGAGTAGCCATTGAGGCACGGCAGCTGTCAGGTTCTCGGCAGAATATGATTTTGTTTGGCTGGGTGGTCTTCTAGGCGTGTGATGGACTATTTTGCCCGTCTGTCCGGCTCACTGACTGTCTCATTTTGTTTCCGGTTTACTGAGTTACATATTTTGTAGGCTGTACTGTGCTACTGCTATCTGCACACCAAATCTTTTCTTCTTATTTTTTCATTATTTCCACTGGAAATATGAATGTTAATGTTGAGCCAGCTTAAAGTTTCTGCTGGCATTGCTCTGAGGATTAGATATCTCATACATGCTCTATTGGTAACTAATTTACAGCTTTATGAGGCTACTGTGCTGGCTGATTAAACTGCTGCACCACTGTAAGGGCAACTTTTTTTTTTAAAGCTTTCCAAGGGGTCACATCTCCAGAGAAATCTAGACAGTGGAAGCCACACGATAGCATAGCAGGGACCGTCTTTAATCATAGGGGTTATTTTTATTTATTTATTTTTATACCTGTTCACAGCTCAGACTAAGGGACAATTAAATAACATTTTAAAACAACAGAAAGACATCTAAGGTAACTCTTTCCGCTGAGGTGTCGAGAGCTTGCCTGCAAATAATTACAGTGATTAAGTAAAGTGGAGAAACTAATCAGCGGAATCACCCACTGTTGCTGTTGGTTGAGAAGAAAACTCGCAGACATTCAGGTCTCTACTGCACACAGCCGAATAACCACAATGATCATTAGCTGTTCAGACTAGTTTGTATTGGAAAACCCTTTTAAGGAGCAACAAAAACTGCACCCTGTGTTCTGCTCCAGAATATTTCCAATATTTAATGATATATAATGTTTTTTAAAAAATAGAAAAAGAGATAGGAAAATTGGAAGAGATGAGATATTATAAGGGAAAGACTGAGATTGAAGTACTACATTCACTAGAAAACAACCCACTTCCATCAGATATGAGATGGGTTTATTAAACGGGCTGTGTTTAAATTACACTTTTCCACTCGTTGTTGTCCACTCAAAGCACTTCTGGGCCCTATTCTTTCACTCACACACTCATTCATGCAGCACTTCTCAGTCTGAGCTGCTTGTTTTGCCCTTTGTGTTCATACACACGCACAGAGACACACACTCACAACACAGCAAAAATCCTGATGAGCACATCAGGAGCAGTGTGGGATTCAGAATCTTGCCCAAGGACACGTTGACATGTGGACTAGGGAAGCCAGGAATTGATCTTGTTGACCTTCCAATTGGCAGATGACTGTTCCACCTCCTGAGCCGCGGCTGCCCTGGTTGTGTATTGCTGTATTGTGTCCTCCGGCACCAAAAATCCCATCTGAATTTCCCATGAAAGAAATGAGTTTTATTCTCCATCCTGTCCATTGTGGTGTAAACCATGCAGTGCAGATTTGTCACCGTGCTGTGTTCTTCTCAAAGGGCCTAATTGGGTGCAGTGATGATATGATGAAGAGATCGGTTTGAAATAGAATGAAAACCTGATTGTTGATATTTTTTTTAGTTTTTTTATGCAGTGCAGACCGGTCCAGGTCGCAGGTACCCCGCCTTTGGCCCATTGTCATCATTCCCTGTTGGGAATAAGTGGTATAAAAAATAGATGGATGGATGAAATCAGTCATGGATCATGTCAGAATGTCCCTTCCCCACCATGAGCTAGCCAACAGTAACCTGTAATCCAAACTGTTGATTCTGGCTGCAGTTTTGCATGCCGAACTGGCTGCTCCGCTTTTGTCTCCGGCTTCGGGAAATAATGAGTCGAATCGTGCCCATGGCTGTTGTCATCCAAAAAATGGGGGAAGAGGAAGGAAGAAGAACAATGTTGGAGGATTGAATGTCAGTCAAGCAAAGCACACGCCACGCTTCACCGCGCTAATCCCCATATTTGCTGAATAAGTTAAACCTCTCATTGTTTGTTTGTTTCAAGGTAGCGCTGAAACTCCTAAATCAATTAAACAAAAGCTCACAGCGGCACTACTGTTACATACGAGGGCAGATGAAAGCCTGCATCCACCGAGTGGGCCTGACACCGTCTGATGCCGATGTGGGCTGGTGCCGCTTAGCACCGGCCCCTCCCGGCCTTTTTTTTTTTTCTCTTTTTCTTAAATGAAAGTGATTAGATGTGATTTCTCGATTTCTGAAAAAAAAGAGTGATTTTTCAACGCAGCTTTTGCTCACAAAATATTTTCATCACAGAATCATTTGCGGAGAGCATGGCAGGGATTCAGCGAGGCGTCATCAGCAGATTGAATCCGCTGGATGCGACACCCTCATCACAGCACAATTTATCTGCAGGGAGATGACACAGCTGTAATGGATTCTTTCACTGCAGATGGATGTTTTTTCCAACACAGAGTAATATATTCAACATAAAGCATAGTTAGAGCTATCAGCCACTAGATTAAAACCACTGACAACTGAGGCGAACACTATTGATTATCTCATTGCTGTGATACGTGTGAAATAGAGGGACATATTATGCATTTCTTAAAGCTGAATTACGATGTTGCCACCGCAGGTCTTCTTCACTAACTGTTATCAACAACACATCATGGGTGTGGAGGTGGTTAGTATTAGAATACTACAGTTGTAATGGTGTGCTCACTCACATCCACACTGGTTTAGCATCAAAGAAATAACTCCAGGCTAACAGTTCCCCAAAACTGGTGAAAGACTGTCAGGCCGTCAGCCAGATCCTGGCAAAACACTCCGGTTGTTCTCCCACTCGAGACTGTGTACCATGAACCAGAGGTTTTCTGACAAGTAGCAATTTAAAGAAATGTAAAAAGAACTAAACAGTCTGTCACAAACATCACACCTGATAGTCCCAAAGTGCACAAGCCCCAAGTGTTTTGGAAAGGCACACAACAGAGTTTTGGTGTTTTTCTTGTTTTGTTTTAAGCTTTTTTAAGGAACTGAAAGGCGCAAAAAACAGGATGAAAAATGTAACCCATTAGTCCCTCAGAAGACGGTCAGTCTCTAACACCAGTCTGATGTTTATGTATTCAATTTAGGGAAAGATGTGGAGGTAATCCTCATTTGTCACAGTTTTACCGTTGAGCAGAGTAGAGCAGAAGCTCACATTAGAGCACACATAAATGGAGTGTAACGTCCCTCTCTGCTTAGGACTCGCTCCACTCTCTCTGTAAATGGCAAAAAGTGCTGTGCTACTATTTGGGAAAATCTTCAGATGCCCTTAGAGATGTTGGTTTGCAGCTGGAGAAAGACTGTTGCATCACTCAGCAGCTGGCTTTAGAGTTTTACATGAGCAACACCAAGACTGAGAAAACTGGGGCCAAAGAAACAGGAAATAGGACAGGATTCACGAGGGATCGGAATCACTCTGCGATGCTGTGAAATCCTGGTCATTTATTTACCTGTTGGCTGATTCTTTTTTTATTTTGTTCTTTTTTGTTTTAAGTGTTACACCCTTTCAGGGAGAAAAGGCAGAGCCGTCAGCAGTTTCGCTTCCCCTTTCTCTGCTGGAGGACAAACTGCTCTTCTGGGTGACTGGCCTATACATGCCCTCCCCTGGCATCTGTCCTTACTCTTCGAAAAGGTCTCATCCCGTGGTGATGACACTTTTTTTTTTTTTTTTTTTGTCTGCAGCTATGCAGAACACATCCTGCAGATTTTCCACCCTTACTGAACACCAGCTGTTTGACATTCAACTAATTTCTCCCTTTGCTGCTTTCAAAACTTCCAGGTGCTCTCAGCTTCTCTGCCAAGTGAGCATTTGGGACTTGATTATTGTTGGAAAGAATGGTGATTCAGTCAATTTTGGGGGGCTTAATGGGATTTGGTTGCCAACGCTGCACACTGAAGATGTTCAGTGGCTATATGCTTCAGTGGGATTCTTAGATTTGCATGGTCTCACTTGTGTGTCCTTTATTAGATCATTTCCCTTCAAGAAGACAGAAAAAAAACTACCATTATACTATCATTCCGTTCCTACGTCAGTTAAAAATTATTCCTAAAGGTTAAAAGTTTTTATTTTTTATTTTTTGTCATTAACTTTTTAGATTTTATTGTTGATTTAATTCGATAACTCCTTCATATGTTCCCTCTGGATCACTCAGATCAACCTACGCTCTGAGGAGACCCTCCTTTACTGTTGTTGCCCTGACATTATGGAACTGACCCTGTGTGATCAGCAAGCTTCAGCAACAAAGGCTCATTTTGAAACATATTCTTATTCTAAGGCTTTTTATTTCTTATGATTGAGCTTTTTTTGTTTTTGCTTTTACATTATTGGTGCTCAGAAACGGAATTGCATTTTGTTTCTTGTCTTAATGTAGTTTATGTGAATTGTGGGTAGCTCTTTTCAAAACTCCGGAATCATAAATTAAATTACCTGAATGCAAACATAGGAATAACAATGGCAGGCATGTTCCCAAACCTTCTTTCTGCAGCCTTACTGACAAAAATATAATTTTGTGTCCTGGTATAGAAACATAAACTTAAGTAAGGCCTGACACTCAAAGGGTCATGACAAAAAACACTCAAAAAAACAAATCCATTACTGAAGCTTTTTGGACTGTGCATATTTGTATGTTTTTTCCATGTCTGCTTACGTTTTGGAAGGGACCAAATGCAGTTTATTTTCTTGAATGTTCGCGTGTCTTTGTTTTGGTTTTATGGTACCACTCTTTTCTGATTAAATGGATTATAAATGTTTTAAAAAGCTGTTCTAAAATTAGTTTAAACAGAAGAAACAAAAAAAAGCTCAAAAATAGTCTAGCAGTTTATACCTTTAGTTATCACATGCAGTTATTTACCCCTATTGGAACTTAAGAAATCCCCTTTTTCCGTGATATGACAATTATCTCTTTTTATTTCTTTATAACAGCTTAAGAGAGAGAGAGAAATACTTCACGAAGACAGCTGAATCTAAACCAAAGAGTACAGTGCCTCTAAAGGCTGGATTGGGTATTTCATGTGTGGACTCATTGTCTCTTGTTTTTCATTAACTGAATGGTGTTTTGTTGATTTCCCTTCTGACAGCCAGGTACAATGCAGGGGAAAATGTTTTATCTTTCCAGGTAACAGTATTGATGCATTCCATTTCATTTCATTTAATAATAACACTTAATTAGTGTTAATGAAGGCTGATCTGGAATGACTGTTGAGTGGGAGGCATGAAATAAATTACCCAGAAGCTGTTGATGAACTTACGAGGCTGACATTGAAAACAAGGTTGTCAGTTTCACCGCGTGAAATTACAGAGAAGACCTTGTGAGACTGGAGGGTTTAACTCCTGTAGAGGAAGCCTATTTTGCAGACAATGCAAACAAGATGGAGTCACAAACACAGAAGCACATATAAATGATTCAGTTTAACGTCCACATTATCTCCTCCCTGTAACATGCATGCAGCTTTACAGTTTTCCTGTTGAATTACTGCATGTTCTGTCTTTGCCAGGGCAGCAAGCATCTACTTTGCAGTATGTTTTTTTTTTAAAGTCATCCGTCTTCTGATGGCTTCTGCTCTGAGCGAGGCACTCACAGCTGTGAGGTGAGCGGGTTAGTGCTGGTGAAGCTGATCAGGGCAGGCATCCTGTGTGGGCTCGTGGTGAAGCGGTGATATTTTTTCATTTGCGCACTGAACAATCTTTACATAGTCAGCACTAACCCAAAGACTAAATGAAAAACGAAAACAAGCCATGGTCTGCCTGAGTAACCAGAGGGCAGCTCAGTGTGTCTTAGTTCACATGAATGCAAGCAGGAGCTAAAAAGCTGAAAGCATGGAGAGAAGAGAAGCAAGAGAATATGAAAAGATGTTTTATAAAACACAGGAAGGGGTTCATATTTAGAAGAAAGCCAATTGGAGCACCACATCAAAGCGAAAGTACTTGGGAGAGAAACTTGACTAATTCGAGGGCTGATAAATGTTTGCTTGATGTGTCAGCTTAAGTGAAAGACGATAAGCTCAGTAAAAAACCAAAGATGAAAGCAATACAAATTACTTGATTAATATCCACACATATAATTGGTATCATAATAACTAATTAATGAATTACTTCACTAAGCTCATTTTCTCTCGTGCAGAAGCTTTGAGTGCAATCTTAAAGTTTTACTTATCATATCAGGTTTTTCATTTCTCTTAGAAATGGTGTGAGAATCTGAATTCTCAGTAAGGCAGTGGAAGGGCATTATTAATAAAAATAAATGTGAATGAATCAAGTGACCTTCAAAGACACTTCAGTGGCTTGTTCGAATTCTGAATTAGATGGGGAAAGTATGAAAATTGCAGGGTTGTTATAGAGGAAAGTTCAAATGTAAGTGCAGGCACCAAATGTACCGAGGCCTGCAACAATACATGAGATACGCCGCATACATAACATCTCCACAGATGGTTTTGGTGCACCCCAGCTATCACATTAGGATTTCCACACTTTGAAGGGGAGATTAAATCAGATTTATTGTAAACAGGATATTATGTTTACATGTAGCAACACCAAAAGGGAATATTACATTTCAGGAATATTAACAGGATATTGATGTGCAGGGCAAGTTGCTCTGTCACATCTGATCAAGCGCTCTGCACTTCAAGGCTGGCATGGCACTCTGCGTCGTGCTCAGTCGCGCTAACTAAACTGCACCCGAAAGTCATTTTCAGAGGCAATGAGCCTGTAGAAGACAGAATGGGCTCCAAGTGTCTCCCCAAACCCTACAAAGAACCTTAAACAACATTTTGACTTTGTAATGTTAAGTCTCCTTCAGGTGCATTCCAATAAAAAAATGATCTCACACAGGCAGCAGAGGGTGCCCGGAGGCTGAGGCCATCTTAATATTTCAAATTACAAACTGCTGCTGATGCCGGTGACAGCTGAGTGTGTTGTAGCCAGTAAAGGTTATCAGCATCTCTGATCCGTGGTCACATTTCAAAGCGTAGCCAAAACCTAGGATTTTTTTAAACCACATTGATCCTGAGCTGACGTCCACATCATTGTCTGCTTCCAGCATCTGGCTTTGAATGATTTCATCCCACACACGGCCAATACTTTTTTTTGTGACTTGTTTACTTGTATGAGAGAAATAGGGGAGAGGGGATAAGTAGGGAAAAGAAGGAAAGGGAGACAGGTGAAGGGAATGGGTTG
The DNA here is from genome assembly GCA_907169785.1 of Menidia menidia. Taxonomy (NCBI): domain Eukaryota; kingdom Metazoa; phylum Chordata; class Actinopteri; order Atheriniformes; family Atherinopsidae; genus Menidia; species Menidia menidia. The sequence continues at coordinate 5,839,392 of CAJRST010012224.1, read as the reverse complement.
TAGGGGCAAGAGACAAACAGAGAGAAGCAAGAAGCTGGAAGGAAACTAAGGGAGGAGAGAGGAGCTTTGGGAGCAGAACATTATTTAGACTAAATGAGGTCAAGACCTTGAGATATACGCTGAATCTCAAATACAGTTTCTTGCTATTGCAGCTTGCAGTGCTTTATGTCTGTGTGTGTGTGTGTGTGTGTGTGTGCTAGCACTTGCACATGCAGTCAATAGAATACCAACCAGGTCAGTGTCATTTTCTCCCAACACTTAAAAGCTGATTTGAGCACTAAATGGACTTTGTTCAGTGTAAAAATACCTCATACAAGCACCTTTGTCTCCATAAGCCTGTGTCCTCTGTTTTCACATTTTTGTCTCCCATATCTCTATTTCTTCTTGTATCACCGCAGGGTAATAAGGTCACTAAAATGTCGACCTTACATCGACTGCACCTTCCTGCATCTTTGCTCCAATCAGCCACCTACTATCAGTTGCCTTGGAAACAGAAAGCCAATAAGCGAACAGATCAGAGAGCAAAGGTGTTCTGCTGATGTGGACTGTTGTATCGCTGTCTAAATACCAGGCAGCAACAGACACACATGTTTAACACTGCCTTTGTTGGTAACCGAGCATGAAACACAGAACTGCAGTGGTTTTTCTTTAGTTTAACCCGTATTTCTGCCAGGGATGTGCGTACGGGGGGGGGGGGGGGGGGGCCCCCAGTGGGGGAGAATAGGGGGGGGGTTGTTAAGAAGCTAATACTTGACAAAGGCCAACCTGAGAGTGCTGGCCTGGATTCTAGTTACAAAAGCAGACATGGTACTATTCCAACATGGAAACTCAAAAACAACAGTGGCTGCTTAGAATTAGATTCAGTAATCACATTATTACCAAAAAGGCAAACGTCTGGAGCAAATGTTGTTTCATTTCTTATTTTACAAACTTGTAAAATTTTAGGGGGTGGATTTACTGTCAGTACAGTTTAGCCATGAAAATTTGGACTAACCACGCAGTCGTCACTGAACATACCATTTAGTATAAGTGAGATAAGTGCTCTATTTTGGAGCAAAGATACTACAGTGCTGTTCTGCTCCACATACACCAACCCCCCCCCCCCCCCACACACACACACTCACAACCCCCCCCTTCTGCTCAGACTATTCGACCATATTTTCCTCCTTTTATTTCCCTGGATAATCTATATCTGTTTTTGCTTCTCCCTTTGTCTCTAGCTGGTGGGATTTATCTACGCCTGTTATGTGGTCAAGCTCATCTCCGAGGAAGAGGATAGCTGTAAGTACAAAGTCACAAAAATGCAGTCGCTCGTGCCCACAAGCTGCACGGGACACAAAAGCATTCCCAAGTTTCAACTCCACTAATGTTTTTAAATGATTTATGTCTTTTTAAGGAAAGACATGTAACAAATGAACAACGCTATGTTCATGTTTATAGACACAAAGGCTAAAGAAAAAAAACTTGATGACGCAAGTTCTATTTTTTCTGTTAGTGACCTTCTGTTTCTGGAGTTTAGGCCTCACATCTGTGTTATTCCCTGACTTTAGAAAAAAAAGCGCATGTTGTTGTTTGCTCTGGCTGAAGTAGAAGCCTCACTTTTATGTCCATCCAGATGTGGTAGATGCCATCTCCATAAAATAACAAGAAAGCAAAACCCAAATGTCCGAATCGATGCTTCAAAACCGCCATTCTCCGAATTGCCCAAAGACACCTTGACATGCTGTCTGGGATCAAACCTTTGGCGGTCAGACGCCCTTAATTTATTAGTTTTTCAACAGTTCCCTGCAAACGTGTGAACTCTATGGCCTTGGTGTTCAGCTATAATACCGCACACCAAAGTAGACTGGAGCCAGACACTTTGCACAGTATTTGCTGGGTTTGGAGCACTTTTGTTGGGATGGCACTGGAACTGATGTCTTGTTATCGTTAGAATAAAAGTCATAAGAATGTCACTGCATAAAATATCTACATATATTCATCGCTCAGCTCGGTCATTAAAGTGGTAACTGGAGGATGTGTGGAGCTGTTTGGTGGAGGAGGAGGGGGGGAGGATATTTTGCTTTAAGTGCTTGACACAAAAGTTCGTTTTTAGACTCCGTGAAGATTTATTTTTTGTATTTAGTTTTCAAAAAATGTGGCAGGCAAATATATTCATAGTGACTGATTAAATAGTTTCTTAGTTTAGCTTTTTTGCAGGGAACGAAAAAGCTCAGGCCAAAGGAAAATGCTAACTCCAAAAATGTATTTCAAACCTAAATTGACCTTGGTTCAACTATCATAGCTTGTCATTTATACTAAGAAAATTCATATTAGATTTAACAGGGATATATTGCCAGGAGAGTGCAAATACCAATAATAACATAGGTCTTTGTTTAGATTTCACTCTTTAGGAGCTGGGGAGTGGAGGCCTGTCAGTGGCAACACTTATAAAGAAATAAGGACGGAGACAGGCAAGAAATTATACGCCAAAAACAGTTCCCTATTCACACAACAAAGGCTTCCAATTTCCAATAAGATTAACATTTTTTCTGGCAGATTTTGTCATATGCACCTAGTTCACTAATTAGGATGATTAAAGCTAACTTTACAGTTAGAAAAAAGAAACACTTCTGACATTCTGCTATTTCCAGACAGTTATTCAAAGTGGTAATGATCAAGATTCTTTTTTCTTTTGTAGCCATTAGATAAATGTTGGTTGCGCAGCGGGATAGCCGTTGAGTAATGACTCCATCAAAGTTTCGATTAGTTCCTTTTAAGACCGGCTCTCACTGTTTAGTTAGAGCCGGGTACTCAATTTACTGCACAAAGACAGTGCGAATGGTAACTAAAATTTGCTGTCGATTTTAATTTACAACCATGAAATAATGACCAGTCCCTGCCAGCTTTTCCATAATCAAACTAAATATTCCTCTGTCACCACGTCTTGACTATGGGGGAGACGAATGAACAAATTACCCCAGTTTCCTTCTGCTCCCTTTCCATCCAACTACAATCCAATATTTATATTGTTCCAGAAGAGTCCTGATTTTTCATATGATGTGTAAATTAGCATCCTCACCATTTACTGATGCATATAGAGCACACAGACATAAGGAAACAAATGTTTACGTATTGCAGTCCGGAGCGAGTTGATCCCGGTGTGATTAGGCTTGCCATCTCTTGGGTTTTTGGCATAGAACATGTGCTTCCAAGCTCTGACTACTGCTACCCTGCTGCCCGAACAAATGTATTTCTAAAAGAAAGAAAATAATTTCCCTTCACTCACAGGAAAGTCTGAAAAGCAAGTGTTCGGGTCTTTTAGCATCAAGACAGAAACATTCAAACTCACTGCTTTATAACCTGAATCCTAATTTCAGATTTACTTAGAGACTGATAAGTACTTTGAGCAACAGCAGTAATGTCTGCACAAGCTTCCAGATGAGAGAACAGAGCATATTTTACACACACGTGGCACCTCCAAAACCGCTCAAAAGTATTACTTATTCGGGACACAGCAAAGGGCGGGTCATGATCTGACAGCGAATGACACTTTGCACTTTTCAAATGATTAAATGATGCTCCTTGACTCTCCTTAAAATGTCGTAAACTAGCGAGCAGGACCACTTACGTAGGAGTGAATAGGAACACAGTTTAATCCCTTTCTGACACTCATGCTTTTTAAGGTTTGGAAAGGTTGGAAAATAAAAACTCTTTAAATGTCAGTTGTTGCTTTGTCCTCTTCTTTGTGGAAATCCAAAGGTTGGCAGACCTGCTGTGCTTAGTTACAGTTGCTAAGCTCTTGACTACACACCGGAGAGGTATAGTGAATAGTCATTTTGTAATATCCTTGGCAAAGTAATCTTTGAGTGGTTTTAAGACGGGCTCTGGAGCCCTTCCAGTCCCTCCAACCTCCCCGGTCTGCTTGTCCTCCTCTTAACAATGCAACACCGACTTTACTAACAGAATTCATTGTGTAACCTGTAGCCTGCAGGTTTCTCACAGCCGGCTCATTCTTTTACAGTAGCATGCAGGGAAAGAGATGAGGGATAGAGTGTGGAGGATGAAATAGATTCTTGCCTCATTCAAACTGTAAGAAATTCCCACAGACTCCATCACTAAGCAACAAACCAAGGAAGAGGAGGAGAAAATATTCACAAACCCATTTGTGCAGCATTCATCTGTATTCGGTCTTTTGTCAATTTATCATTTTGTATCTTCACAAAAGCAACACTGGCTGTCAATTTGCGTTTTCCAGTCTGAATTAGTTGTAAATGTGAAGTGCGTACAAGCTAAAAAGGAGCGAAAATGAGTCAAACTGACATGTTAATTCAGCGATTCTTGTATTTTAAATGCACTCTGCGTCTATGTGCATTAACATGAATGAGCCCATTAACCTGAGGCCATCAGTTTCTTTATTCAGTTAAAGGAGAAGCAGCCGCTCTTCCTGAGGATCAATACCCAGGCATGTCTTATTCAACACTGAGCTGAGGATGCTGTTTGCTGAGGCATAAATATTGATGGGTAATGAATGCAAACAGGATGAGTGGAAATGGTTTGAAGCAAAGCGAGTAGACACATTTCCCTGCTTTCCCTCCATCCCAAAGCTGATTGGGCACTAAGACTGACAGGGGAAATGATCCTGTCTCATAAAAACTGCAGGTCACCACTGTGAGGCCCCTGGTGTCACCAGACAGTCGCTCTGCTCATCAAGGTCACAGTAAAATATTTAATCACCACATTGTTAAAGTAGGGAGAGCAATTTATTGCGATGGAACGCTTTTCTCACCCCATTTTAATGGAGTGTAATTGAGTTTCAGGGGTTATTCTTTATTTTTCACAAGTTTATTTTTTTTTAACACTGTATGTAATAAACTTGGTGATGGCATAAAACCCCTAAAATGTCCCAAGTTGCCTTTTGCCTCCATGTCTAAATAATGAATGTCTTATAGTTAGTATTTGGCCTTTCCTTAATTGTTGCATTTTGGCCCCCGGCTGTCGGTGCTGCCATTACTGCTTATTTTGCACCACGTAGGAGAGTCTGGTGGAGTTAGGCAGCAGCATTTGTTAAGACAGAACTGGAGGACATGTTAATGTATTTATATGAATGTTTCAGCGCTCGATGATGTGGAACAGTGCTGCTTTAGATCTTCCACTTGTTGAATTATGCTTTCTTTTTTAATAAAACAACTAAATGCTGCCTGGGCTGGTAAAGATTATAAGATGTGTTGTTATTCCAATACTGATTTGAATCCAAAATGTCAGTCAGCAGATGACGACAGAGCCAGTCGTCTTTGTTCATGCTGAAGGGCCACAGGGCCTTTTTGAAAAGAAAATCAAGCTTTAATTTAGTTGCTGCTTATTCCCTGGTAAAGAATCACTTCAGTGGCAAATTTAGAGCTTCCAGTACATCTGACATAGCATGTCCCCAGACTGTGTTTGGGCGCAAACACACTCTTGCAGGTATCAGGAAAAAGTCACATATTTCAGATGTACTCAGCTGTGAGTAAAGCTTTCAGAAAGAGAAACAATTTGAGCCTTCCAGGCACTGTCAGAGCTCGTGTTAAAGTGTGTCCCAGGCATCATTTTCATGTAACAAACAGATTATTTTCTCCAGAAAAATTCTGAAATCTGTTGTAATCTTCTCGTTGCATAGCCTGAGTGCTACACACTATAGCAGTCTAGGAGAGTAAACAATAATCAGAGAGATTTGTGGGGAAATTTGCTTTGGGTTAAGAAGCTAATACTCCCTTAAGACTGATGAAGATTTTGAATTGCTGAGAGAGCTAATTACTCTGATAATTATTCGTTCGGCGCGGGGTTGTCTGTGTGTATTCATGTGTGTGCCAGTGTGACATTATTCATTATCGCCGCTCTCGTCTGTGTCAGAACTACTCCGATGCTCAGATTCTTATCAAAAATAGGAGGAATCGCCTTCAGCACACACAGATACAAACACAGATAAACAAAGCCAAATTTACTTGATGAGTCTGTCTGAATGGAAGCATACAGGGGAATCAACAGGAGAAATTCACATATTAGAGCGTCTCATAGAAGCCGTGCTCTGCTTGCATCCAATTTTACCAGGCTCTGGAGAGAATTGAGGAATCCAAAACCTTATGAATAACATATCCGAATTCTTAAATTGGGTCTCCACAGCTTGACAGTCAGCACACTGACAGGTTTAGAGGATCCATTTCCTCTAATGTTCAAAGGGTCGAGTCTGGCAGAAGCTCAGCAGAGACTATTTGACTGCAGGATGAATCAGCAGGAAAGCCTCACCGTTTACACCAGGCCGTCTCTCCAACAAAAGGATCCACACAAAGAAGGAAGACATCCAGCTTTGGCTGAGCCTGTCATAATGAGCCCAATGATCAGAGAATAGCATCAAGAAAACCGCTGCCTGTAAAAGAAGATCATCTCTTTCCTCCTCTGATGCGTTCAAAATCTTTCATGGCCTCAACGTGAAGAAATGGAAAGCTAATAGATAAGATGACATAACAATGACGGTTTTCCACATTTGCCACGAACAGTCTTAGTTTTTTTAAATTAAATTCACTCTGACCAAAGAGTAATAAAGGCTAAGTATTCAGATCTCTACTACTCAATTTTTCCCACAAATGTAGTCTAATGAAAACATGTAAATTTGAAAATGAGCTAACACCTACATAATGACAGAATATAACAGATGCTAAACAGCTATTGGAATGGTTGGAATTTGTAATATATAATTGGGAGAGCCTAAGCCATTGAATAAGAGATCAAAAAGAAGATGAGAGATAGACGAAATGGACATTGTTACCATGTCAACAACCATTTGCTCTAATTTCATAAAGATATAACAATTCAGACTGTATATTCTATGTCTTTCTTTTCAGAATACTTTCTATGTAGAACAGTTAAGAAGAAAATCCATTAGAAATGAAAAGAAATATCTAGATTAGAAGGTTTTAGACTTAATAATAAAAAACTACTAAATTGTAATTGCTGTTTTTTTTCCTACCAGTTCCTCACTTTGAATGTATCATAAATGTCTCTTTCAAATTATTAGCAACATCTTTTTTTTTTTTTAAGTTAGCTGCTATAAACAGGGAAGGTCGGAGTTTACAGAGCCGATATAGAGCGAATACGTTTTTATGTGAGTTCTCAGTGGTGTTACCAACTGGCTTGTTGCCGTTATGTTCTGCCGTGCATGTTTTAACCTTTTAGGACAGTTACCACATAACTCAATGACGCCGTGCTTTCCACAGGGATCCGTGCACGCCAGCAGAAATGCAGATAAGAGAAATGTGAGTGTTTGAGAGTAGAATGTTAAAATGATCGGCTCGGTGTGTGTTCTCAGCTTTGACTCATTGGTTTGAGCTCTGACTCAGTCCACACACACAGTCAGAGCCACTCTCTCATGTTCTAATAACATGCTCCAAGAGTTATTAAGTACTGCAAATCTCAAAAGAGGCAGACCCTGAGGAAGCTGAGTGGGTTACTCCACTCCCCTAAAATGATCTGCTTGAAAAGAGGTGTAAATTAATGGCAGAACAGGGAGCTGTTATTTTGTCCAAAGCATGTCACAGACATTTCATTAAGGCCTCAGGAAATCCTGTCAGCTTGCGGAGAAAAAAAAGGGTATAATGGTTTTCCTTCGAAGCAACCCCAGAGAAGTTTGTGAACCCTAAGACTGTTTGCTTTCCACGCATATTGAAATACATCGACATAATATTTGCATAACTCTGGTGTTTCTTTAAAATGGTCTTTTGCATGCCCATATGTTTGGAGATGCGTGTTCAGCCCTTAAATTTCTTTTTTTAGGTTGACCCTACTTTTAGCTAATTCCTTTTTATGGTACAGAGAAAACCATCTCCTCCATGGTAGCCCACAGCCGCTTCTCTTTTTCCAATTCAGCAAAGTGTGAATAGTGTGTGACATGATGTGCTCAGTTTTACAGATGTTCGGTGGGCTGGGACATTTTAATTCCAACTCTGGCTGTCAGTGCTTGTTTTTTTAAATGAAAATGCCTCTGTGTGATTAGTGCTTGCTGCAACATGATATTTGGACTCGCGTCCATGTTCGTTTTTTAGACTAAATGGGGGGGGAAAAAAGCACTTTTCCTCTCTGCAGTGGCGTTCTAAATCCACATTGTGATAGATGTTATGAAATCTCACTGAATAAATGAGAAAGTGTGCTGCTTACCAAGGCGGGGAAGTGGCCTTTATGAGCTGTACAACATCAAAGTAGAATGCCTCCTCTCCTCAGAAGTGGGGCTGAGAGCCTGTGTCTGAGCAGAGCAGCCACCTGCTGGCAGCTTCTCACCCTCACAATCTTTGGAGCTATCCTAGATCGTACTGGAATCAAGCGCACTCCCTAGGCGCGAATGTATTGCGGCATAATTCTAACCCTCTTTCCCCAAAAATAGTATCACTGGATTTTCATAAAGTTGAGGCCAAATATTCCCTGGTAGCAAGTTTATTCCTGCATTTCTGATTAGCGGCAAAGTCAGCAATGGAGGAGTCAGTTCAAGTACAAGATGTTCCAATGAGACCTCTGTAGGTGGATGAAGCCTGAGGCAATGAATCATTTGTGGTGGGAGCCTCCCAGATGTTAACTATGAATGTAGGCTTTCTCTAATTAAGTTTTTTTTTTCTTTTCTGTGTGTGTGTGCGAACAGTTGATTTCATAGGAGGATTTGACTCGTATGGCTACCAGGGCCCTCAAAAGACCTCCCACCTTCAGCTGCAGCCCATGTACATGTGAGTATATTCACACCGCTGTGTCCGCATGCCCTCCTGCTCCAAACACCACTGTCCATTTCAGGAAAGCCTTCTGCTGTGAAATCTTTGCTGCTGGCCTACGTGTGGATTTTACCTTCACATGTTAACCTCCTCGTCTAAAACACAAAAATATAACGCCAAACTCCAGACACCCCCAGGTTCCAGTCCAAAATTGGAATCAAACTGGTTCATGTGCCAGAACGTGCCTGATCTGTGGGGGCCCGCCCTATAACCCACAGGAGCAAAAGGATTTCCATAGTCCAAGTCTTGTGCCCACGATCAGAGCTATTCGGGAACGAAAACAACAAACATTAGTTGTTTTAGCATTGTGGCTGTTTGGTGTATCGGGGGGTTTGTTCAGCAGCGCAGCTCTGCTGTCAGAGAAAAAAGTCAGCCCCCCTTGACAGCCTGTAAATCTTACTGGCCTATTTTTTTGTATTACTAGTAATGGCAAAGTGTTTTTAGACGTTTCAGATGTTTTTTTATCATTGAAAAAAAAAGCTGCCTTCTTTTTGGTCATGAAAAGTCTCGCTACGGTGCCTCAAGTCTCCCAGACAGTGAAGGAATACACTGAAGATTCAACTCACCATCCACAGTGTGTTTATCTGTTTGAAGCCCACACTGTACACAGTATGGCGTAAATACATCCACCCAGCATCAGCACAATAGCTTATCACTTACCAGCATGGGTTAGAAACCTTTAACAGCATAAACTTAAAATACTGCTCTCAAACGGAATCAAGGTGAAGTGTGAGATTAAAAAAACAATACTGTATTTGCCTCAGTTCTTTTAAAAAAAAAGCTGTTTTGCCATCTTAGGTGTAGTCGAGTTAGACATCAGATTTTTTTTTGTCTTTTTTGTGAGGGCTTTAGTTTTCCCTGCTTGTGGGAGTCTTGCCTTTACCACACTGGTCCAAGGGCCAACAAGATGTCACACAAAAGAAGTCGGGGTCCCGGCGTGGACGTCTGCGCATCAATCTGGCCGCCCCCCCCCCCCCCCCCCTGTCCTGCAGAAAGCAGCGCGCACCAGAGAAAAAGCTAAAGCGACATAACAAACCATTAGATGAAATAATTGTGATTCCACTGTTGTGTGGCTGACAGATTATCAATACCAGTTTGTTTTTTAAAGAGCCGGAGCAAATTAAAGGGAGTGGCACAGACGGAGAGAGAGAGAGTGGGATCAAGAAAAACGAGAAAGAAAGAGAAAGAAAAAACGGAGTGATGGATGACACGTTGGACTAAACAAAGAAGAAGGGCAATAAAGGACCATTCTGTAGTTTTATATGTCCCCCGTGGAAGTCATAACTGAGATCATAAATCATCGACCCCCCAGATAATGGCTGCAAAGACAAACACACACACCCACGCACACACTCAAAATGAATACGAGCGTCCACGCACACACACACATTCAACACTGTAACAAACATCCAGCCGTATATAATGTGCTGATAGACAGCTTTTGTTCAAGCAGAAATGAATGCGCACGCACACCCTCTGAGACACACAAACGTATAGACGCTCACATATATGCACAAACATCATCGATAGGCTATCATTGCTCCCCAGCTGTTGTCCCCTCGGTTCGGCGTTTATTAGCTCAGGCCACAGGGACCAATAAAGCGGAATCAGCCATGCTATCGCAAAGACATTTTTTCCTCTCTGAGAAGCACACACACAATCTTAACCACCCACACACACTAAAATGATGTCACAACAATCCCAACCTCCAGAGTTCGGCAAAATGCCGTTATTTCTTTAAAAAAAGACTACCTAGGTATGTTTTTTTGTTGACCTCCAGCATCCTGTTTTTCTCTGAGGCCTAAATTCTATAAATAACCACTCATGCTAATTGCTGTGCGTATAAGGAATTATGTAAAAATAAATTGTGCTAACATTCATTGTTACGACTCAAGTTCCAAAAAATGTTCTGCCATTAATTTACACTTATTTTCATATGTCAAAAGTGAGACTCTGCAATTTTAGTATGAAACATATCAGAAATGAACTAAATCCATCTTAATGTCAAAGGAAAGAAGACCTTTAATTTTCAGTGGAATTATATCTGTTTTTAGTGTGAAGCATCAGTTTTGATTTTCATCCTCTTCCCTCCAATTCAGAGTGGTCTCCAGATTCTTGCTGATGATCTTATGTGCCGTAGATCATTTAAATTCATAGTTTCAAAATGATTGTTTTGCTTAACGGTATTCAGTGATTGTTCTGAGAGAACCTGTCTCCCGCAGGTGCTCTTTTTATTCCCAATCTTTTTTCCCCACTAATTTATTACTATAATTGTTCATGGTTTTTTAGTTTTCACTTCTGGCCTCTTTTGGCCATCTTTGAAAATTCAGACAGAATTATAGAACAGACCAAAAAAGGCATACATGCTTATGTTTAGATATTCATAGAAATGCACACAGATGTCCACGAGTAAAGAAACACTCACACATCCAGCTAATGCACATAAACAGAATAAACACAGTTTATGTCTGAGCTATTCAGCAGCTGGTGGCCATCTGCATCTAAATACAGGTGATTAAAGCTGTAACTACACACTCATGTGCTCTATCATGAAGGTATGTTTCAGTTTATCTTGTCTGTGCACGATTGTAGAATTGTAGATTGTAGAACTCATGCAGTCAACAACAGGAGGCACAGTTTGTACAACTGTTCATGTGTTCATGCATTATTAAGCTGTCTGTAAAGTATCTCTCACTCATAAAACACACAAAACAAGTGTTTACATAGTTCTTGCGACATCATGTTGGCATGCATATTTGTCTGAGTGAAATATATTCAAGGGTGATGTTGAGCAGAACGAACAGCGCAGGATTTCATCAGAAATCTCTCAAACTTCCATCTTCTGGCCTACCTTAAAACTTCTTAAAAAGCTCTAAAGTTCTCTGTAGATGATATCACACACTGCATGTTTTTTTATCTTGGGAGCTTAAATGTGCCTTCAAATGCTGACTTTACCGGTGGGAACAGTTGCAGATTAAGAAATGAGGTTAGAAATCTGCTTGATGTTCATATACATTTTCCTTTTAACCACCCTCTCATTCCCCCCCCTCACAGGTCAAAATAAATCCAGGAGCTCCTCCAGGAGAGCTGCCTCCTAGCGCGCGCAGCTTGAAACCCTGCTTTTACCACTCCAACCCTCCAACAAACAGAGACTCAGACAGGGAGACTGTGAACAGATGATACTCTACTTTTCCAAACACAAATCCCCCCCCAAATGCCTGCTCAGATGGCGTCTGGGCCCTGTCTGCCCACTCAAGCAGTTCCTGATGAAATACTGGCACCACGTGGCTGGCGGTGGTAACTTCAGGAGCCACTGTGAAACGCTCTGTGAAAGCCCACTGGGAGCCTATGACTTGCCCCCCTCTATCGTGCTAATGGATCCCTGCACTGTGACGGAGAGCAAAGAGGCAGCCGTGCGTTTCCTCAGGACCCCCATGACAATTTACATTCCTGCTGTCGGAAAAAAAGAGGAGAGAGAATGTCGCTGTGGAGCCCCGTTCCTGGAGGCTGAAGCGGAGGCCCGTTGTTGTCTCCACGCCTTCTGTTGGTGAAGCGTCGCGCAGTTACGCCTGACCAAAGAGTTTCAATGAATTCATCCCAGAGACACAGCTTCTCAACCCCCTCTGAGACTTTTTCGCTCTCGGTGCCTGATCGCCTTCTCACCAGACGTGTGACCAGGAACCTGCGCACAAGACTGACCAATCGAGGAATGTTGGACATCTCTTTTGATAAACCTGCCACTCAGTGCGTCTGTGAGCCCACTGGGACTGAAACTGAGCTCCAGTTGTTTCATGAATGTTAGCCGACAGCGCGGCGTCAAACTCCCGCGCTCTCACCTCGTACCTGCATGTAGACAGGAAGCAGACACCTGTACACACACACACACACACACACACACACACACACACACACACACAAACTCATCTTTTCTACGACTAATGTGAATCTTAATGTTTACAAAAGAATTTCTGCCCTTCTGACAGAAAGACTGTAGTCTTGGTGGACAGATGGCCAACACCTCTGAGCGGCAGCTTCCCAGAGGACAGGGCTTGTTCCTCTGCTATGAAAAGAAGTCACCCCAGATGTGTCTGCCTGCCGCTTTCTAAATATTTTGTCTTCCGCTCAAGGCAGACCCATAAAGGTAGATAGATGCAGATGTCAGCAGGAGCCGGGCAGCTGCCTTCCATCCTCCTCAGTCTCATCTTTCAGCCGATGAGCGTTTCCCATTTTTCCTTAATTTCATTCTAAAACAAAAAAAAAAAAAATGGTGCTGGAGGGCAGACAAAGCACCCAGTCAGCCTTATTATCAGCAGCCCCTCTGGAAAACAGACGGAGTTTAAAAGTAGCCTCAATCTGCTGCACGCGACGTTTAACCAGAGAGAAGACACACCCCTCACAGAAATGACAATCACAGCCTCAGTTCTGACATGTATTGTGTCTTTCGAACAAAAATCTGATTGCAGGAAAAGAAAATCAGGAGAGAAAAATGAATTTATTTGGTTCATTGTTTACTCTTACAATTCTCCTGCAAGCTATGAGGAACGGACGAGGATTGGTAAGACTGAAGGGCGAGCACATCCACCCTGGCCGTGGGACTGGGCTCAGCAGCGCCCGTCTTTTACTTCACAAGCCCGATTTCAAAGATGAAAGTGCCAACGGACTCTTTTTCTTGGACTGGTTTAGCGACAGACACAACAGGCCTCACTTTTACTCTGCAGGGTTTCCACGGACCGATGAGAAAGATGTTACGAATCATGAAAATCCAGACAGGCTTTTGGTTTGTGAGTTTTGTTTTGATGGGAGAAAAGGAACTGATTTCTTCCGGCAACGTGACTAAAAGTGACTTGTTGTTTCATTTTGTGTTTTAATCACTGGACCAAAAGTTTAAGGCCTTCTCCTTCCTCAAAGGGACACTTACTGGGGCTTCTCTGGACAGAAAGATGGACTTACCAGACTGTTTCCCCCAGAAGACCCCCCTCCCGCCGTCCCTCTACCGGTTATCTTTAGCAGTTTATGCGTTTTGTAACAAAACTCTGTGGGTTTCAGTCAGAGTCGCTCCAGAGGACCGAGCCGGCGTTTTGTGTGTTTGCATGAGGTGTTCCCAAACAGTTGAATATTTAATCTCATGCCGCGTGTGACTAACTAGCTTTGTTTAAAAAAGAGAAAAGAGAAAAAAAAGGAACTGTTTGGTTTGTTGAATGCTCCTCAACTCTCTTCAAAAGAGTTCTAAATGTGAACTATTGTGTTTTTTATTTCTATAAATAAGAGTTTCAAGTGTCGGCAGGAGAGAAATAGCTTCTACAGTGTAAAACAATGAAATGTCACTTTGATCTACTAGACGTTTTTTATTCACGTGTGGCCGTGTTTACCGTTTTTTCTAGTTGACTAATAATGTATATTGTGTGTATAAGTGGGACTACTGTGTTTTATTTCCTCTAAGTGTACAGTCTGTATTTGAAACGGTACGGTCTGATGGAGAGTGGAAGCAGAATTAGTTGCACTATAGTCTTTTTTGAGTAACAGCTGAGCCTTGGCCTGAAATTGACTTTCTCTTCTTAATCTATTTTACCACAGGGATAGATGGACCAGGAGTGTTGATGACAACAAGATTATTGTCTCAATACAATAAAAATGACAACCTCATCTAGGAATAATATTCATATTCAAAACATTCACAGTATACTTTTTAAACATATGCAACCAGAGAGTGTACAAATGGACAACCTTGTGTTTTATTAGGGCCTAAAAGGAAGCGCTTACCAGGTTTTATAGTGACATTCAAGCTGAAAATTAGTTTTAGAATTAGCCTTTAATGAAACTGATCGGTTTAACATGAACTAACACTGTGTAATCACTAGCGGCTCCAGTTTGGCTTCAGCAACAAGCAGCAGACCTTCCACCAGTCACAAAGGATTTTAGAGACATAAAGTGATCCATATCTGTGTGTGTGAGTGTGTGTGTCAGCACATGTGACTTTCTGCTGCCACGCATCGCTTTCTGCATCGTGGATAACTGTACAACGCCTAACCCAAAGCCCCTTAAAGCGCCATCGGACCCCAAACTCAACACTAGGTAGAGCTGAAAGCGAAGCTAAGTTAGAGTGATTCAACAGCAATAACTAAAGCAAACGTGTGTGATTGATCCAAACGTGGCTTTGGGCCAGTAAGAACCCCCCTTCAGTGTATATACAGAGAGGCTTTACACTTGTAGTGGTCAGAGAAAAGCCATGTTTATTTTGGATCAGAATCTATGAACATACAATCAACCCCTGTAAAGTTATGAAGGAAAAGCCTCTGTTTCCCACCAATCCTGTTAAAGTGTTAAACGCATAGGCAGTGTGTGCTTTCATTCCCCCGATCATGAACTGAAAGGACACAGGTTCACTGTGTTGGTGAGCGTTTCAAATTCTGCAATAATCGTTACACGTTTAGCAACTTTCTTTCTGTTGGAAATGTGCCAGCGTGGAAGCAGTGAGTCCAGTGATTCTGTGGTCTGTGGGTTGATTTGCTACAGTTCTCCACCGGCTCCAGCCTTGTGTGTTGACTCTTTCTCTATTTATGATGGTTTTCTTACAGGTGGGTGACTGTACATAAGCGAGACAGCTGGGATTAAAGTAGAGAGTGGAGACGGTTGGTCTTCTTTGTCCTCTGATCTCTGTTCTTTTCCTCAAGATAAACTTATCAGCTATGTACTGTGGCATTTAATGAAAAACAAAGCAACTCCTAAATGCCACAAAGGAAACCAGACTTTTTCCCCATGTATATCGTAAAACCTACAAAGCAAGCTAAAAGTCAATAGTTTGAATCAGTCGTGGAGTTAACACCACCTCCTGAACCTTGTCTCACAGTCCTCCTCTCTTTGATGAGATCCTGCTCTCACATCAAAGATCAATTCCCTCAAATGCCTTAGAATCAAGGTGGAGAAAAAAGCATGAACCCAATTTATAGAAAATTCTGACTCAAATAATGATTAAAAACAGTAAGATGTAGTTTGTATGGTGACTTTTATCATGCACAGTGCAGCAGAATGGCAGAATGAGGTAATGCTGCTGTTCTCCAGCGGTTACCAGTGACTCCAGGCACAATGATGACAGCTTTATTATGGCTCTGAACCCATGCTGGGCTATCATCAGGACACTAAGAGACAACTTTTGGTAAGTTATGCCAAAACATATCATGGAATCTGTGATATTTTCACCTATTTATGTGTTGACGGGTGAAAGCAGGCAAAAGGTCACTGAGAAGTGTCAGGCTGACCTGGTTGTACTGCCATGGGCCCTGAGAAGCCAGGCTCCTCCAGATTAGGGGCCTCAGCGTCTCAAGCCAGAAGTGTAAACACTGTTAGGTTTACCAGAATCCCCCTCTCATGACCTGTGGAACTATTAATACTCTGGGAGAAGAGAGGGGCTTTGAAACACCCCTGATATTTGGATAAAACAGCAACCAAATGTTGAATTCACTCACGTGTACGTAAAAAAACAAAATAATCTCCAGGTGACTCTTAAGACAGAGTTTTTAAAGCGTGTTCACAGTGAGAAGAAGCTCTCCTTTAAGCAGTCTGCCAGCAGTGGAGGGTCTCCGGCCCGGTGGGGCTCCACCACTAGGACTGGGACTGGCCTATCACCGCTCTCCCGCGTGCTTACGACGACACCCGGAAGCAGCGGTCCGCCTGCTTTGTTTTGTTTTGGTTGTCGGGAGTTTTAGGGGGAGAGACGGCCAAGCAGGCAGGGGGTTCCGCCCGGGGCAGACCCGCTCACTAAATGGGGAGTGACACAACGGGGATGGAAGATGACGGACCGACTGCCGACGCCTCTAAGATGCCGAGTTTTATCAGCAGTCTCGAGGAGGGGAGGGCGAAATTGTCCCGCAACCTGCCGACGGAAAGTTCCCCCGCGGACGGTAAAGTCAAGCGGCCGCCGTGGGACTCGAACCGACGTGTCGCCCGGTCTAACTCCCGGCTATCGCTCGACGGAGGCGGCAGGGACTCGGAGGAGAGGAGCGGCGGTGTGGAGAGGGAAGCGGAGGGCAACAACAACAACAACTGCAACGGAGGAGGGAAAGCCAAGAGGAGCGCGAGCGCCGTCGAGATTTTGAGGAAGAATTTCGGGGATTCCAAATCACCGTCTTTCTATTTCAAAACAAACAGTCGGATGCAGAGCGGAGACGAACATGAAACCGACGAAGGAAGCGACGTTACGGACCCACACGGAGCAGAATGTGGCCGGTGTAAAAAGTCGACGGGAGAAACGGAGGATTCGGGAACTAAAAACGAGCCAACCCTGAGCGGGTTAACGACTTCGGACGTTCAAGGAGTTGAATATCTAACTGTTACAGAGCAGAGCCGCTATTTGCGCGACGGTGACAGCAGGGCTCCGTGTTCAGCCGAGAAATTCAGCGCCAAAGAGCACGTCTACTGCACGGTCTACTGCATCGCCGGCGACAGCCGCCTCACGGACGCTGAAATCACAGACCGCCACGATGACGCGGGCACGTCTGACGCAGCACAAATTGACGGGGAGAGCGGACAGATGGGGGGCACGACCCCCGAGCCGGAGCCCTACTCGTTGGACGACCTGGTGGACCCGTTCGGGGACATCTCCAGCCGCCTGTACCGGGAGGAGGCGGGCGGGGAGAGCGAGCTGCAGAGCTGCCGGGTGTGCCTGGTGGAGAAAACCATCGCACTCCTGCCCTGCTGCTGGAAGGCCGTGTGCGATGAGTGTCTGAAAATCTACGTCACCTCCCAGGTTGGTTTTTGGGGAGGGGGCGGCTCGGCCTCCGTGGGAGGTTGGGTGTCTGTGTGTGTTTGGGGGGGGGGGGATTCGGTGGCCCCCGCTGCCAGCGGTCGGTGGCTCTGGGAGCTGCACTGCCTCCTCTGTCACACTTCTCATGCGCTATTTTTGGCATCCCAGAAGCATTCAGGCTTGGCCCATTCTGGGAAATTCACCAGAACCTGACCTCACATGTTTAGAATGCCTCTAAAAATATCTAGATTAAGGGTCTCCTCTGACTCTCCTACGTCAGAGAACGAATAAGGGCAAGGCTTTCTGAAATATTAAGCAGAATGTTACAGGCCAGCACCTGCAGCCCCCTGATCTTGTGATTAGTATTTCTCTAAAAAATCTGGGTCACAGCATTAAAACAGGGATCTGGCACAAATAGTTTACACAATCGCAGACTTTGTCAGCTGGTGGGCTTAGTCAGATCCCAACTTCAAATGGAGCACTTTTATCCTTAGATACATCACCAACTATGGGTCAAAGCCAACAACACACAAATGTTGATTCATCCTATTCTGGATCGTCTCCAAGGACACCTCCCAAAATACTCTAGCGGGTGCCAGAAGCTTTCCCAGAGCAGTTCAGCATTGTGTTGTAGACATCCTTGTAAGGGGGCGTCATCAGCCAGAATGAGTGAAGGCAGAGCAAATTCATTTACAGAGGAGAGGCTTCTGTGGAGAGTTTTTTCCACTTATGCTGATGATTCACTCAGATACATCAAGGAAATTAATTATTGATATAATAGTGTTTACTTCCTTTAATCTCCAGCATACAGTTTTAATGGGGGAAAGAAAAGCAGACTCGGCAAAACTAAGGCTCCCTGCCAGTGTCTTAAGTGTTTCAGCATGCCTTTTTCCGCACTCTTACTTTTTCCCTCTCACGTTTTTGTCCTCGGGGACCTTGTTCACAATGCAAATCTCCCAAACAAAAATCCGGAATTGATAAGCAATCATGCAGGCTAGATAGAAGTTGCTACTCCTACTGTAATCTGCTTTACTCTGCTCAAATACAGCGGTTTTTATCAGCCGTCCAGACCACGCTTTGCAGTTATGTAGCTTTGATAAAAAGGCATGAATAATCCTGCTGTCACAGAGACGGGCAGGCTCTCCGATAAGCGCTGAAAATGAGAAAGGTCATGGACACCATCCGGTGTGGGTGGATTTTTTTTATTTCGCTTTATTTTTTTCCGTTAATGCGCAGCTGACTGATTATAGCTCCAGGGCTTGGAGTAAGGTAGAGCTAGTCTTATGTCAGAGCATGTGGTTTCAAATGGGTCTTAGGATGCTGGATTGGACTGTTTTACTTCTGTGTTTGGACAGAAAAGTAGAAAATTGGCAGCGATTTCCTAGCTTTTCCAATTCAAAGAAGCAGTATCAGGGCTTTTTTTTTTAAAGTTGAGTGGTATGTTATATGTCACATTCCTAAAAGGCATTTTCTTGACCTAAAAGGTTCCTAACTGTTTACTTCCATGCCGAGCTGGCCTAAATTTAACAGTAGCGTCGCTTCGTTTCCAGATTACACAGCCGTTTTTCTTAATAACTTAGTTATAATTTGATAACCAAGCATGCAGAAAAGAAGCTTTCCTACATGTCTGCATACAAAAACAGGAAATGTTGACAACATTTTCTATTAAAGGGCCAAATTCACCTGAATGTCTCACAGTCTTCGGGTTGTGGTTGTGAATTTAGCTGTATTGTTTTTTTTTAGCAGAGGTTTGAGCTCTTCTCTCTCATATTCGGGATCAGTAATGGCAGATTTAGGATTTTACCAAGTCAGGGGAAACTTTTAGGCTCCAGTCTAATAAAATAAATGTCCATTCTCTATGATTTGAGCTAATCAAATCTTGGAGTTGACATTTATTTCCACCCTCAGATAGGATTTGAAAAATGACTTGATGATCTACTTAATTTTTTTTTCCTATGTCAGTTCTTTGGTCAAAAATATCCCTAGATCAACATCCAATAAAAAGATTTTTCTCCGATTTTTTTCTTGTTACCCAAAAGATACAAATAGAGCAGTAAGTAAGACGTTTTTCTTCATTTTTAAAGAATCATTAGATCAGATTGAATTAATTATTTTTCTCTTTTTTGTTTTTTTATTTTTTCCCCTCATGTCCAAAAAGGTTACAGCACTAATGTATGTTTTTTCTTTCATAAAACGTCTGCTTGAAAAGCTCCAGCCAGTCATAAGAAAGTAAACATTTAAACAGTATTGAACAGGAAACAAAATGAGAAAAAAAGAATGAAACAGCAAGTCATGCAGCGCCGCTTCAGTAGAGTGACAGAATGAAAATATGGATTCAGTAATATGCCTCTGCACACACTCAGAATGATGGATGATGTCCAATACGGCGGCCTGTGTAAGCGTTGGTATTGTTAGTAATAGTTTAAATGAATGATTTATCAAGTCCGTCCTATGCCTCGGACTTCATTGTGGCTTCTGTTTTTTTCTCTTTTTGACACCTGACAATGAAAATTCTAAACAAAGCCAGGCTTGATTTAAAAGGGGACGGCCGCTCTGTACCACCCGGGGTTGTTTGGGATAACCTGTCCAACCAGTCCAGCGGTGGCCATCACAGCATTTGCGTTTTGGCATCAACAATGGCAGCTCTCAAGCCAGCAGAGGGTTCATCCACACAGCCGTGTAATAGGCTTTTAGTTTTCCTGCTCTCGCCTGCACGCGCACGTGTGTGTGTGTGTGTGTCCGTATGCCTCAGCACGGGCAGATCTCGAGTAGATGATAGAGGAGACGATGTCAGTCGACTTTGAACTGATGGTGGATGAGTTCCACTCACTGTGAGCGACTGCAGGGCGCTCTCAGTGGGCTAACTAATGTGTGTCCAAGTGCTCTGAGACACATTAACCTCCACTGCGCCCTTCTTGCTTCAGCCTTCACTCATCTGCCGCTTCCTCGTTCTGCTCGGTGGTAAATTATTCACCGGGTCTCATCAGGGGCGGGAATACATTCCATATGTAGATCTGGTGCCAAAAGTCAACCTTTTAATCAGAGAAACCCACAACCATAAGCCCACAGTGGAAAACACATGCACATGCACACACACACACACACACACGATTCTGCAGGAGGTCTTAAAAGTGTGTGGCATTTTGCTCAGTGCTGAAACATGCATGTGTCTCTCGTTCCCAGCTGTGGGCGGGCAAGGCGCTCATCCGATGTCCCATCACAGAGTGCAGTGGCACCCTGGAGGAGGGGATGGTGATCTCCCATTTGGCCAGCGAAGAGGTGGCAAAGTACCGATACTTTTTGGAGCTGAGTCAGCTGGACTCCAGCACTAAGCCCTGCCCCCAGTGCAGCCATTTCACCTCCCTGAAGACGCACAACCCAAACCGCTCAGAACACAAGTACAAGGTGAGGACGTGCACAGACGCTCACAGTTACAAGCTGCTGTGTGTGCAGGGACAAACACAGCCAGGATGTTTTTCCGCTAACACAACCCACAGATTTATCCCCTCAGTAAACAGTTTCCCACTGAGCTTCCTGTCTTCACTCACAGTTTTGTGTATACTTTCATACAACATGATACCCATGGTTTTGTAAATTATGGTCACATTCAGTAAAAAGAGGAAAAAAAGAAGGAAAAAACTAAGTTTAACTGAAATACAGGGCATGAAGTTAAATCCTTTGTAATATTCATGTGAGCAGGGCAGAAAAAGACCCACACAAACACCTCGAGGTATTTTTCATTCTCAGTGGATTAACAGAAGCAATATGTTTAGTGAAGTGAATAAACCCATTTCTCTGGTAGTGAGCTTTGCAGTCATTCTTCTTCATGTCTCTTGTGTAGATCCAGTGTAGCAACTGCCAGTTTGTGTGGTGCTTTAAATGCCACGCGCCGTGGCACAACGGACTCAAATGCCGCGAGTACAGGAAAGGCGACAAGCTGTTACGGACCTGGGCCAGTGTCATAGAGCATGGACAAAGAAACGCCCAGAAGTGCCCACAGTGCAAAGTAAGAACTTGGATTTGTGCCGTTTCCGTTTGTTTGTGTTTGCCCCTCTGCATGCAGGTCGGCGGACGGATGGTCGGATGCTGGACGTGGAGGGCGAGGTGATGGATGGAGGAGGGAATGAGTGCAGATGAGTGAATCATTGAAGGTTAAGAAGCGTGAACGTTGGGTCGGGTGATGGATGAAGAGCTGTTGGGAATGTCCACGTGTGGTACAGCGGAGCCGCTGAACATATTGAAAACACGATGGCCGTGTTTCTACTGCACACAGCCCAAGCTGCAAATGTCTGACGCTCATAAGAGCAGCTTGGTTTTACCCCGCCATCTCATTACACCCGAGTGAGTCTCCACAGTATCTGCTCTGACTGGCAGATGACCGAAGGAAGACATAAATTAAGCCAATTACCGGCTTTATGGGAACTGTTTTTTGTTTTTTTTCCCCATCTGTGCTCATCACACTGTAGCTCCACCTCTGAGTTTCTGCTCCAGAAGCATGTGGAGAAAATTGTGTGTGGCT
Source organism: Menidia menidia (assembly GCA_907169785.1). Lineage (NCBI taxonomy): Eukaryota > Metazoa > Chordata > Actinopteri > Atheriniformes > Atherinopsidae > Menidia > Menidia menidia. The sequence goes on along the minus strand of CAJRST010012224.1, from coordinate 5,817,368 downwards.
ATGAAGCCGAAAAATTGGCTTAGGTGCAGAATAATCAGTCCAACCTAATGCTGGACAGAAGCAGGCCCGTGGACGCACTGCGTTGTTGTCAGCGTGCATAGGAAAAAAACCTGACTTTTTTCAAGCTGACTTTTTTCAGCGTATGTGAAAACTCCAAAACTGCTCTTAGATCCTCTTTTTTAACCATTATTCTAATGCTTACCTTTCAGATTCATATTCAGCGCACAGAGGGCTGCGATCACATGACCTGCGCACAGTGTAACACTAACTTCTGTTACCGCTGTGGAGAGCGCTACCGACACCTGAGGTCCCTCCGTCTATCCATACCTTGACTGAGTCTTTTTCATGTTTTTCTCCGTCTAATTGAGTCTTTCTTCTGGGCTGTCAGGTTTTTTGGGGACCATACTTCCAACCTCAGTGTGTTTGGCTGCAAGTATCGCTATCTCCCTGATAAGCCTCACCTCAGAAGGCTGGTCAGAGGGTCTGTCTGTGGTAAGTCTGGTGTCATTTTAGTAGGCTCATGCACCACTTGTTTTTGTACTAAAGGACTTCTTTTAAACATGTCCTCTCTTCTTTTTTGATTATGCCATCAAGCGCAAAAATCCAGTATGAATCCATAACTCCTCCTTCAACTTAGCTTTCACTAAGGGTTGTCATTATGTTTGTCTCATGAACTTTGGCATTTCTATTGAATTAGACCAAAGGTCAGAGCCATTAGTCTTTGGTAAGACTGATGTGTGCTCTGGGTCATTGTCTTGCTACATGATCCCCTTTCTCTTGAGATTTTAAGGAAACTGCTTTCAATTTTTTCCAGAAGAATTCACCAGTATTACTCGTAGACTTTGCTATTCTATTATTCATATCATCCCTTCCTCTTCGAGTTTCCATTTGCTGCGTACAGTTGTGGAACAACTGAGTTGCAGCTTTTACAGACTTGGGTGTCTGGTAATGCTAAAAGAGAGAAAACAAGAATGAAAGGAGAGATGCATTCCCTTAACATAACAGGCATAAACATGCCGTTTTCTTCTAGCAGAACCAAACAAATCCAATATGATAAACTGCAGAAGCTCCCGAGTAAAGCTCTGAAATGAAGGATTTATAACGATTGTTATGCTGTTATGGCATATAGCATGTTTTTATTGGCCATGCAGCATTTGAATCACTTTGAGTGACTCTGTTTCTGCTCCCTGCAGCCACAAAGGTGCTGATAACTCCGGTGGTCATCCTGCTGGTCGTAGTGCTCGGAGCTCTTGCACTGGTGATAGGTAACGCAATCCCAACTGTCAATCGCTTTAAAAAATGGCTGTCTATTTGTGTCAGGTTTAAAGAAGCAAAAGAAACAACAAAAACATAGAAGGAGACTATTCCTGGTTTGAAAACTGCTTAAGCCATAGATCCAGATTATCAGACAGACCGCCTGACTTTCACTTCCTGGAACTGCATTGAAATCATCTTCCAGCTAGAGACTTGTGCACTCCGAGTCATTTGTCAGATTTTATTGCATGCTATTGATGCCTCGGCTGAGCTGTAATTAGTGTTAATCTCTTTCCTGTGTTTGTAAATCCGACAAATGATCTGCTGCATGCTAATACGCTGCGACTGAAGATTCATATTTACTTACATCGTTAATAGAATCAGTGTTGCGCTGCTTTCTCTCCCCAGTCTTCCACTTTTCAGCTCAATTGGTCTTACATACCCGATTTGTTCACATCAGGCCATATGTAGTGATCAAGCAAAATCTCCTGAAAGAACGCATGTGTAACAATTCTTCCCTCTTCTCTTGGGTTTTCCTACAGGTCTGGTGGCTTTTCCGGTCTACTATGTGTGTAAGAGGCGGAAGAAGCAGCAGCACACCCGAGGATCCGGACGATGGATCTGACTTGCACCACGCACCCTCAGCTACTTCATCTCCTCAGGGACGGACATGTCGCCCTGAGACACGAGCCAACTTCACAGAGTGAAAACTGGCAGCTCTCCGGAGGTGGAAAATCCAAAAGCGGAGAGCGAGGCCTGGATAGCTGAACAGCGTCACACCTAGATTATTTATATCACATGGGACTGCCTGAGAAAAAGGAAGGCTTTATCAGGATGCAGGATACTGGAGCAGAAACGGAATCCAGTCTGATGTATTTAGACTGGATTCTGAATCGACCACTGTCACGCACTGCACTCTTCATGTAGGCGAAAGAAAACTTACAGACCCCTGAAATTCCACATGCGTCAGTGATGGGAGCCCGTCGTCCTGGCCTGGGACGCTGCAGGCGTTTTCACCCCTTTACCACATATTTAACAGCCGTGGAATAGATAGAAACCAAAAAGATGCAGCTTTGTTTACTTATGGGAACTGAATGAGCACTGGTAAGCATTGATCAGAGACTATGGAGGAAACCTCTGATGGCATCAGGGTGTCTGCCACAGGGAGAGCTGGACCATAAGGACAGCAGCACCTCAGAGGTCAATGTCCTCAGAAGGCTGAAGAAAAGGATTTAGTGCCTGGGAACATAAAAGGTGAGAGTTGCATACCAAATTTGGAAAAAGCCATGAAGGAGAAACGAGTTCTCGCCGGTGAATCAACAGCTGGCCGTTGATTTCATTCATCTTTCCCTGGCCCAGGCAGTAGGAAATTTCCGTTGCAATCTGAGTCAGGCAGTTGGGCGGAGAATGTGAGAGGAGAGGCGGATTGTTAACAACTCCAGACGGACATGGATCTCAAATTCTTGCCAGAAGGTCTGAAATATGGGCGTGCTCCCAAATTTAAGAATGACAGACAGACAAGCGCACAGACGCCTCTGTGACGCCAAACATCAGCGGTTCAGCCCCTTCTTTGCTCCTCCTTTTATCTCCCATTGTCTTTCTTTCTTTGCTTTCTGTTTCACTCCTCCCTTCTGTAAATGGGAGCTCACTCCTTATTCCCAAACACGTGCCGTATGTCAGTGTCTGCATCGCCAAAAACCAAAAGAAAAGAAAAAGAAAGCTCCAGTGCCAAAACAAAACACTGAATGTTCTGCAGCGGGGTTTTCCGCCCTGCTGACACTTTTCTCTCTATTCTGGCTCAAAATTGTGCACAATTACTTCAAAAAGTCGAGAAAGTCACGGCCAGGCAGTCAGTCACAGATGAGATGAACAGGCCGCTATGAGGATTTTATTAAGCAAAAGGATGCTGCGGGCCTTTCCGTTTTGAATAATAAAGAGAGCACTTTTCACGCTTATTTATATTTGAAGCAGAGTTTAGTTCTCTCTCTGACACTGGATCCTTCCTACGAACGTGCACAAGGTCCTCCTTAAATCTCGCACTGGCGCACCATAAAGCACAGACGTGGTGCGCTGCCAGGAAACAAGATTTTTAAAAGCTTTAAAGGCCACCACCTGGCAGCAGTCAGCTGACTCTCCCCTCCTTTTTTCTTTTTCTTTTTTTTTTTTGTGGTACTGCTGCTGGATCATCCTCTCAAAGCTTTTGCCTATTTGACCAAGTGGTGTCTGAGGTTTGGTCCTTTAATGTGTTTTTTTGTTTGTTTGTTTGCTTGTTTTTTCATTAACATACGAAAAGACACTGAGAGAACCAAAAAGAAAAACGGAGGGAAAAAAAGCAGGAATAAGCACAATGGAGAAGATGCCGTTCTGTGCGTAAATGTATAGATGGATGCGTCTGTTAGAAAGAGAGGTGGCCAGCGGTGTGTCCGTACATGTGTGTGTCTGTTGTGGTCACCAGTGGGAATGATTTCACAGCACATTTCCTCTTCGGCTAAAGGATTAACCACATGGTGGAAAAGTAGGGTCGATGTCCGTGCATGTGGGATATTCAGCAGTGCAAAGCCATTAGCCTGGCTTTATCCCAGGGATCTGAAACATTTACAACATTTGGGAGATGATGACCATAAAGCCTCTGATGTAAAGCTTTGTAAAGGACACTGAAAACATCTTGTCACACACTGATTCCTGTACCGACTCTGGGTTGGGTGCTCTCAGGGAGTCATGAGCTGTGCCAAAGAAGTCTCTGAACACCGCCGCAGATTCAACATGCTTCCTTGTGCGTTTTGCCTGCAGCTGCCTAGCAACCATATTGAATTCCAGGAAGTAGGAGCACTGCAGTGTCAAAAAAGCTCCAACTGTCATGGCGTTGCCAGCACGGCCCGGGTTTCCCTGCCCTACTCGACAGGGCTGCCAACGTCACTCGGGGGTCCAAAGGAGAGCAAATCCAGCCGGGCTCCGGGGAGCTGAATGTCTCAGTCATGGGCCAAATGAAATACTGACATTTCTGCCGAAAAGTTGTTTGCATGCATGGTGTGGCCACCTGTTTTATCAGGGCACTCTGCTGATACGACTTTGTGATGTTGAACTGCTGCTTTTTATTGCCCCCCTACGGCTGAGATACCCTCTGTGTGCACTTCCACATCACTGAAACTATGAAATCGTTGAAAAGCAGGAAAGTGGTAAACTTGATAACTGACACCGCGTATGAACTTGACATTTGGGGAAAGTGAACGGCCTATTTGGATAACATTTTAGATGTAGTTATACTTGGATAAACTCTTGTAATTGCACATGAATTGGGTTGCGTTACAACAGGGTACGGAATGCAGTCAGCTGCGGAAATGATTCTTTCCCATTGCTGGGAATGTTTTGTCTGGTTGATACCCCTCTTTGCTTTTTTTTGTTTTTGTTTTTTTCACTGGTTCTATAGTCCCAGCGATATTGGCATAAAGTTACAACAGTGCCTTCACAGCAACTATAGTTTAGACTACTACTTTTGAAAGAGTAAAAAACACAGCCTAGCCTTCCTTTGTAAATATTAAGTTTCAGAAAAACGAATCCTACACTTCATAAAAAATAGCACCCATGTTGGGATGGAAAGTTGTGTGGAACTGCTGTCCGATGTGTCTGAGGAGATCCCATACACACTCACTATTATACGTCTCAGTCTCAGTCTCAGTCACAGTGTCACAGTCCAGGGTTTAAGCTGCATCCCAAAAACTCCTGAAGGTTTGCACAAGTTTACAATGGCCTGTGCTGTTCTCACTGCTAGGTTCAAATGGGGGCGCAGTTGCAGAGTGAGTCCTGCCTCCGACATTTGATGGACATCATGAGGTTGTAACGGCACTCAACGTTGAAGGGATTGACTCTACAGACAAGTTTCATTAAGCCTGGTTACTGATTACATGCGATGGATTTCTGGTTTTGAAGTGCAGGAATAACTATGGGCACGCGCAGACTCGCTGGGACAGCAGCTAACTGTTAATGTGAATGCACGGATTGGTTTGTATGTCCCTAGAAAGAAATGTCAGATAAACTTGATTGTTATGCTCCTTGTTTGCACCCTTTCACCTGCTGCCACTGTCAGAGATACCTGCTGATGTTATTATTGCTCACTTAGCCAGGCACCAACACTGTTTTCCCTGAGGACTTGATGAAGAATAAATTAAAATTAAAATGAGAGGACTACCAATAATGTAAATGTGTTTCCTTCTGAAAACCTCTCTCCTGCTCTGCTCTGACAGTTGAAGCTCTCATTTTATGTCAGCAGGGGTCAGAATTGCACCATGCCGGAAAAAAACGGCACAATATTTTTTGTCCATAAAAGAACATCCAGTGATATAGAGTTTAACAGATTATGACTATAAAGACAGCAATGTTTTTATTCCTTAGATAATTACTATCATACAATACTTCAAACGAACGATTAGTTATAGTAATAGGATTTGAATGCAATCAGGAAAAAATGGAAGTAAAGAATTACATAATAGATGATAGAAACATTTAATTGAAACATTAAAATCCAGAATGCTCATCTTTAACCTCAGAACAGTATTTGAGAATCGTTTTGAGTGTATTTTCTGGTTGTTTATGTTGGTAGGGCTTAAGTTTACCAGTTTTCATTCAAACCTATTTTTTAACAAGCACGTGTTATTGGTGTTTTATTCAAGTAAACAGATTTATACATTCAATTTGAATTATTTTAATATACAACACACTACGTCCAATCAGTGAAGTTCTCTGTATTTTAGTGAATTACTAAGTCGAGAGGCTATTGGCTAATTATGCAAGCCCCGCCCACGAGCTTTCCCAGCGCGTGACATCTGAGGAAACTTGGCTGCTTCTGATCTGTCTGAAGCTGGGCGCGCGCTCCCTGCGGTCGTCTGTCTCTGGAGGTGACTGGGAGAGTTCAGTGGTGTGGCAGCGATGGAAACCAGACAACAGGGTGAGTCCGCAGCCGCTGGCGACGGAGCTTCTTTACGTTTCACCCTGCCGCCGCCGACATGAGCCGGTTATCTGCTAATGAGCTGAACTCAAGTGTTTGTTTCAACGACAAGTCGCGCCACAGTAAATGACGTTGGGTGATGAACGAACGGAGAATATATATATATGTTTTTTTTTGTTTGTTTTTTTTTTTACATCAGTCAGGAGGGATTCAGCGGTTAGTTATTAGTTATATCGTTAAGGAGCAACAACTGAAATCTGCACTTGTTTCAACTGCATTGTCTTTTGTTATCTTTCTTGAATGGATCTCTTGTTTGCTTTTGACCGGATTAAAAAGTGATGACAGAGACGTTCACGGGCTCAAAGTGGGAGTTTGTGATTTCTGCATGTTAAACTCTTGGACTGCTGTTTTGGTTCAGGAGATAAGCTTTCACTTGTGCATAAAAAAAAGAGAAACAGACCGTTGACTGTCAGATAATCCTCGCATGTTCTTCCGCATGTCCATCCCTGTTTACGACCTCTTCCTTTTTAACATGTCAGGGTGGGATGGACATTAAACGTATTATTTCTAGATTGTTTTTTAGCTAGTATTTTTAGATCATTTTTTAAAGTTTGTAAAAGTCCCTTTATCTTTGGTAAGCATTACAAAAAAAAAAAAAAAAAGACTAAGTCTACAATGAGTCAGTCAAATCGAGCTGCACATTAACGGTCAGAGAGATGAAGGTGTGTTTACTGAGGTGGGTAAAGCATTCCTTTCCATTCCAGGCATAAATAGGTACTCTTACTGCTAACAGGAACTAGCCAGAGAAGCTGGGACTCCAGGGTTGGAGCTTGGGGAAAGAGAATCATTGTTCAAGTAGTTGTGTATTCATAATGGGAACATGAACTCCTCAAAAAACTTTCCAAAGCATAGCAATGTCCCTATGTGTTGTCATAAGGAAATTATTAAAGTCTGTAAACTGAGTGTTTTTCAACCTTCAACTCTTTGCAGCTGAATTTGCTGCAATAACATAAAGTTAAATATTGTATTTAAAAGGTTTAGATGCCATATACAGTGTGTACGTTATCATTGCTGTTAGTTAATTTAAGCTCCAGTTTCGCTTTAATTGATTTTTCCAGCCATATGACCATCGCCGGGCCTCTGATTTAGTGTAGCCTCATGACCACTGGGCTAAATGGTAATCTTGTGACCAAAGGTATTTCGCCCCCAGTAAAAGCACAGAATAGAGAGAAAGGAGGGGGGGGGGAGGCTAGGGGTATCCAAAAGAATGGAGAGTAAAGTAGGACAGGGATGTTCTTCCATGTTTTTGTGTAAAATCCACCTGCCAGTGAGTCGTGCAGTAACTCGATGGCATCTTCACCTGCAAGGAAGTTTTTTTTTTATTACAATCTGTTTTGATACATGCACATAGTGCCAATTTCAAACAATGAAAACTAATCCCTCTTGGTCAGTTGGTTTGAACAAAAAGGAAATGACTGTGAAAGTGAAACTGGCCCTGCTCAGTCCAGTTTCTTCCTGTGGCGCCGGAGGATGGCGTAACCAGATTTCATCTGCAACCAGAGACCTTCAATTGCTCAACAACTTCAGATACTCTGTCTAATTCTTTTAAAGTTACAAGAGCACCACTTTTTTCCCTGACTAAAGGAAGGACAAATAGCAGGAATGAGGTAAATCCTGTTTGAAGAGCTCAAGAATTGTAGAGCAGCTCCACAGAGGTTGGAAAAGCCACATTTCCTGTTCCCGTGCAAACTGAGGGTCAGATTAACTGGTCGAGGTGGAGCTGGAGTGGACATGGGAGAGAACCAGATCCCCGCGAGTGTGTGTGTACATAACCAGTTTTCTTGTCCCCCTCTCACTCTGCTGCTGTGCTGCAGAGTTGTACTCTAGTGTTCTGAGTGAAGCAGTGGTGGACTGGGGCAGCTTGGGCCCCGGAGAGGAATGGGTTAACTCAGCCTCAAATGAGGGAGAGCAGGGTAAGATGGGTAAGAACCCCCCCCCCTTTGAGACAAAAACAAATCCACATTGAATCACTGACAATAAAAAACGACTGAATTAGGAGAAATGAAACAATTGCTTCCGTGATGGAAGTGGCGTGAAGGAATCAGCGATGGGGGGTGGGGGTGAGGGGGGGTTGTTACAGAGCCGGCGTGCTCAGAAGATGTCAATAACAATTAGTGAAGCAGAACTATTTCGCTAATGTGATTCAGTGTTGATTTAACCAATACTCCAGTGAGTGAGTGTGGTCTGAGTGGGTAAATCAACAAAATTGATTTTTTTTTTTTTTTTAAGTGGGAAATGTGTTTCTTTTAACGGAGGCATGCCAACACTTTGCTAAGCACAGAGCTCTGCCTGTCTTCCATTGCTGCGCGAATAAGCCACACTCGTATGAATGAAACTGGGGGAAATATATTTCTCTTGTAGCTCTCTTGGAGCCTTATTTACAGTCGGATTAAAGCAGAAATAGATTAGCTTTCTGAGTTTTGTTTCTATAAACCTCTCTGATAGCCCTGGATGATTAAAACAGCATTTGATATAGGTTCTGATATAATGAGAATAATCACAAGCAGTTTTATCAGCCCAGAACAAACCAGGTGAGCCACCCACAAATCATACAAAAGCAACAACATAGTAAAAACTGTCAACCCTCATGCCAGGCCATATTTGTGCCTTGGAGCATGCAACGCTGCAGTTTGGTAAATCACACACGTCACGACTTAACTCAGAGAGCCTGTTTAATAATGTCATCATCCAACATCGATGAGTCGTTGGCCATTGCCATCTATTCAGGAGATGGGCTGCCCGCAGACGCTTAGGTTCTCTCTCATGCTAGATATATTGTGGGATACTTTTTATATTTTCCAAAACGTCCACATTTTGAAGTGTCTGGCACTTGCACAGGGTTCAGGTTCATACTGTGTCAGTTTTCCTTCAAGAGAAGATCAGTTTTGTGCTTTCCGTTTTCCTCAAAGCACTTTAATTGTATCCCACTGTGGCTTTGCTCAGGTTTGAAACAGGGTGCGTTTTGTCCCTCTGGAGAGGATTCTATTCGGAGGATCTCGTATGGGGAAGACTTGGCCCCATTGGTGCAAAACGGGGAAAACCTGACAGATTGGGGGGAAACTTCACCACCAGGGCAGGATCAGTGGTGTCCCACATCAGTGTCCGACCCTGACAGCTGGGTCATGTCCACCACTTGGGATATGCAGTTGGATGGCACAGGTGACAAGGGATGTAGACTATAACCTAGTGATGAGTAGATTACCTTCCCTTTGGTTGAACATCTAAATATACAGTCCCACCGTTGCCTTGGCTACCACTGAAACTCATGCTTTCTAACGTTATTTGACAGTTACTTCATGTTACTTCAATGTTGACACGCTAAAAATGAGTCATTTATGTTATTCTAAATGTAGTTCATGAGTGGGTGGTATGTTTGGTGTTCAACCAAAGCTCAGTCTTGCTTTAGGAGGACACAGTTCGTATCACTGGGTACGTGAGCCAGTGAGCAAGTTTGTAAATGTAGCCTGGACTAATGAATACATTTCCTTTCAAAAGGAACAAAACATATAAATTATCCCATTGATGCTGTCTGTGTTACATGAATCGACCCCCCCCCTCCTTCTCCTTAATTGGTTTACTTTGTGGCTAACAAGATGGCAAAGTCAGAGGCGGTGCAGGCTAAAGGCTACATGATTGTTAAAAAGCAACATTTTAGCCAGAAGTTAGTCATGTCGGCTACTGAAGAAATTGATGAAAAAATTAGAAAAAAAAACTTGTATTAAATATTCCATCTACAAAAAAGATAGTTCATAATATCCAGTGTGTGACAATACCTGATGTGCACAGCACCTCGAATCATTTAGTTACAATAGCTATGATTTATGGCTAACTGTGTGTTCACATGACCAGCCGTTAACATCATTGGGTAGGTTTGCAATCATGTTGTGAGTATTTTCTTCCTCCACAAAAAAAAAAACTCATATAAACTTGGCAGTACTGCGTAGACACCAAGCAGCTACGCCTAATATATGAAAAGGCCTCCATTGGAGCTACATTGGTTTTAAAAACTCATAAGTTTCCCCGTGTGTAAGGGGCACAAAAAACCCCCCCCCCCCCCCGCTATAGAAAAGCCTGTTTTGAAGTGTACTGTTGCATGCTGTGCTGTGAGTCAAGTGGTTTGAGCTTTATATATTTATGTGCTTCCGAGCCAACTGTAGTCGTTTTCAAAAAGATTAGTAGTAAAAGCATAATGTTATATTACGTTTTTCTGACCCACCCCACCCCACCCCACCCCCAATGTCTCCCATGTGTTTTATAATGCGGCCCCCATCAAGAAAGAGGACACTTCGCTGCAGGTACAGTAACTCTGTCCACTTGCACCCTGTATAAACCTTCACAGGCCATACCACCTCTTCCCTCATACACTGACCTGTTTGTGCTGGGCATTCCTTCTCTTGTTGGTGGACACTGTGTTCCGCTGTTGCTACATTTGATTAGATTCACAAATGTCATTTGGGAAATTCTGCAACAAATGGGACAAAAAGAAAACCCATCAAACGGTGGACGTAGCCTTTAGCTTTTTTTTAATCAAGTGTTCTGTTCTGTGTTGTTGACTTCGCTAAACTCCCAAAAACTTAAATAGGGGCTCTGGGGCTTTACCGTGAAGTGAGGCCTGGGGCAGAGGCTGACCGGGGAGTTCTTGTTGTACCTTTTTTTTTGTGGGATCATTCTTTGGGGAAGCCTCCACTTGTGGGAGTCGAAGGTCTTGGCAGTCAAACTTCCTGGCCCTGGAAACTTGCCATAAGGACAGGAACGGTCATTTCACTCTCGAACTTTATTGATCCCTGTCTCACATCTGTGTGTATTTTGTGTACCTATTTCTCCTTGTTTTCGCAATGAAAACCCTGTCGTCTGGCCTTGAATCCAGTATTCCCACTGTTTCTGAAAGCACCACGCTTGCGTTGGTGTTCCCTGTAGTGTCAGTCTGGCCTGGACCAAGATAATCTCCGTTAGTAAAGCCAGATTAGAGCCCGCATGCTGCGGCCACAGATTACATAACTACCAGAGACGTGGCGACAAACACTCTGATGTGCCAGTCACAGAGATGCCACATAAAGATCCTGTGTGAGCAGACAGGCCTACCAAACCCAGAGAAGTGAAATGGGAGCACTTCCTTTCTGTCATGGCTCATTGAAATGTGTGCCGTTGTATTGTCATTTTATATAGATGCTGGTCATGAAATTCCCCTAGAAAGGAAGTTTTTTTTATTGTTTTATTCACCGTCACTGACATCTGGTAGAACACAAACACACACAAAACTAAATGTTTCTGTCTGTGCGTGCCTAAAAGGTTTTCTGGACTCTGAGCCACTCAGAGAAGCTGATGAAGATTTGGTGTCCGAGGTGAACCTGAACAACGCCATGATGTCAGAGGAGGAGAGGGAGGAAATTCAGCAAGAGTTGGCTAAAGTGCGCAGACACCCCCAATTAAGAAGACAAAGGCAGACTTTCAGTGTGTTGTTTGACGCCTGTCTTTCTGTGTGTGTGTCTGTGTGTGTGTGTGTGTGTCTGTGTGTGTGTGTGTGTGTGTGTGCGCGCGCCCAGCTGGAGGAAGAGATCAGCACACTGAGGCAGGTTCTGGCCTCCAAAGAGAAGCAGCACGCAGAGCTCAAGCAGAAGCTGGGTATCACCCCCCTGAGTGAGTTCCGAAACAACTTCAGCAGAGGCTGGCAGGACATGCAGAGCTCCACAGCGTAAGTCCGTCATGTCACACCCAGGGAGACGTTTATGTTTCACTCGGTCTTTGTGCAGCAGTTTGCATATCATCCAGCATTTAAACACAACTCACAGTAAAATCCGCCCATGAAACTGTGGTACCCTAAAGCCAATTAAAAGGATCCTCTGCGTATCTCTGTTGTCCTTGCTGGAGCAGCCATGATGAACCATGATTAAAAACATGGCCTTGGGCAGCTGCTGACCTCAGAACACAGCAGCAGATGCTCATCACACTCAATGAAAATGATAAGGTTGTAGCAGCTGTCACTTTCCCCAAATAATAAACGCCATGTGGTAACAAAACCAGCATTTTGCTTCCTACCTCTCCTTTTTTTCAAAATATAGGATAGTTTGTGAAACTATTAGAAGTACTGAATTTTGAGCAGTTATATGTGCTTTTTCTTTGTAAAAAGGAGAAAAGCAAACATATTCGTTTTACACATTTGAGTGTGTGACCATAGATAAACAATCAAATTCCCTGATAAGACGGCTACAATCAAGCTTTTATCCAGACACCAAGAGACAGAGAAAAGCAAGTGGATAGTCTCTGAAGGCTGCTCCTCCTATCCAGTTTCACTCCATCCTGAGGATCACTTTACACTTGCAGCCTGCATCCTCATCTATTATGAACCAGAGTAACCACAGGAGAGCGAGGCCCGGCACAGCCTGGTTAATGCAGCCATGTGATGGCTTATAGGTACTACATGTCATTCAGATTTTTAAGAAAAGACCAACAAAACAGCAAGGATGTAAAACACAGGACTTGAAGACAGGAATTTTGGTTTAGAGAGAGATTTTAAATTAAATAAGGTGACGTTAAAGTACAGTAAATACATCCAGAGATGAATAGCATGATTGTGTACATATGTGTTTTCTCTTTGTGTTCGACAGATACAAGAAGACATCAGAGACACTGTCCACAGCTGGACAGAAAACCTCTGCAGCCTTCAGTAGCTTCGGTAGCGCCATCACCAGGAAGTTTGGAGACATGAGGTAAGGCGAGAGAGAGGCCACACAAAATCCAAAGGCACAGATTAGGTTTCTTTTTTTTTTTTACAGTCGAGTAAAAAGCAGGTTTCAGTGTATAAAACTGGACAAACTGTGTTTTCCTGCAGAGGATTACCTTATTAGATACTTTCCAATCAGGTTTAGCAATAAGGAGCTACTCGTGATTTTAGTTCCGGATCAGTACGTGTGCAGCCTGTTCCACATTAAAAAGACTGGCTGCTTGGGATGAGGCAGCAGAAAACATCCCGGCTCCCTCTGCCACAGTAAGACGGGAGGCGCTTTCCTCACAGCCTCTCCTGTGATGGGTTTGGTTCAACCGTCAGTGGAATCCTGTCATTTATCTCTAACATTGTTGTCTTTTTCCTAATTATGGCTTTGAGATGTGTTAATTATCGTCTAAATGAGTTTCGCTGGTCCCTTTACAACTGAGAACCTGTGGGCATCTTCCTGTTAATGCCATGTTTTTTGTTTACGCGTCCCATATTTTACTTGAGTTGAGTGTCCTGGAACTGACCGACCACAAACCAGAAGTTGTATTCAGTCTGTGCTGGTTTACAGTGTACATGCAAACAATGTGCGCACTTCTGCCCACTGGATTTGGTTATCCCTGTTGACATAGGACATATGAGTTCCCCCTCAGCTAATCTGCGAAAAACCTTAAACAAAAACCGTAAACGGGAGAGCCTGAGGAGAAAAACTGAAGGACCAGTCACCGTATTCACTGAAAGTAAAACCTAATGAATGCTGGTTTGCAGCTAATTAAAAAGATTAGTCAGATTGTATATTTCAACTCCTCTGCCTGCTCGCCTGGTTTAACCTGTTCTACTTATCCATCACCTGAGGCGCAACACTTTTATCTGGTCCTGTTTTTTTTATATTATCTTTGCTGTCCATCTCCGCGTCACAATAGGGCAGAGCTGTGACTTTTGCTCCAGCCGGGTCAGAAGAGCTTGACATTATGTAAGCCAGCATTAAGCCGCTTTCTGAGCCTGAAAGGCCGTGTCAAAACCCGCCTCCCGCAGACACTCTCCTTCCCTCGCCGGGGACCCTTGTTTGAGAGGACGCAAGCTTTTGCCTCCATTGTTCATTGTGAAATAAACAGAGCAACTTGTGTGTACTGTGACAACAGTTGGTTTGTGCGACCTCACGTTGCAGAAGGGAGAAAAGCTCTCAATGATCAGGCAGAAGAAGCTGCAACACAGTTTTTATATGCCTGTGAAACAATACAAATATTTTGGGATCAAAGACCGATTTTAGGCTTATTGTCGAGTACTTTTTAAAAAAAACATTTTTTTTAAAGAGAGTGCATTTGTGTGAAAAAGGAAGTTGAAAATCATTTTAAAAGAATACCAGTTTGTCCTGTAAAGACCTGTTTGTTCACAGTGCAAAGTAGATAAAATGTCATAACCTGCTTTGTCACAGTTTTTTTTTTTTTTTGGAAATGGATTATTAAGAGGAAATAATGCATTTCAATCACTGCTGTATTCCAGCATGGCTGGCTTTGAGTTACTGTTCCCACGGAGGTAGGTTTCAGGTTTGCTTTGTTTTGCACATGCATCTTTAAGTTCAGAATGTGTGGATCTCTCACTTGCATGTGACTTTTCAAGATTTTGGAAGCGACTTATGACCTGATAGGGAAATACATTTTCCAGGAAACCAGCTTTCTGCAGAGCATATTGTGTATGTAGTCATCCAATTCCACATCGCGGTTTACTCTTCTAGGTTTCACTGTATCACAGTACATTTTTCAGTATGTAGGTATTTTTATTTATTCTCTTTTCTTTAAAAACAAAATCAGATCGCTGTGGTAAAATAAAAACATTTTCACGCATTCACATGTAACAAATGGCCCTTCAGCTTGGTTCCCCAATTCATTCAAAGCGACATTGTTTTCTTGCTTGCCAGTTTCCTGTTTTGTGATGTCTTTGTGTGACCAGCATCAGTGTGTGAGTGATGTGAGCTGAGCGTGGCCATAGCTTTCACCTCTTCCAAGTTTTCTCAAAGTCTCTAAAATGTTTCTCCTATCTCCCCCCCCATGCTTCCCAAGATCCAACTCGATAGGGTAAGAATGACGCAACTGATTAGCCTAATCAGTTGTTTCGAAGAGAAGACCCTTAGTCAGACAGCAGCGTGCAGCTGAGATCAATCAGGTGCTCCTCTCAGTCTGGGATCGGCCCTAATTGATTTTGGCCTCTGAGAGAGTGGAATGAATTGAGTCATGTGAACGAGATGTCCCAAACATCCCAGTACATCCTTAAATGCAGCAAATTTATGAAACTGGGCTATTTCAGGCCAAGCTAATAAACGGATTACAGACCACATGCTGCATTTCCCCCCCTAATAGATCTGACAAATATTGAGATGGAACTGAATTGGAATTCAGTTCGGTGTGAAATTGTAGTGTAGTCGTGCTGTCCTTTTGCTTCCAACCAACTGCTTCCATGCTAAAGAGAGTATTTCCCTGCCGGAGTGTGTAACTTTTTGCTAACTGTGTGTTGCTTTGTGCTGATGGCTGACTCTTCTCTTCACCATGCTCTCTGGGGACAGTTACTCTGTCAGACATTCTGTGAGCATGCCCGTCATGAGGTAACAGCCCCGCCTGCTTCTGGATTTTCTGACATGTGTGAGAAATGGACCTATTTAAAGTTATCTTTTTTGTTGTTGTACTGACTTAAATACGATATTTTAAAGCACTTTGTAAATAGTTAAAGCAGCTCTAATAATTGATCATTAAGTGTTGTAAATATTGTCACCTGTGTTGATATAGTATCCCAGACGGTTGGTCCTTGTCCCACAGTATATTATAGGGAGTAATAAAATATATTTTGAAAAAAGAAAATAAACAGGGATCTGTTTTTTTTCCCCCACAGAAACTCCCCCAGCTTTAAATCTTTTGAGGAGAAAGTTGAGAACACAGTTTCCAGTATCAAGGTGAGCTGTTTGTGTACGGCATGTTTCCTACAGGTTGTTGACCACATTCGTCTTTGCAGCCGTCTGGTGGAAAAAAACGGCACCACAAGAGACGTGTGTGTGTGTGTGTGTGTGTATGTGTGTGTGCGGCGGGGGGGGGTGGGGGGTTTAACGCTTGGGGCTTTTTGATAAAGAAATTCTCTCAAAATATCCTGAGAGGTGTTCATGTGCTTTTTGTTTATGTATATTTTCAGGGATAGAAATAGTTGTTTTTTTTAAACTTGTTATTTTAATTGTAGTAGAAAAATTGGGACAGTGATTCTGTAATCACTGTCCCAAGAAAGCAAAACACTATCATTTGTGTATAATTGCTTTCATCCTCTGACAGTGTGCGACGTGGCTCTTTGCCGTTGTGTTGCTTCGTAGAGTGGTGCACACTCGATGGGCTCATTCCCAAAAAATAATAATTTCTTAACATTTTTTAAAAAGCCCTTGAAGGCAGCGGGCGGGTTCATAGCCTGAGCGGTAGCGGTAACAGTCTCCCCGCCGTGGGCAGTGAGAGTGCGCCCCCTGCAGCCTGTGGAGGGGGGAACAGCCCGGGGGACTCTCACTCAGACCCCACATCTTCCATATTTATGCATGTTTGTTTGGTTTTGTCCCGTCAGACTAAGGTTGGAGGCGCGGGCACGGGCGGCAGCTTTGAGGAGGTCCTGTCGTCTGCAGCCAACGCCAGCTCTCAGGACACGCCCACCAACAACCTGACGGACAGCTCTGAGAGGCCGTGTTAGAGGCGCCGGCTGGACTTCAACCACAAACTGTTCCTCCGCTGGGCTGCAGCACGCTGTTGTTTTTCGGCTCAACTCTCTGACTGAAACGGCTCGATACGCTCATCTGATAAGTGTAGACAATCTCGTGTAAGTCTCCTGACCCTTTGGTTCCCTTCACTCCCACATAACCTGGCCTGACCAAAGTAACTTGTTTTGCTTAGATTTTTCCCCCCCGGTAATGACGGCTGTGAAAAGAAGACAGGGTTCAGTGGGAGCTTAAAGAGACTAATGAATGCAGTGAGCCTTTAGTTCTTCTGCCTTTTACAGTGTTGGGAGGCCTCTGCTGGATTTTGACTTCAGTGACATGAAAAGAGAAAGGAGGTTGAGCAGATTTAAGTTGGTAATCAGAAACAGAGGATCTAAACCCAGCTTTTTTTCTTTTCTTTTTTAAAATAATTATTTCCTCTCATTTAAGTCGAGCCCCACTTTTTTATTTGTTGTGTCGTCATGAGCACACAAAAAACCCAAAACAAAATATTAAAACGTAGACTTTTTTAACTTTAGAGGTTATTAGTTGTTTCTTTCCTTCTTCCTTTAATGGGGACACAAGAGGAGACAGCCATGTGAGATCAGTCCGAGGGAACCAGCACAGCTACTTTTCACACCAAAGCACAATGTTAATACAAAAAAATTTTACTTAAAAAAAAAAAAAGTTAATGTTAATACTGTACCGAGCTGGTGTCTCAGACGATCTCTCCTTGGATGAATGTTAGATACTATTTTTAAATCCCTTTAGTGAATTGTGTTATCAGACCAGGGGCTGCCACATTCAGTGAGAGGACACTGACCTACTCTGCACAAGGCATGTAGACAAAGTCTGTGTGCAAAAGCATGCGTGTTCATCAATTTAGTTTATCTGCTAACTGACTCGTGGCTTTTTTTTTCTTTTTCCTCTAAAACATTTTCCACTAGTGAATTTAAATCAACAGAGCTGCATGGAGTCACTTTCACCTCACTATGAAAATCTCACTACATTTTTTTTCTTTATAAACGGATATTTCTTCCACCAAAGTAACGTCATGTCTTGAGCATATCATCAGCATTACAAAGTGTTCAGTTTTCCTGTGCTGTGGCTTAGGAAGAGGAGAGGGCTTGTTTTTCTTTTCTTGTTTTGTGGGTTGCATCAACATTTAAGAACTAAAAACTGTTTGTTTGGGAGAATGATATGCCTATTCTGTAATTGGAAAATGATTCAAAGAACACATTTAGAAGTTGCAGAAGGCTCAATTGCTTAAAAGAAAAAAATAAAGATTCTGCACCCAAAGACTGAATTACAACAAACAGGATAATACTGTTGTTTCATGTATTATTCTGTATTCACTCTCATACACATTTTTATGACTGATGTACAAAAATTAAAATGTTTTAACCAGATTTTGACATTTCCTGTTTCTTCTTACAATGTACTGTCAACTATAACTCACCTGCACAGAAATGCATCATAAACCTTAACGTGGGATGGAGACATTTTGAGAGTCTGACTGCACAGCAGCAACATTTTGTTTCCATTAACTGTGAACTCTATTTAGTTTTTTTTCTCTTACATATTGAGGTTACCTCACCTTTGCTGTTTCACTTGATCGATTCTGTTTAATTTGTTTAGACATTTTTCTTGACTGACAGAAATGAGGTCGTATTTTGACTGCTAACACTGATACGTCATCTGGGCATGTCAGCAGTTTTATCCTAAAAGCTCTTTTAGTAAAGAGCCACAAGCTCAGGTTGAAACTGAGCCCCTTGGATTCAGTCCTCAGGTTGGAGCCAGAGGCCTGAAGCCGTTTTTCTCTCTACATGTGACCCACCGCTGCATCACTGTCCATGATCTGCTGAGAGGCGTGGTCAGGATGTGTTTGCTGCTGCATGTGCCGGCTCAGATGCTGAACTACCAGTCTGCGATTCCCCAGAATCCGTTGCCCCATCGTTGCTGCTCATGTGACTTGCCCTTTCTTCGTTCAAGGAGCTGAGCAGCTGGAGCACGGCCGGGTGCTCGAACCGGCCTAAAGACGCGTCGAGACAAACCAACAAGAGCCAGCGTGAGAGTTGATCACTAAACAAACGGAAGCTTCCCAGGTGAAGGCCGGGCTGGAGGTGTACCGGTAGTGGAGTCGAAGAACTCTTGCAGTCTTCCCGGCGTTCCCTCCAGCTCTTCGTACTCATGAGCCTGCAGGATCATCTCCAGGAGGTCAAACTGTTTGACCAGCCGGGCCTCGGGACTGCTCTGAGACTCATATTCCTGCACGTTCACCGAAACCGTTCATTTATGAACAAGCATGCCCAAGCAGTAAAAATACGTTGTTACAAAAAATAAACTAAGTTGCAAACCTCCCACAGCGCATAAATATCCTGTTTGAGTCCCTCTGGCAAAAGACTGGTCAGATGTCTCATTGCTTCCTGGAAAGCAAAAGGTTAAGTTTTCATTCATCATTTCCTGATGCCCCCCCTTATTGTTAAGTTAAACACCTTCATTCCTTTGGCTGTCGGGCACTTGCCTCTTCTCGCCTGTGTTTCTCTGCTTTACTGATGTTGTCTGTTGGAGCGATATCTCCCACAATGCACTCTGCCATGTCATGGACGAGAGCCATCCTTATGCACCTGAGGGTCAAAAATGGTTGTGCATCACTTTTCATTCTTGAAAGGCAGATTAACAAAAATCCCAATCATCAATATGTTTCAATCAGATAATTATCCAACAATGTGCCCTCCCCACCTGTCTTTGTCCACTGTGGGGTCAGTGATAGTCAGAGACATCATGGCCATGCGGTACATGTGATCCGATACGCTTTCAGGTTTCTTCACCTTCCGGTACACCCAACCGGTCCGTGGCACCCTCTGCAGTGAACAAATGAGTGGTCACAGGAAGAACTGTCCATCTCTAACAAAAATTATTGAAGGTTGAACCAAACACATCTAAATGTATGTATCGCATCCCCAATAAGGAGCTTCTTACAGTCGAAAGTCGTGCAGAAATCCTGTTTGTGTTGTATAGGTGTGTTGTTTTTCCATTTATTATTCATTTGAAAAAACATTCTGCATAAACTTATTGACCAGGAGAAATTATTTTATATGAGCTGCATATTTCTGACTAATTTCATTGCGAATGTTATTGGCTAGATTTTTTCCTCTGAATATGTCATTAGATTAACACAGGAGACCAGAGTTATGTGCTTCAAAATACACTAAGAGGAGCTATTTGACCAGAGATGCCATCCAGAAAGTGAAGCCTTTATCTGCTCTCCAGAGTATCATGTAGAAACAAATTGTTTGTCTCTATCTCCACAGAGAAAGAGGCAAACCACTATAAAACATATGCCAACTTTAGGAAGAATTCTTACTTTGAGCTGTCCGATAAGTTTCATAAATTGCAGCATATTGTTCATGCCGGCTGGTTTCTCAGAGGTGGCTGCCATCATTGCCCGCTGACCCGGATGTAGATGGGCCAGGGACGCTGCCAGAGCAGTTAGACGTAACCACTAGGTGGCAGTAAAAACTACATCAACTTAAAAAGTACAACTATATTCCGATACAGTTTTTTTAAATGATTTACTGTAACAATGTATTAATTTATTTACACATAATCTATTTTTAAATAAGCAATGTGGTTCCAGTTTTGCACTTCACACAAACACACGCACACACAAACAACATTGCCATTACAGACGCAAAGGTAGGGGGAAAACACGAAGAAGAACTTTAACCGGAAGTTAGGGAAGCGGGAGATTGAAATACGTAAACAAACTGATTGACTATTTGCGCAACTGTTCTGTTCGTAAGAATAATTACGATGCTGAATAAAGCACCAAAACTGAAAAAGACCATCAGAGCGAAAGCAAAAGGCAACGTAAATGTTGGGCCGGCATCAGAAGCCATGGTACGTAGTTGAGA
The DNA here is from genome assembly GCA_907169785.1 of Menidia menidia. Taxonomy (NCBI): domain Eukaryota; kingdom Metazoa; phylum Chordata; class Actinopteri; order Atheriniformes; family Atherinopsidae; genus Menidia; species Menidia menidia. The sequence continues at coordinate 5,796,771 of CAJRST010012224.1, read as the reverse complement.
TTTGCTCTCGGCTAATGTTAGCCCACAAACTGAAAGCTTGATTTGAAGTCAATTTCTTCTTTGGTTTTCAGATAGAACTACTGACGCTGGTCTTTTTGAATAGCCTGGCTGAGGAGGCGAAGGTCAAAGCGTTTGAGGAAAAATCAGCAGTTATCAGACCCCATCATATCCGAGCGGTGTATAAGGTTAGCTCGCAGTGCTAGCTTCAGTCCAGTTTCAACCCATTGGTCTACTTTTGTCTTTTCTTTTTTTTTTACTACTCAAGCGTCATATATCTAAAAATACTGCCTCAAATATCCAGATTGGCGAATATAATAAAGTGTTTTTATTTCCATTTAGTAAACCTTAACACTGCAACTGTGTGTTACAAAAGTAAACAATATTTTGAACTCTTCAACGCAGAGCTCCACTTTACCGTCTCCAAGGACGAAACATTTTCTACCTATTTACGGATTTATGATTATTTTAATTGAAACATTTTGTCTTATTAATGATGATTTTGCCATTTCATTAGCTGTTTCTCAAAAACAACTGAAGAAAATATAGTTATTGGACTTTTTTTGCCTATGCAGTAATAGGATTAAAATGTAGATGTGACTTTTTACAAGCACCACAGAGAAAGTTCTTCCCAGCTTTGTATTGTTTTAATATGCATATATACTGATATACTGACATTTTTAAGTATTAGATGGCAATTTAGAGACCACATTGGTGTTGACTAAATGAAAACCAACATTTTCCCTTATTAAAAAGCCTTCATCCTAGCCAATCTGCAGACAATCTGCCTGGCTTTATGTTACCAGTTTTCCAGTGGTGAATCTTTCCATCTTCAAAAACTAAATTTCATGCTGTACTTTGTCCCTATGCATCATAAGATTTTTTTTTCCTCAGCTGAGCTCAGTGAAGAGATTCAATAGAGTTTCGACTTTTCCAGTTTCCATTCGTTATAACCAGCATGTTGATTTCAGTGATGAGCCCATGTGACAGACATTTTTTGTGTTCATGTCCTTTTAACTTTCCATAAATGAACTGAAAAACTTTCAGTGGTGATAGATTCAAGAGTTTCCTTACTGTGTTTCTCTTTTTTGTTGACAGTTCTGAAACTGTCATCAAAGAATTTCAACTATCGGTAAATCTGTTTTAAGGACATCCAGATGTTTTTGTATTATTGATGGAGAATGGATAGATTTTCCAAGCCAGTGAAAAGAAACACAAAGATGAAGTTCAGCTGACAGTTGACAGACATAAATAAGCATGAATGTTTCTTAATCATAAATTAATCTGTAACAGTAACAGAAACAAGAAATAATTTTCTTCTTTTTAATAACATTTTTTTGTTTTGATGTTCAGTTGAATATAAAATGGACTGACAGATTTTTTTTGTATTTTTTTTGTAGAAAGTGCTGAAAAAGGCAAGAGGATGAAGATGTCGAGGATCGTGCTTCGTAACAAGACTTTTTTTTTTCGCTTTTCCTTGTGTGTTATTTGTCTACAATCTGTCATCGTTTTATTCCTTTTGAAGCGAGCACATCTGTCTTCTGTATCCGAACATTTTGTATACTTTCATTAAATTCCTTTGAGTATTATTCTGGCTCCTATTCTCACTGACCATTTGTCCTGAATCTTTTTTGTGCTTGTTGGATGACAGTACCGGAGTGTGTTGACATCCCATCAGCCCCCGCCTGGCTCTCCTATCATTTGTCACGCTTTCCGCACGCTTCATGACACACAGATTGTCTGTGTCCTCGGATGACATCCCGCTGGCTCCTTACCACCACAGACTGACTGCTGCCTCAGAGAGAAGGGGTCAAAAAAGATCTTTCAACAGTGTTGTGTCTGATGAAAGAGCCTGTACCTGTCCCTACTTCTCTGCTCAGAGTTGGCCACCTTTACCATTTCCTCTGCCCCTGGTTTTTGGGCAGTCCAGACATTCCATGCCCTTTTGTGGTTATTTTCATGAATAATCTGATTTGGCACCCCAGCGATGATGGTCTTGCCATGTTTATGTTCCATTTCCCGTTTAAGGAGGTGTGAGTGGGTAGCACCTCTCCCCGCTTGCAGTTTGACACGTCTTGTTTTATTGTTGTTTTGTTTTTTAATAACAGGGCCACCTAAGATCTGATAACACATCTGTTCATGGTTTCAAAGCTTAAGTGAACCCATATTCTTTGAGTCCTGGGGCTTTTTGTAAGGTTTTGTAAGAGCATTTTCACACACCTGTTTTTGTTAGTTTTTTTACTTTTTCTTACCATTTACTAATTCACTGCATGCAGGCTGATGGATGACATTGCCAAGCAGCAGTCGCCTGCATATTCAGAAGTTCCTGTCATGAGCTCTAGGTTTGTTCACATTCTTTAAGGATTTTAGATACTCTTTTCTCAAGCTGTTTCTATTGAAGTCCGATCCAACTCAATTATGTGCATCCTCTATTTCAAGATAAAAAAAAAAGCTCCAGGGTAAGTCTCTCTGTAAATCTGCCGGTTCTCCCTGTGATGTTTTTCCAGACAAACAAAGAAGCAAATATGCAATGCAATTCTTAACAGGGAGCACATGTTAGCACCTTATGAGTCAAACAGCAGAAACGGGCACGTCTTATCGCCACATTTGACTTAAAAAACAAAAAACGCAGATGTTATGTATTGACTTTTTGCAGAATATGTTTTCCCAGACGTGTGTTGTGGTTGACAGTGGAGTGCATGTCTGTTTAGGAGAGTAAGAATCACGGAGTTCCCAAAACAGCTGATAATACATCCTGAGAGTCCAAACAACTGAAGTCTTAGAGGACAGAGGCTTTTGTCACCTTCCAGGCAATTGCAGATCCTTCCTGTCCTCTCCAGTTCTCTGAGCTGGAGTTTCTCACGGGGGAGGTTAGTCAAATCATGGTGTAGTTTGGGTTCTTCTGTCCTGAAGCCGTATCTTAATGGAAAGCACAGCGTGCCGGCTCATGGCTGATCTGGAGCACAGAAAGTGTGGACGCGCTGGAATTGGATGCGGCTCTCACACTGGCTCCCTCCACTTTGCTCCCCACAGGAGGGCTTCTTTCTAGGTTGGTGTTGATGTTGTGAAGAATGCCCCAAAACCCGTTTTAAATGGAAACAAATGAGGAGCGACTGGTTTTGATGGTCACGATCTCCAGTGACGATAAGGTTTGCCAGTGATTTGAGAGGCTTGTGTTTTGGGATGAGCACGTTCAGCTAAACACGCGAGAAAAAGCCTGGTCGGTTTTCAGCATGTTAGTGTTGTTTCTCCCCGTTAACTGATCGAATATAGTATTTAGCATATTTCTTTTGTAGTCTACGGTCATCAGGGGGCCTTTAGAAAAAGTTGGTAAATGTCAAAGAATTTCACACTGATCTTAGAGCGTATGGGTTTGTCTTTTTTTTTCCTTTGAGAAACAGTCTGTTACAACCATAAAGAATTTTACACTAAGAATGAAATCCAGATTGTATGGTGAAAGCTCATTTTTGTCCAATAGCGTCGTTTTTTCAACACTTCTGCAGCAGTAAGTGAGGTACTGGCTGCTGTGATGTCAAATAAAGCAAGTAAAAGCAGCTTAAAAACTGAGTGATGAACAGCTCTTGGGAGAGAAGAGGTGTGGACGTGCCTCGCCCAAGCTCGCAGCCATTCACTCTTTAGTCTTATAGGTCATTCTTCATTTTGACTTCCTCTGCTGCTGCACCACTTTGCAGGGCACTAAAAGTACTCGTACAGTTCAGGGGCAGATGGTCGGATCTCAGAATGCGTGAAAATGCATTTTGCAGTGAAAAGCATCTTTGGCATTTCGTGTTCCGTGATCGTTCCATCACAAACCCTGCGGCAGGCTCCAGACCTGCCGGGTGCTGGATGGGTAGAGAATGAGGATGGGTCCAGGCCACAGATTATCTCTGTTGTTGGATTTTATTAGATCATTCTGAGAATTTTGACTTGTGAGTTTTAATGTTTGTTTGTTTTTTTCAGTTTGGTGTTTAGGGACCAAAACTGTTTTAGCAGGAGTTGTAAAGCAACCTTGGTTTGACACAGAAATACAGCTCGTTCCAACATGAACGTAGCTGACTTGTGGTTGGTTCATGTGTTGGTCATAAACACATATACAGCTCCCCTGGGAGGGGGGGGGCACTAAAACCTCTGGCCCTTTGCACATGTGCTGCTGTGGTTAATGTTTGCAGGAGATGGTTTTTTTGTTGTTGTTTTTTTTTGTTTTTGTTTTTTAGGAATTTGAGTTTGGTTAGCGCCAACTTATTATGATGGCCCAAAATCTTGTTTACTGCTTGCTTTCAGGTTCTGATCAGAGAGGGTAGATTTACGTGACGAGACAAGGACGGATGTGTCCAGCCCACTGATCGTCACGTGGAATGAGCAGTGTTATGAGTGCTGACGCTGTCGGAGTGATAATGGATCAGGGGGAGGGCTGAAGGAGAGGAGTGGGTGGGAGTAGGAGTGCCTTTAAGAAAGGAGCCCACAGCAGTTTCCCAAACTTTAGGTTAGATCTGGGCTGTGACTATCTCATGATGGTTTCTCCTCTGTTTGCATTCTCCATGGCATTCCAGCAGCTCAAGTGAGCTCAAGGAATGCTCATCAGTTGTTTTTTTTTTTCTCCTGCTGAGGATACTGCTGTCACCTGCTGTATTAGCCAAGCTGGAGTCTCTAGGTGGGTCCATTTGATCGGCTTGTGGAGAACCGGGCCGAGTTTTCAAACGCCTAACATGGGATTCAGGGCATGAGGCGAGCTGTCTTTGCTGACCGGATGAGTGTCTAACTGAGGGCAAAGGAAAATGCACACACTATCAATAATTTGGATTCTGCACTTAATGAATCTTTCGAAAGGCCAAGACAGCTCAAATATTATAAGATGGAAACGTAAGTATTAAAGGGGCCTGACGTGCCTTATTCAAATATTCAACACTACAGTTAGTCCTGTTTTTTTCCCTTTTAGCTAAAGATAATAAATAACAGTTGCTACATATGGTGAGCTATCAGGGAACAATCTGGTCTTAGATTTCCACTAGCTCTACTCATGTGCACACTGGAAACCAGATCATGCTGTAAATGGGACAAAGGGAACAGAACTGAACAATTTTGTTGTATAACCATGAGAATTTGACCTTTTTTTTTGTAGCTGGACTCAAACATCCATTTCCCCCAGCCCCTCACACACACACTCATAAAATTTGTACCGTTTCTTTTTTCCCCCCCCTTAAATCCATGACAGGCAGCTCCTCGTTGAGCACCATTTGTCAGGCAGGCTGTGCGACATGCTCAGCCCTGAATGGCTGTCTGTCCTGTAAACCTCGACTCTTCTTCCACCTGGAGCTGGACGGGATGCGGCAGAGAGGGGCGTGTCTGTCCTCCTGTCCTCGAGGTCACTTCGGCATGCGCTCTCCGCACATCAGCACCTGCAACAGTAGGTACCAGTGACTTATATCTGGATTCTTTTTTTTAACAAAACTAAAAAAGCCAGCTAGACTTTTGTACAGTAGACTCTCATGAGTCACATGTATAGCATGACTATGTTGGGCTCTCAGCTATTTTACAAAAGTATACGTTTGTACAACTTATATTGAAAGAATTTGGGGCATGCATTTTAATTAATTCTCGGTTTTCTCTAACAGGCAAGGGCTACAAACAAACAAACATTTAACTCCACTTTACATTTCCACTAACCTAAAGCCCAAAGTTATGATGACCAATGCTTATACATGCAAACCACAGAGCACTCTGTGCTAACAGCGACATGTTATTACGTAAACTAAACCCTGTGGTCACTCTGCACTGACCAAGGTTCATTCCCATTGGCCTGCAGAGTGCAAGGCAGACTGTGCTTCCTGCTTCAGTGAAAACTTCTGCACCCGCTGCCATATGGGTCACTTCCTGTTCAGAGGCAAATGTGAACACAGCTGTCCTAAGGGTTGGGCGGCAAACGCAGCGCTGAGGGAGTGCACAGGTAAGAGGCTGCCCCACGGCGGGGTACAGGTGCGTCCAGCAGCGTAGTCATGAGTGCCCGTCTCTGGCAGAGTGCCCCGCGGGCTGCGAGGTGTGTGCCACCAGGAGCACCTGCACACAGTGTGGCGCCGACACGTACCAGCTCCACGGCCAGTGCCACCACACCTGTCCCAGAGGGTCCGAGCCAGATGTGCAGTCCATGCAGTGCATCCCTCAAAGTGAGGCACATTCCCTCCCTGCTAAGTTCATCTCGCCCTAAACGAGTGCTCGTTCATCATCATTTTCCATCTCTCTAAGTTCACTGTGAGGTTGGAGAGTGGACGAGCTGGGGTCAGTGTGCGCAGAGGGACGGCACGAGAGCACACCGGAGGGGCGAGGAGGAGCGCACCCGCCAAGTTCTGCGCTCCCCCAGTGGGACTGGGAACGCCTGCCCACACGTGTCAGAGGTCAGGAAATGCCCCATCAAAAAGAGCCAGAAAAGGGTTGGAATTTTTGATGGACTGCATCAACCATTAGAATCATGTCACATCTGTCTGTAGATGCCTTTCCGTATACTCTTATATTACATGTGTGTCTATCCATCCATCCATCCATCCATCCATCCATTTTCGTAACCGCTTAATCCCTAATGGGGTCGCTGGGGGGACTGGATCCTAACCCAGTAGTCGATGGGCGAGAGGCCGGGTACACCCTGGACGGTCCTCCAGTCCATTGCAGGGCTTCTATTTCTATCCTTGAAGTGGAATTCCTGTTTTGCCATCAATTTTTCTACATTATATGATGTTTCTTTCGTAGTTGTCTGCGCACAATAGATGCCTACTGATGTACAGGTTGAAAATTCCCATGTGGCCCCCCTCTCTAATTTTTTAAAACATTTTATTTGATTGTATATTGTAAATTAAATTTGTACATAACTAAGAGTGTTTCCCATTCATTGCTGTCTAAATAGCTGCATTATAGCTATATATTTCACCTTCCAACAGAGACGAAAATCTGTAACACATATGCATATACATGCATGTAAATAAACAAGAACTGACTACTGAGCTCATCAGCTATGTTATGAACTCTGGGATTCTGCCAAAAATATAGAATATCATCCATAAAGTTAAAAAAAAAATTAATAATGAAATATTTTCAATGGACAGGGTCGGTAAATAGACATTTAAAACAATCCAAATGAGACACTAGAAGACCAATCACACAATAAAGTACTGTCATGCAAAATGCTTTAAAAAAACATGACAAACATACCAAATACATCAAGAGACACAGAGGGTGTGCAAAGCTCCATTACCTAAATAATATGCTGTAAAACTCATGGTGGGAGGGATAGCATCCTGCAACATGCAGAGTTCAGCTGGCGCTCAGTGCGCATGCGCGTCACACGCACACTGTGCTGGTATGTGAGAGGTCACTCCAGGCTCACCGAAGCCCCGGGCGCTGCGGAGGCTCAAATAACGCAGCGACGCGGCCATTGCTCGTCATAAATTACTCAACAACCAAATATGAAGGCGGCTGTATAAATATCCCCATCTCTCCTTCGACTGAGGACGCTTTTAGAGGCTCCCGGTGTACAGGTGAGTTTATCCCCTGACCAACCGAAGAGCCCGTTGGCGCTAGCAGGCTAAAAATATGCTACCTGAACTGTCAAGCTGCCGATTACAAAGGCGATGTTTGGCCTCAAATAGCAGGCCGGGGGAAATGTGCCCCACAACCTGGAGGCTAACACCCAACATTACCAACAAGATCATCTGCAAGTTAGATAACGTTAGCCAAGCTAGTATGTTCGCACCGTCACAGAGAAGGGCCTTTGATACATTATTCACTTAAAACAAATGAGGTACGTGGAAAATCATCGGCAAGTGTATCCTTTTCGTTCCAGTTTTTAAACTGAGATAATTAAGTTTTTAGATAGACTCTTTTTGGCCATGTAGAGAAGTTAACGTCGCATGTGAATGAGGGCGTTCCCAGCAGAACAACGCCTGGGTTGCCAGATCTCATGACAAAAACAAGCAAGCAAACAGGTTTTTGAAAAATACCCCCCTTACAAAGCAGTTTTATAAAAGTTTTTTTTATTTTTTTAAAACCATTTTACCATCAAGATGTGAATCTATGCATACATTACTGAACTCAGAGGTAGAGCCGAATTCATCCATATACCTTTATTTTTGAATGGACGTTACAAATCCAGATGGTCGTAAAGGGGGATTTATCACTGTCTGGCACTGCATTCCCCATATTTAAACGCAACAAATGTGGGATCTCTGTGTCTGTGCCTTTTACTGATTAATGGCCAACGAATCTAGAAATGTCACAACTTTTACCAATTTGCCTGAAAGAAGAAATAATTAAAGTAAACTAACTGCAATACTTTTGTGCTTCCAGCATGTTCATTAGAGCAGAAAATCTTCATGTTCAGTGTGTATTTGACACTTAGTCTTCACACCGCTTTTCAAACCTCGGGTATAAACCTTGTTTTTTCCTATGTTTAAGTGTAAGTGGGAGACACTTTACACATCTTGGAAATATGCCCAATTAGGCATTAAACTTTCCAGCTGGTGATCCAAAAATAGCTCATATCGCTTACAATACAGACTTGGTAACTGCGACAAACCCATGTCAACTAAAGGGAGGTGCTGAGCTGCACCCCCGTGTTGTCATCGAGTCAGCACAACAGTTTGGTTGAGGAAAGCGTGTTTTCTTCCCGGTGTGAGCTGACAGTTTTGTTGCTGTCCGCAGCATGGCGGGTTGCGGAGAGCTGGACATCTCTGGAAGCGCCTCGGCTCCCTCCAAGCTGCTGGAGGAAGGCCGAGAGGACTCCTCCAACTCCACCGTCCCCCCCAACCCGGAGTGTGCCATCTGCCTGCAGAGCTGCGTGCACCCGGTGTGTCTGCCCTGCTGCCACGTCTTCTGCTTCCTGTGTGTGAAGGGGGCGTCGTGGCAGAGCAAGCGCTGCGCTCTGTGCCGGCAGGAGATCCCCGAGGACTTCCTGGAGAGGCCGGTTCTCCTCTCTCCCGAGGAACTGAAGGCGGCGGCGGCGGGGCTGAGCCGCGGCGGCAGCGAGTCTCACAGAGACAACGCGTGGTACTACGAGGGCCGCAACGGCTGGTGGCAGTACGACGAGAGGGCCAGCAGAGAGCTGGAGGAGGCCTTCGTGAAGGGCAAGAAGAGCACGGAGATGCTGATCGCGGGGTTCCTTTATGTGGCCGATCTGGAAAGCATGGTGCAGTATCGCAGGAATGAGCATGGCCGCAGGCGCAAGATAAAGAGAGATGTTGTAGATATCCCCAAAAAAGGGGTGGCGGGATTGAGGCTGGAGCCCGACCCTGTCCCTGTCCCAGTCCCAGTCCCAGTCCCTGGTCCACCCGCTGTTGCCGCGGCAGCCACAGAGCGCGTCAGCTCAGCTGATGGGTCCGACTCCTCAGGCCAGCCGCAGGCCTCATCTTTTGGGGTGATGGTGTCCCGCCCTCCCGTGAGACCCCAAACTCTGTTGGGGCGCCATCTTAGCAGTCCCCTGTCTCCATCTCCCTCCCCCCTGGAACAGTCTTTCTCCCAGCTCCTCGTCAGTCAGCCGGAGGGCGGAGAGGAGGAGGAGGAGGAGGCATCTGGGAGCAGCGAGAGCGAGGAGGAGAAGGAGTGCGGCAGGGGGAGAGCGGGATCTCTGGAAGGAAGAAGCAGGCAGAGAGCGCTGAGAGAGAACCAGCCAACCAGAGTCCCTCCCAGAGGCATGCCCTCCACCTCCGGCCTGAGCGTCCGCTCTCGCAGTCCTGACGGTCAGTGCACTGTGACAGAAGTGTGAGCGGCCAGTGGGGTCTGACCCGCACTTTACAGTTCTCAAACTCTTTATCAGCTCAGCAAAAAAAAGCAAAGGGAAGTACAAGTACCTCTGTCGTGTTACCGCAGCCACCCGCCCGGCTTATCACGTGCCAAATATGACCCAGAAACGCTCTTTTTCCATTTTCTCACCAGCCATCAAAGTTCACGATCCAGTCTAACAGCTGCCCACTAAAACAGCACAACCTTAAAGCGTTGAGCAGGAAATAGATCACACTTGTTTATCAACTGCTTCCACAGAGTGACGTAGCCCTGGGGTCTGTCTAGTGGGGTTTTCCATTAGGACCTACTCAGCCCCACATGTTTGTCCAACCTTGTTACGGCTTGGTTTAGGTGGTTTTCCATTGCACATGAGTCCAGACAGAAAGGCGGGCCGGCCAGCTCATGACAGCAATGCAGGACACAAACAACTCCGTAAAAAGCCGTCACTGTCACTGCTGACACAGTGAGGCCGGTATACACACATATGTGGGTGTGTGTTTTTTCTCCCTGGTACCTCACAGGAAATGGGGGGCCTCTTCTCTGACGGGATTCCTGCATCAGTGCTTCGGCCTGCTGACCACTGACCCAGAAGCATCTGTAATGGCTTCACATAAGCCCTGACTGCCCAACACAACCTCTCAGAGAAAGTTGATTGGACATTCTAAATTGCCCTTTAAGTATATGTGGTTGTTCATGGTTGTGTGTCTCTGTGTGGCCCTGCGATGGACCGGCCCATTGTACGCTGGGATAGGCTCCAGCCCCTCACCCCGCGACCCCGTTGGGAATATGCGCTACAGAAAATGGATGGAACCTCTCAGAGGTGAAAGAGGCTTTGGGCGCTCATCTGTCTGACTCATTCATTCGACTGATGCTTTTGTACTTTTTCCCCCACCAATAACTGAAGCTTAAATGTAGCATCCGATCTAACAAGCAGAGGGTGGAAACTGCCTTCCTTCTGCTCTGCCGTTCAGGTTTTGTTTGTTTCTTCTTTTCATCTAAGTTGAAGTTAGCCAACACTTAATCAGTAAGTTTTAATTTGAACTCCTGTGTGTAAGTGTGTGTGACGTGTGAAGGCAGAGGGTCCTCTTGCGCCTCACGTCCTGTTTGAATAACGCTGTGTGTCTGTGAGCAGCGGCGGGTGCTGAAAAGCTACTGGCAGATCCACTGGAAACTGTTGGTTTATATATGTGGACGGACACATTTGGATTCCTATTTTTTGTGGCGGCGCCGTGCACATGACTGTTGTCAGAGAGCTGCCGGGCCCCGGATGAGCTCAGCCTGTTCTCACTCTGCTTTTCCCGTTTTGGTCCGGCGGCTGTTGTTTTTGCTGCCTTCTTTACACTGTCTGTGTCCCGCTGTGTGGAAAACCCCAAAACAAGTTGTTTTTTTATTGTCCGTGTGATCTTGCCATTGTGGTGTTTTGTCAAAATGATTAAAACTATCTATGATTTAAAGTTACACGCTGACTGAGTGATTTATTTATTTCAAATACAGCTTAAATATAGACGGCCTAATCTGAAATCCCTTTACAGGAAGACGGAGGTTTTGCTGGGCCATGGCGATTTTCGAGTAAAGTGCAGTGGGCCTCAGTGGTCCACCGGGTGTAGCTGTTGCACAAATCAAGAAACTTCTGCTTTGTCCAGCCACTGCCAGCACGAGAACGTTTAGTTGGTGCCTAGTTGGTGGAAAACCTGCCAATGAGAGACGGAGAAGCTGTACAAACAAGCTGTTGTATTATGAGTCCACATTCTTAAAAGCAAAAAAAAATCTTTATGAGAAGCAATTAACATTTCTCTCAATAACAGCCTGTAATGTAGTTCACTTTTCCAGTGTCTTTTTTCCAGGACAAAACAAAAGTAATCGGTAAATCCTGGGCGAGGGTCAATTTTAGGAGCCGGAATTCTGAACGATGAGCAAATCTATCAAGTCTCTCACCGATGGTCCACAATCTGTGTGTATGTATTGAGTTTGAAGCCAGTTTGAAGCAGCCCTTGATGCTGCTGAGAGGCAACGCTTGCCAAGAGAAGAAAGCACCACAAGCGCAGTGTGTGAGATCGGACTGTGATTTGAATTAGAATCGTGGCTTAATGAGCCAGACTTTGGCTCGCCTCTCATGAGAGTTTCCACATAACTGATCGTGGCTGCCAGATGTTGTTTTTGCTTTTGGGTCCTTGATAAGTGTTTACCGGACTGAGCAGAATTATTGGGACCTTTAGTTGTATCACAAATAAGTTGAGGTGCCTGCTGATGGCTTCAAATGTATTAAAGCTTAGTCTAAAGTTCTTTATTTCATGACATTAATCGAACCTAGTTGAGTAAAACAGATCAGAACATGATTAACAGCAAACATGTGCTGTCAACAGAATCTGAGTATTATGTATTTATATAGATATTTATATATTTCTTTGTAAAGATGCTTTTTTGAACCGTCATACTTTCTATATAATTTCTTGGAGGTGGGGGCCTGTAACCACTAGGTGGTGTTTTGTGGTAGCCTTAACCTGATCGCGAACTTTTCTTTTGCCATAGACTGCCTTCCCACCACAAGTGGAGTGCTTTGAACCCACTGACCCTCCCTTCAGGACCTCATTCCAAAAAAGCCCAGAGATCATTACAGCCGCATCGGTTTTAATGAGATGTGAGGGATTGTAAATGTCTGAGGATCAAATGGCTTCTGAAGGTAGAGCTGTGGTGCTGCATGAGAAGCAGCAGCAGCGATTTCATCATCTGTCCAGAATCATGCCAACGCTGGAGTGTGGAGGGATTCTCTTCGGGGAACGTAGGGCTGGTGATAGCAGGGCCGGTGAACACAGAAAACACACGCAACCATACAAGCCTCCGGAGTGGACTACAGTGAAAGAAGGACTCTCTAAAAGTACTAGAAAGTACTTTTAAAAAAGTCTGTACAATGTTTTCTGACACATGATTTTAAAAAGGCCAATTCCTTTTACATAATAGTCTCTTCTCTCAGGGCACCGTAACACAGTACGTTCACCATAGTCCAATCACATTCTATTTATTTCTTTTGTATTTTAACCGTTGTTTTTCATTTTATACAAAGCTCTCTTAAGAAGGCAACAAAATGGTTGCGTTTCCACCGACAACACTTCTTCCATGTTTACTCCAACTTTTGATGGACCAATAAAAAGGCTTAAACTGCTTTGGCTGAAAGTGCTCTGACACACTCTACAGCTTTATAGATATATCAATAGTCTGTTACATAAAATGTGGGCCGCCTCCCCCCTGCTCTCCATAACACATCGACAGTTTTATGAGGCATGGAGACAGACTGGGTTTGGATAAAATGGCTATGGAGGAGCATTTTTGGGCGGCGGGGAGGGGACGAGTGGAGACCCAAGGTATTTTTTCAATGTGAGGAGCGAGGGCGCTGATGCTGGGAAAGGGGGGGGAGTCTGAGTTTCAGGGGTTCGGACCACCATGCTGAGCATCTCAGGGCGTATTTTTCGAAGGGCTCAAACTACCTCTCGTCTGGGAATGCTGTAGATGATACAGCCAAACATAGCCGGACGCAGAACAGACGGGAGACAACGCCGCTATACGTTTTCAGACACATAGCTGCCCTTTAAACGTGTGCGACGCCTCATGGCCGAGGGCCTCCTGTAGCCCGCTTTTTCACACCCCCCGTCTCCAAGACTTCCACAAATAGGCCCATCAAGCTGGCATCTTTCGCCACCACGGGGCCCATAGTTGAGCATTGTTGTGAGGATTATTTATGGCCCTGCGGATTTTTATGCATTTGTTCCTCCCATATTGCTTGCGTGTAAGTTTAAGAGGAAAACGGTCAGTTTTTCCGACTGTCCGCCGCAGTCACTGGACGGTATGTGTTGCACATCCTCCTTTGATGTGCCTGGCGGCTGTGGGAGTTTGGTCTGTTCACCGGTGTACAGTGTGTGGACAGTATTTCAAACCATAACACGGAGATTCACAGACAGGGTAGCTCACTGTTGCAGGAGCCAGGGATGAGCTCACTCCCACTGTAACCCTCATCAACCTGACATCATTAAAGCCTATCAAGTGACACGTCTCCCTAAGCCTGCTGCTACCGAACCATTTATATCAGCCCCGTATTGCCGTGTTACTACGATGACGCCTAAAATCATAAAGTGAACGCTATGCCCTATTTCCAAATGTGGAGCAAGAGATTGGATGGTTTTATTTTTGGTCGTCGTGTGCTACTGAAGATGAAAATGTGCTGGATGCTCAACGGTAATGCCGCCACCGACTCAGCCCGCAGATGCGTGCAGGTTGTCATTTTCAGCGACACGTACGACTTATCGAAGACTTCACTGCAATGCGCTAATAAAGCTGTGCCTCTTTTGGTTAATGGAGCCTGCCAATGGCTGGAAGTCTTTTGCTAAAAGAAGACCAAAAGCACATCATGGATTTAAAGCTCCAAATGCCCCCCAAAAAAGCAAGTCATCAATCACCAACATGAAGTGTCACACAATACTGATGTGAGATTAATTTAGTGTGAAGCTTAATACCTCCCGCTTGCAGGGAATTTGGGTGTCTCAGAGCTTCTGGTGCCATGGGGACGCCCTGATCCTGCCCAGATATGAGCCGCACATGTATGATACGTTATTTATGGTTCAAAGCCTGATGAGGGGATACTCACCAACGCCACAGCAGAAGGATCAACTTAATTCCTTTTTGTTGTAACTGAGCATTTAAAATCTATCTAATTAGAACGTTAGCTTGCTTTAGATCTGATTTTTCTTTCCTGGACTAAAGTGGAAACTGCTGAAAGGGAGGGGAATGGAATTTATGGATCCAAACATACTTGCTGAGGTAGCATTCTCATCTGTGACACCCGTGTTTTGTGTTCGGGACTAAATCAAATTGACAAAAGTAGTGTCCCAATTCAATGCACAAGTCCCCTGAACAAATCATGTTGGTTACAGAGTTCAAACACAATTGAAAGAAAGTCTTTTTGTAGCTTTAATTTACTCTGATTAGACATTTCCGAGCCGTTGGCTTCAGTTATGCCGTACCTTGAATTTATTCGGGACTGAATAAGAAACAAAGAAAAAAGGACTGGTCAACTGATCTGAATCATCACTGATATTTGTTTAGAACAAGAAGTACCAGCTTAAACTACTTGCTGTATGTGAAGTGGCTAAAAATGGGGGAATCCTTAAATATTTAGTGCAGTAAAATGTAGGATCTAAATGCAGCTGTCTGTCTGGACGTTTGCCCAGCAGGACACACCCAGGAGCTGCTGGACCGTCTAAAGCAGGAACAGAGCCACAGATACGGCTCCAGTCTGTGTCGTCAGGCCCAGTGCTTCAGCTGAATCTGACAGTTATACTCAGCTGAAAACAATGCTTTTTTCCCGTTAAAGAACTTAATATGGTACAGTGGAAATATACCACTGAGGGGGGGAATTTTCCCTTTATGATGTAATATTGAGGTCTTCACTTGTTCGTATCAAAAAATAATTACATTCAGTTGCAGTTTACTGAAAATTTCATCCACCATCGTCTTCTTGCATTTTACAAACTATTTGGATAAAGTTGGGTATTTCAGACAGTTAAGATCAAGAAAGAGGCATAGTTAAATGTACATTTTTCCTTGTTATTGATGGCTACCAAAAATGTTAAATGCTCCAAAGGGTATAGGAGAAAACATGGGAAACAAGAGAAAAAATGACAGCTGTTGCTGTTTTGACTTAACTCCAACCTGTCTTTATATTTCCTGTTCTAAAATAGCACCACTCTCTGAGTCCTTTTGAAAGAGATTAAACATTTTTTTACACAGGCAGTGGGGTGTTGGACACTGACTGAACACTCTTTTGTGTGTGTGTATGTTTGTGTGAGGCAAAGGGCCAGAGGCCAGCTTCAAGGCGAGTAGTGGCTCCCAGCTGACCACTACACTGGACTGAAAATTTGCCATTTGTCACACGATTAATAGACCACTATAGTCACCTCTGCCGAGCAACACCAGCTAATCCCACGAGAGCAAGCAGCTCTTGTTTTGAAAGGCGACCCGCACTGATCACATTTCAAAGCGGAGATATTTAGGCCCCTCTCTATTTTAATAAGAGGCCTGGAATTCCGGCTCCTCCAGGCTGTCCTTAATGGTCCCGTCTCTCTCACTGCTACCAAACGGCATTTCAAATGGATGGCTGCGGACACACTGACAGCTCAGACAGAAGATGGATTGAACCAGATTGTCACCCTAACACCAGTTTAATTAAATGTTTTTGACCTATTTTATAGACAAGTGGGTAAAAAAATAATTATTTTAATGGGATTTGAATGTGCACCTTTGCTCAAATGAGATAAATCTCTAAATCGATAATGAAACAGTAAACCCCAGCAGTTGAGGTCTATTTGGTTCATGCTACCCATCAAGGATCTTCTTAATTATGATATGAAACATCCTTAAAGTCAAAGAGGCTTATTCATTAATTCTTTTTGAAAGATTTCTTTACAGTGCCTAAATGTAAGAGACAAATGGAATCTCACATTTTTTTCCTTTTCCTTTTTTGCTCAAATCATGTGAAGGAGCTAATATGGACACTCAGGCTGCACAGCAGCTGTCTGTTTGAACCAAATCACTTGTAGAACTTTGCACACGCAGGTCAAGTGTAGGTGGAGAACCGTGACGGGCCAGAGATATGCAAACACCGTATAACCCGAACGCCAATGCCGTGTTCACCCAGCAAACATCTCCTGTCTGTTAAGTTTTAACAAGAGAAAAGTGCATTATATCATTACTGTAAAGGGGAAACATGTGGAGGCCTGTAAACCGGCTCCGGTTGGGGTCGTCTCTCTCCCGCTGAGGCTTAACCTCCGGACCAGGGTGGTCCTGTCACTCCTCTATTCACATTTATGTGAGACGTGCACTCACACACATGCACGCACATAAAGGAGGCGCTTCTCTATCTATTTTGGGTCTGTTGCAGTAGCAACTGACACATGCTGAGGGTTTTTATTGTGCCCCCCCCCCCCCTACCCCCAGTTCTGGTGAAAGTCAGGACAGAGATACAAGACAGACGGGGACAGCGAGCGCAGGACGGGGGACAGGTGGAGGGGGGCCGGGAGGGGCAAGATAAAACGTGAGACTCCCATGTGTGTGAGACATCTTAGAAGACTTCATGTCAGCCCCCCGGAGTTCATTCAGAAACACTCATAATCTCTATAGTGTCTGTTTATGTGCTCCATAACTTCTTCTTTTATGTTTAAGGTATTGTACCCATTCATTTCTGATTATACCAGTATTTTATGACATGTTCAGGAGGGTTTAGAATAAAAAATAAAGAGCCATCTTGAGTTGAAGAAATCTCTTTGCAGAGACAAAGTTCCTCGAAGAGTTTTAAGCTTGCTGTTAAACTTTCACTCAAACATACTGTTGAGTTATCTAAGGGGGGAAAAGTTGCAGCTCAACATTTGGAATGACTGGCACCGAGGTGATTGGAAGAGATCCAGAAAGCATTCAGAGCATAGATATGGCCCTGGTTACTAATGATTTCCTCTCAGCCGCTACAGATGCTTCCATTTGCTACCATGGCATTTATTTCCTTTGTTGGAGCGATGATACTTGGCTGTGGTTTTCAGTTAAACAAATCAATTAATACGAACTGTCAGCATGCGATAAAGACCCAAATCGATCTGAATCTCTGAATTTTCTAAGCTGAGATGTTAATTTTCAGAAATCAGTGAGGAACTGTTTTGTTGTTATTTGACTGGAATCGCTTCTTTTGACTTTTGTAATATACTCAAAATAAGGGACATCCTGTCTGGGAATGAAGTTGGGTCATGATGGGACTCCTGTTATATATGACATCATGTAGTTATTGATATTGTTAGTTAATATTATGTAGTTACTGTGCTGTCCAAATCCTTGATTTTTGGCAAAATCTGTTTACAACCTCTGGTCCATGGCTAATTCACTTTCAGTGACCAGAAGACAACAGAGCAGATGCATCTCAATTAGCACAATTCAACATGTGACTTTTAAGGCTTTTACAGTCAGATCCAAGACTAAAAGAGCAAATCTCCTTTATGAAGCATACTTTGATGCTAATCAATAATAATAAAATAATATGGAACTTGTGGCACTTGAGCTAAAGGTCGGTCCCCTGAAAGCGTACGCTGAGGTGTGACGGGCTCATCTCCATCAAGTGTCAAAGCCCGTTTATTTAGTTAATTAAATGTTGTATCCCTAGAGAAAAAGGTCCATTTAGGACACAGATCCCACAGAATCCACCCTCACAGAGCACCTGCACCGTGCACGGAGCTAATAATAACTATCAAATGAATGCATGTTGCAGTTTGATTTAGAATTGTTTTCATCCTCAGAGAGGGGAGGCTAGATTTAAAGCTTTAGCGTTACTGCCACTGGTTCTCAGGGCCGATGATAGTCCCCGGGATGGAAGCACATCGATGTGTTCACACGGACAGTAACTCATTCAAAAGGGCAGATCAGCACCTGGCTGTGATCAAAGACGTGAGCTCACACGCTGCTCATACGGTTATCATAAATAAGGAAGCAGCAGTAAGTACGGACTAATCATCCATGTGTTTGTGGACTGGAAATGGGGTTACAAGAGGTACAAATAGGCATATAACGAGTTGTGTAACGAAGGCCAGAGGCTCTGGAAAGTTTCACTGCTGTGATGCAAACAGCTTTTTTTTTTTTAAAGGGGGGGTGGGCCCCCTGGGGGGGGGGGGGGGGGGGGGGGGGGGGGGGGGGGGGGGGTGTTCATGGCCCGCTGACGTCAGAGAAGCCATGGCTACCGTTCAGCTGTCTGCTCCCGTTTTTGGCCCCTTTCTTTCTCCCCCTTTCATCCGACTGTGTCCACTCTTGTGATCAGCCGGCCAGCGGAGGACATGCGGTGCCAAGCTCCACCACGCCGTGTCGGCCTGAGAGCAGCGTCTGTGGAGGGGGGGGGGGAGACAAGGGAGCAAGGGAGGAGGAGGAGGAGGAAAAAATACATTTACAATTTTCCGCCTTTGTAGTGCGGATCTTCTGTTTCACAGTTAGTCTATACAGGCGGGGGGTCGAGTTTACAGCGGCCCTGATGGGGATAGCAGAGTGATGGCCAACGGGACGCCTCGTTAAAATACCACAGCCCACCCAGATGCCAACCTGTCATTTACACACACCAACGTGGAACTCCAGATGGGGAAAAAGGAGAAAAAGCAACATGGAGAACCACGGCAACTGTACGAGCAAATGTCAGGTGGAAAATGGTTTCCTTAAAGTTCAGAAAAAACCCTTCACTTGAAAAACATCCATTTGTAATCAACTATTTGGCATGTCATTGGTGGATAGGCCAGGTGGAAGAACCAGCCGCCCCCCTCCCACTTAGTATTTATACCCCTTTTAAGACAGCAGGATAAGATTTCTGGCACCAAAACACACGTCACGCTTGCTATTTCCATCTGAGGTGCCACATAGCACCCAGAGGTTGGGTGACAGGGCTGAGGCATCATGGGGCCAAAGGACTTCCGCATACCCCCCCACCCCACCCCACCCCCCAACCCTGCCAAGGGTCAACTCTGTGTTTCTTTCTTTTATTCTTTTATAAGAGGGTAACTCCCTACCTAAACCGGCACATAACACACATCGGTTGCATCTGTGAGTGTGTGAGTGTGTCCCCTGGCCCCGCACAGCAGGGGGGGGGCGGTGTTGGTGCAGTCTTATGAGGCGCAAAACGCAGCGTGAAAAGGGATCTGCCCGTGCTGCACACTGGATATCCCGATAACGACCGGAAACGCGACCGCTCCTCAGCGAGCGCGCGGCGGTGTGAACGACTCCAGCCGGCGGGTCAAAGCACGCCGCCACGCCAGCAAGGAACTCCTCTCTGAAAAGTGATCAAGGCGGTTGTGATTGTGAGCCTCACTGAGCATTTTCTTTTTTTATTAGATGCTGGAGATGGGTGGCTTTTTTGCGGGGAAAACTGACAGCGTTGAGCGCTGGCATCCCGCAGCCAAAGGCCAGATACCAGGAGTCCTCAACATCCTCACCACCACAGCAGCAAAACAGAGCCACAGCCTCTACATCAAAGCACTGTCAGATTTATTACCAAGGAAAAAATACATGAAAGGCATATTAGACTCATTTCTCACAGTTATTCCAACATCTTGAATATATTTTTGACATTCTGATAGAGTCACAGGCGTGGGCAGTTTGCGGGCTGGGAGCGCTGGGGCAACCTGAACACATTGAGCAAGAGTCCTGTTGATCACATGGTCACGAGCCCCTCCCGACGTGGGGCTGCATGCTCATTCAACTTACACAGAAAAACATCCAAACTCGATAGCAAAAAGAGGAATATGCATAGGTGGGAAAGGAGGAAAACAAAGCTGAAGGGTTGAAAAAGGCCAGACACGAAGCTATAGAAACACTGGAGAATGTCACGGATGTGTTTATGGTTTTCAACAAACAAGATGAGTCTGCATTTCTTTGGCGCTGCAGAAGTGTAACAGGAAAAGTCTGTAGTATTTACACAGAGGGTTGACCGGGAGAAAGGGAGCATGCTAAAGGTGGAACCCTGTCACATGATGACAGTCTCAGCCTGAAGAGAATAGGAGAGAGGGGGCCGGTGCTTCAGGGCAGGGCTGGGGGTTCTACACATGGGGCTGGGGGGGCGGAACAGGGGGCTTGGAGGGTGGTAAATGGGGCCTGATGGGGCAGAGATTCTGGCAGCAGGCGTGCGGCTGGCCCATCTGGACGGAGGTCGCTGGTTGGCCGGCCGTGCGGGACGAGAGAAGCTCTTCCGGGGCCTGGCTGGGGACGCCTCCCCCGGGCTGACCTGGACAGGGACAGCACCACATGTCAGAGCACAGCCCAGATCTGCTGAGCGTGCGCCACACGGCACGGCGGAGCAAAACCCACCTGCTGCAGCTCCGGCCTGTAGGCAGCGGGTCCTGATCTGGGACTGGAGCTGTACTCATGCTGGATCTCTAGCATGTCCAGCAGCTCAATGAGTCCTTCATCCCTCAGATGGCCACCGCCTGGGGCCTCCTGTCCCCTCTGGGTCCTCTGAGCTCCTGGGGAGGCACTTATGGCCCTGTGGTCCATTTTGGAATCAGCATGTTGGAGCTTCCTGCCCCCGTCTCTTTCTGCCCCACTGTTAGCTCTGGGTCTCATCTTTGGGCTCCCTGGAACCTGTGACCGCCTCTGGGCCTGCTGGTGACCAGAATGAGACCCTTTGGGGCTGTTATAGCATCCTCTTTGATCCTTGTAGCTCTGCCTCCCAGAGTCCAACACCAAGCCCCACTCTTGGCTGGCCTCTGTCTCTGCTGTCAGCACGTCGGAATCCGGTTGGATTTTCTGAGCGGGCACACGCACGGGCACCCTGCCGGCTGCTCCAGTGGCTCCAAAGGCTCTGCGCTGACAGCCAGGAGTGGGACACTTTGCCTCTGGCACTGGCGCCTGATGGCTCACCACTCCAGACTCTGTGAGCGTTTTGCCCTCGTTCTCCTGAAGCATAGCCCCAAACTTCCTGAGAACAGAGGGGCTGCCGCACTTTCTGTCTCCCAGGACTCCTGGACTGAAGGACTTCTTGTCCAGAGAGGGAGACTCGGCGGAAGAGACCGGCAGCTGCGAGCGCACCTGCACAGCCGGAGAATCTCTTTGTCCGAGAGGGGGCTTTGAGCCCGTGTTGTCCTTGTTGGGGGAGCTCTCTCTGTGGAGGGAGTTCATCACATGAGACACTTGGTTCTTCCTGTTTTCGGTTTCCTCAAAACTGCTCAAAACCTGCCCTGGCCCAAGCCTAGTTAAAAATAACAGGTAAATGAAAGTATCAGAAACATGTATATAATCTGCATTCTTACGGGTAGAGAAAAGAAACCGCTTACCTTTGGCTTCTAGCTCTTCTTCTGCTCTCATCCTGGTGCGCAGCGATGTCTGGGCTCACCTTGATTGTGTCGCTGAAGTGCTAAAAAGAGATTGGAAAACCCTATTTTTAAACTTCTTCACACTCAGGACAGCACAACAGACATGTCCAATCTAATCATGTTGGCAGAGCGCAATATCTTTCTCAAAAGCTACTTTGGTGTAATCAAAGTGCCAGAGTTGGACTTGAGTGTGGGCACAGGACAGCAAAGCATCTGTACTTACCACGTGGCGAGCTCCATTATTCTTCCTGCTTATTTGTTTCCCCTTGCCCAAATAATCCTGCAGCAAGTCTCCGATCTCTGAGACCCCGTTGGAGTGGCAGTGGCCATAGCTGTTCTGGTGACTTCCGGCGTAACTGCACCCACTGGGGGTGTAGTTACAGCCATTACTATAGTGGTGAGGCACACCTAAGTCCCCTGGCTGATTCATACTGTGGTGGCCGGGCACAAAAAGGCCATTGCCATGGTGCCTGAGCCCACACTCCAACGGGCCGGCATTCTTCTGGTTGTCGGGGGTGCTGTCGTTTGCTCCCCTGCGGGCCTGAACTTCGTTGTACAGCTGCAACAGAAAAACAGGAGAAAACATGAGGCTCTTCTCTTGTTGATTCTGTTTACCCAAAATATATCTTAACCTCCCAGAATGTGTGGCCTTTCCACAACACACAGGCCTCATAACCACAAACCCACCACACCATCAAACCTGTATGTATGTGTATCAACAGGTGTTGTTACACACTGCGCGAGCACGTGTTTCCCACCACAACCTTTGAGGCCTCCTTTTAGTATCCACTTTCATACCGTGTGTCCAGCATGTCTGTCACAACATCGCAGTTTAATTAGCTTGTTAACATTTCCCTGCTCTGTCCTTCCAACAAGGCCAAGAGGCTGAGTCAGACTGTGTGCAGCCAACAGTTAATTATGGCACACACAAAGAATTTACACCAATTAACACTCAGCAGGAAGCAAAACAGGCCTCACTTAGAGAGACGTTCCACATGTGTGTTTGTGGATGCCATGGACACAAGCTACAGAAAGGTTATTTCTATCTATCAGCTTCATCTGATACACTATTGCCCAGAATTATCCAATGAGAAGGGTCACTGGTGAATTGAATTTTGCCCATCATGGACCACACTTTAAGTGCTGAGATTAAAGTAATGCAAGGTGATGTTGAGGTGTTTTGGCCTGTGAGCAAAATCTCTGGGATGTGATGCACCCCAGCTTCTTTGGGCAAATGTATACCTCCTCAATTTTCCGCTGGATGTCCTGCAGCTGATCCTCCCACTCCTGCATCTCTGAGTCGAAGTTGTCCATCTGATCTGGCCTCTCTGGCCCCCATCCCCGCCCGCTGCGCTCCAGCCCCACCTCCAAATCGATGGCCGCCATGACGCAGGCTGTACAATGCCCAGAGGCCTTTTCAGAGGGCAGTTTCCCCTTTCTCTTTTTTCACTTTCCTGTCAGAGGTCACTCTCAGGCTGACAGCGAGGGATGGGAAGGATTGATGGCTTTGGAAACACTAAACAGGTCAAACAGAGAAAGAAAGAAAGGAAGAAAGAGGCCTGTTAATAGACTGCCAAAAAATCCTGCTTTGTTGTTTTTAATTTCTTTCCATGTTTTTTTGTACTTTCTCAAATCCAAACGTGGTTTTAATGTGTGATGTTGTGACCTTCAGATCAACTCGGCTTCACCAGTGGCTCTGAAGCCTGGAGCATGACATGTATGAGAAATCACTGTTAATTTCTCTTTAATGTACGCCAATCTCAGTTTGTCGCCACATTTCTTAACTGCATAAATCACTTTTTATGTTGTTGTGCTTTCCACTCTCACAAAGGTCAGATATTTACAGCCCCTCTGCTTTGGCATTCTTTTCTAAAATCCACAGGCATGTCAGTGTTCAGTAACTCTGCAGCACACGTGGACAGGAATATTGCATGACAGCACTGAGCCCAGCATTTAGACTCTTAGTCACTTGGACATCAAGCCTGCCTCTATTACACCTTGCTACATTTGTAGAGGGAAAAAATATCCCAAGCATGCAATGAGGTGGTCTTTTTGCTTGGAACCTGATCTGACAGTGAGCGCATGGTGTCAATTGTGTAAGCCTGTAATAGTTTCTGACATTGAATAATATCAAAAGTACATTCACTGATGTAATAATAAGATTGTAGTCCTTTCGTTTTATTTGCAACACAGAATGAATATAAAAAGGAATGTTAAGACTAAAAAAGATAGTCACATCAAAATTAATTCTATATAATTCTGCTTTGTCACTTAAATGATGCATTCAAGTCAACGAGTGAATCCTGTTAATTGCTAATGACTCCTGTCTCCAAAGGGACTATTAAAAGGAGTAGTGTTAAGGCTAATGTGAAGTAAATTAACACGGCTAAGTCTTGTTGTCATCGTTCAGAATTACAAGTATCTTGTCGAAAATGCCCGAATGTACCAGCCACCCCCCCAACCCCCCCTCCAGGCGTGATGTAAGAGTTGGGATATTAATAATCTTGTAACTATGCATTGTAAGGTAACTGAATGTCCCCAGGGCTCGGGAGAGGGACGTGCGGATGGAGTCATGTCCGACGAAAAGAGAAGAGGATATACCAATATACTATATAAATTACATTAAATTCTGAGAGTTTTTTCTTTAAACTTCAGAATAATCTAGCAACGTTACGGTGAACACCCCAAACCGCAACAAAGTCACAAACTCCTTTTAAATCCACCCGTTATTCTTACCTGGCTCTACCGAGGTGCTCCCTGTCCTGCAGTATAAATCCGCAGATGGCTCTAGTCCCTGCGCTACTTGCTCCGCTCTGCCCGTCACATTCGCTCTTCTGGCTGGCAAACCGTAAAGTCTCCTCTCAGTGGTGTTTCCACTCACTTTTTCCCCCCTCGCTGTATTACGTCAAGCGACGCGGGCTCGATTTAAAGGGCCCCCTTCTCCTGACAGTGTTGGGTCCGGTGTGTTATCTAGCGGGTATAAACACTTTCTGCTCCTGCCGGGCTCCCTAATCTTTATAAGACCCCCCAGTGTTTACGTGGGCGCGCCCTCGGAGTCGGGATCAAATATCATAATGTCACATTTATTCCAACATTTAGACTCTGGATAGGACGACTGTCGTCACCAGCATCCAGGCTAAAATTACCGGGGCCCACAGAGCGAGGGAAAGTGTTTACATAGCTATTTCAAGACGCGGCCTCCCGGCCAATAGGCTTCTCTGTTGCTACTCTGCTTTAGGGTGCTTGGGCAGATTTTGTCTTGTGACCACCATCCTGCTGCAAATCATCTTTCCAAAGGATGCCAACGGGGTATGGGTGACACTGTGAGTAACAATGTGTCACAGTCAATAATATCTTTATTGAAGATTGTCACGAAAAGGAGACTGACAAATAGATACCTGGCATGTCGAGCATACTTTGAAGAGATACTTGGCATTTTTTGGGACGGCTTTAAAGTGATTTATGGTTCACCTAAAATGATCTCAGGCTTGAATGTTTTAAGGCACATATTCGCAAATGGTCCTGTGATACAATATTGTATCACAGGATCAGTAGTGTCATCATCTTGATTGTTATGCTTCAATTTGCTCAAAGAAGCACCACACTTTGGAAAAACTTGACCCCGGATTAGTCTCTCATCCTGAGCAGGTGCTACTGTTCATTTGCCTCATCAATGACTAACGCCCGATCGTAATCAGAGGCTCTACTGGGATTTGGGGTTCCCCCTTCTGACATTTAGCGCTTGACATTATGATTAAAATCCTCCCAGTTATCCTTCTCACACCTGTTGAGTTTGCCACAAGTTGACAAAGCTAACCGTGTTGAAGGAAGGCAAACAAACAAACTTTGTCCTTACTGTACCTTGAGGTGACAACAACAGCATGGCACAGCAAATGTCAACCTGGAACAGACAGAGCAGTTCAGAAGAGAAAATAATCCTTGCAAAGAGATTTGATCAAATCATTTCTAAAGTTTCCTCTTTGAAAGACTTGGTTAGGATAAAGACTTCAGGTTAAATCATATGTCCATAATCACTTTGTGGATTTTTTAAACGCATTTTTTCCCCTGTCGGAGCCATTACGGTGCAGGGTTAGCATCTTAATCTGCGACTGTGAATCTCTGCTGAAGTTAAACTCGCACTGTGAGGTGTGGCTAGAGGGTGTGTGCATGTCATGTGGTGTTTCCGCATGTGCGTTGAGTCTAGGAAAGTTCTGAAAATGTTCCTGAGGAGTGGCAGGTGAGAATACACGTTTGGGCCTTCATTCTGGTAAAGGACCATCCTCCCTGCGTCTGTTTCGAATGAGGAGTTCTCCCTGTTGGAGCTTTTCCTCTCTACTCTCGGCATGAGCACACTCAGAGAGTTTCAGAGCAGTGTGTAGATTTGTTCTCACTAGGCTACCTTTCATCAACTGGTATGGAGTGTAATGGATTTCCATTTATTTCATTTACATGTCGGAGCTGAACGGTTCCTACATTTTTCTGAAAATCTCCAAAGCTCGTGAGTGAAGACGGCTTACAGGGATTTAGTTAAGTCCACTAAAAACACTGGACGGCTAAAGGCATTTCAGGCAGTAAGTGAGAGAAGCACTCGCTTTGGTGTTTTTCTGCTGTACTGTGGAGCACCAAAGCTTTTACAGTCATAAAAATGACATAGCTAACAGAAGGAAACCCCAAAGAGTGCAATACATCCACTTGATTACAGAAGACCTGGGCTGTTTCAAAGGCAGATAAAAACCAATTCTACATGCCCCAGTCGGAAACACAAATATTAAACTCTACTTGCTCCTAATTTTCAATGAATTATTCACACTCTGTTTTCAGTTTAGAGCCTTAAACAGCAAAACTCTGAAACTCACCCTCTGGAGAGACTGATGAAGATGGTGTTGAGCAGTGAATATGTAGACTCCAGTGTCAACCAACACATTGGCAACTTGGTAAGTGCTGAGCTTTTTCTGTGCTTTTGGGTTTACCTTGGCAACAAATAACACGAGATTTGGAGGGGGTGGGCGGGGGAGGGGGGACAAGCAAAACAAAAACAACAGCCAAAACAAATGAAGGACAATGTGAACTGAAAAGGCTTACATCACAGAACAAAGAAGAGAGTAAAGAGGAAGACTAATTTGAAGATAGTGGCATAGGAGAGGGATGAGAATAACACAAGTATGAGGATGAGCAAAATGATGGGCTGGAACATCTGGGGGAAGTGAAAAGTGGGCAAGGGATAACAGATGAGAGCCAAGTAGGAAAAAAGAGAAGCGGAATCAGGATTTACTTCTTAAGAACCTTTGGCAGCTCCACTGAAATGCAAACATTTTCTGACTGGCTCTCACCGACAGCGGCTCCTCTGTCTGCCTGTCCTCCAGCCTGGGCACTTCCAGTCGGTCAATGAAGGCCTGCAGCTCTTTTCTGAAGGCCTTCATCTGGGCGTTAATGCGATACAGTAGTTCGTGCTCCCTGATCCGGCTCCCGTCATCTTCCCCACCTTCCTCTCCCCCCCTCCCGTACATCAGATCGCCGTTGGAAACGAAGACCCTCGCCTCTGAGATGAAGGTGGCGGTATCGGCGATGAGCCTGTCGATGGTGCGGACCAGCCTCTCGGCCTCCGCCCGGATGTCTATTATCTGCTGCCTCTCGCGGAGGCTGCAGCGGGCGCCGGGCAGGAAGCGGGCCAGGGCGGAGCAGGCGGCCCCCTCCGGCCCGGGGGGGGTGTAGAGGCCCCGCGTGGGCGTCAGGCTGCGGCCGCTGCCGTTGGTGTTCCTCACCTCGTCGGGGTCGCTCTCCCCGCCCACCGGGCCCTCGCGCTTGCGGTGCGGCGGGAGCAGGCGAGAGGAGGTGGAGTCCTCGTCGCTCTCACGCCGGCCGCTGGCGGCCCCCCCGGCGTCGCTGTCGGCGTCGCTGTCCCGCGGGCTGGGCCGCAGCGAGAGGTGGGAGGCCAGGTCGTAGCGCTGCATGTTGGACAGCAGCACGCGGTTCTCGTACTGCAGCTGCATCACCTGATCGGGACGATAGAGACCAGAGACAAAAAGCCTTCACGCAAATGACCATCTGAATAGGATTTTTCACCCTCTGCAAAGAGAAGCAGCACAATCGGGTCGAGTACGCAAACATTATGAAGACAACTGTTTCAGTTCTACTGAGCGCTTTGAAGCCAAAGCTAGCTTAAAAGTAAACCAAGTATGGATCGCACACCACATCAACTGGGAAAAATCCATCTCCATAGTTGTGAAAATAGCTACTATGTATTTGCTGAGAATGAAAATAAGAAACCTAAAAGAACCTGACTTTGTCTGTAAAGCAAAGATTAGCTGAATAACAGGGGTTTTATGTCCCTGGAAAGAATATGGTATGGTAACATTTACATTTACCATAAAAAAAGTAACCCTATGGTTTGATTCTTTAGTTATGAGTGTGAATTTTTAACATTTATGAACAGGATGAACTCATAATCACATTCGCTGTAAAAAAAATTATTAAACAAGAATTACTATAAAACACTAAAGACACAAGAATTTGTAAGCATAGGCAGCAACAAAATTATCAACAAAATTAAATGTGATTTGATGATGTTTTATTCGGTTCAGAGCAGGAAATAGTGCCATCCATGAAGTCTGGCATACCTTTCCACTCAGGTCGTTAATCTGCAGCCTTGCCGCTTTCAGCTCCTCCTGCAGAGCTTCTGCTTTGGCTCCATCTGCCAGGGCTCCAGCTCCTCCATGCCTGGCGCCTCCCTCATGAGTTCCAGCCTTGAAGCGTAATTTGTTGAGCTCGGCGGTCACCCGCTTGTTTTGCTCTTCGGCGTCTGCCAGGTTTCTCCTCAGAAGCTCGGCCTCGTCCTCCACCAGCTGCAGCTGCTGCCGGAGCTCCGTCAGGTCGTCGCCCAACCCTCGCCCGGCGCCCGACCCCCCCATCGCGCCACACCCGGAACTCCCAGCTCCCTCCCCCTCGCCGCGGAGGTCGTCCAGCTCGGCCCTGAGGCCGCGATTCTCCACCTGTTTTAAAAAGATGGCGGTCAGTCTCAGAAATCACATCGACCTCAAAACAAGAGCAGCGTAGAACCGTCTGCTCTCACCTCCAGCTCGACTATCTTCCTCCCCAGAATGTTGGCCTCCTCCTCCACCAGCCGCAGTCGTAGCTTCAGCTCCGACTCGCGGGTGGTCGGGGGACCCCCGGCCTCCCCTTTAGGATGGGTACTGTCCAGCTCTCCGTAGAAGGAGCGATACTTCTGCAACTCCTGTTCCAGACGATCCTTCTCCTTATCGATGGTGGCTGCCTTCTTCCTCATAAGCACGGCTTCCTCTTTCATGAAAGCCAGCTGGCACTTCAGGTCATCATTATCCTCCTTACGAACAAAAAAATAAAATAAAAATAAAGCTAGACTTTGCATAAATAGTGAGCTTCAGACACTCCAGTAGATCATGATAAAACTTCCTATTTGACCTACAAAGATGCAACGATTTAGGATTAAACTGAAAACGTTGTGCAGTGTCTGTGTGCCAAAAGGATGTTTAACATCCACTAAGTCTGACTGCTGGACTTTGAATTCTAAGATTTAATTTGGATATTCGGGCTCCCTGAAGTGAAAATCCAAATATTTGCTTTAGAGATATGTGCAAGAAGGGGGCAAAGATGACGTAACTCTGTGGACTATTGCACAGGACAGAGGATATTACTCACAGTGCTGCTTCCTGATGTCTCCTTACACCATCTTTAATGGCAAATTCATTCGAAAATAAAAATAATAAAATAACAAAAAAAAACAACAACCAAAGGATCTGCTGTTGTTGGCACCAGCGCCTCACCTCGGTGGGAGTCTGTGATGATTTCTTGTCAGTCTTCTGGATGTCCTTGCTTCCTCTTCTCTTTTGAGACTGACAGAGGATGGAAATATAAAGAGAGATCTCAGGTCTTTATCAAAAAGATAAAGAAAAAAAGGACACATGTCTCTGGGAATGCAGCCAATGTTTAAAACTAAAGGTCTGACTTGGCCTGATCAAGGCCACTTTACAAAGTCTGCTGCTTGGAGGCTTGACAAAGACGTTAAGAGGGCTTTAGACTTTTTCTGACTTTAAAGAACGATCTTAAAAATGTATATTAATTGAACAAAGTATTAACCCAGAGTGCAGGGCCTTACATATAATCAGAAAAGGGTCAGAGTCCAAGTGATGCTTACCTCTTTGGATTTGTCTAATTCATTCTGGAGGGCCTGTTTGGACACCTCCACTTCAATGAGCTTCTGTCTCAGTTTTTCGTTCTCTTCTTCAGTCTTCGTGCGTTTCTCCTCCACCTTTTCCAGCTCATGATGCAGCCTCACAGAAACATCCTTCGCTACCTGGAATATTCAAAGTGAAAGCTTAAATGAAAACAAATGGGGCTTTACGGGGACTATTATCGCCATATGTTTTCCACCAGGCTGTGTGAGGACATAAAGTTTTTTTGGTTGATCTTTTGCCAATTGTTAAGCTGAATCCCCCATTTGCCATTATGTCTACTTGAGCTTAACTTTTAAATAGTTTTGTATCGTTTAAACTACTCCAACTACTCAGTGACTAAATTTTGTGTAAAACCATTGTTGCCACCAGTAAAATGAGTTAGGAGTAAGACTACTGTGGTTCTAATCTGTAAAATATCCACATGTTTTTCAGCTGTGGTGCCCCCCCCCCATACCTTTAGGTCCTGCTCCAGACTCCTGAGCAGCTCCTCATCGATCTCTCCGGCCTGGGCGTAGCGCAGCCTCTTCCTCTCGGCCTTGCGCAGTCGGTACTGCAGTATCCGGCAGTTTTTATTGGCCCTCTCTAACTCACGCCTCATTTCCTGCAGCTGACAAGTGTCCTCCTCGTAGAAAGTGTCTCGCATCTCCTCCATCTCGGTCCTCATCTCCTCTATTTCACACTAGGTGAATCACAGCAGTGGAGCGCGTGTCTCAGTTACAGAGTGACAGAGTTTACTGTAGTTTTACTGTCTGAGTGAGTAAACCAAATACATCCACTGTTGTAAAAAGATTCCAAACAGTTGCTTGAACATTTAAGCAGTATTGAACATGCGCAAAGTTTAAATCCCAGCTATTGACAGTGTTGACTGTCCGGATACACCCGATAGCATTGATCAGAGGATCAATGGTCGGTAAATCCTGGCCAGTGTGTTCTGAGTTAGTCTGTTGAGACATGCAGGATGTTCAACAGACAAACCAGCTGTTTACTTGTATATGTACTGATCATTCCATCACGCTGCAACCATTAAAAATATCTAACATTTCATAAATGAATGAAATATTTGCTGCTATCCTGATGTGGTAAATCAGATGTTTACTCTTTTTCAGAGGCCTGTATTTCAATCAGTTTTTTTCACTGGCCTACAAGCTTTCTGAATCATTTCCACGACAGACATTCTGTGTTATTTGGAGTGTATCAAACCTTGAGGTCCTCGTTCTCCTCCAGCAGCCTCTCCATCTCCTCATCGAGGGCCTGGTCCTGCTGTGTCACGGCCGCGGCCCCCATGGCCGGCCCCGGCTCCAGCCCCGGCCCCGGCCCCGGCTGGCCCCGCGCGGCCTCCGCCGAGGCCCCGCTCTCCGTGTTGCTTTGCATCGCGGCTCTGCTCCTTTTCGGTGTCTTCAGCAGGTGGAAGTGGCCGGGCTCAGCCTGCGAGCATCCCTCTCTCCGCAGACCCAACCCGAGGCCCGCTCCGCGGCCCGCGCCGGCGCCGCCTCCCTCCGGGGGCTCCCGCTCCTCCTCCGCGGATTCCCTCTCCCGCTCCGTCAGAGACGACGCTCCGCCGGCCGGGTGGCCTTGGCAGCAGGGTATGCGGAGACCGGGGCGACGCGCCGGCGCTGGTGAGGGCGATCGGGGATGTTCCCCGGCAGCATCCGCCCTGCTCGCTGGGAGGGGAGCAGCCTCAGCACCATCCGGGGGAGCAGCTGCTCCGCGGCGGCTCTCGGGCTCCCTCTCTCTTCCGTCAGCGGACCTCGGCGGCTCGTTCGCCCCCGTCTTCCTCCCCCCCTCCGCCCTGAAAGGAGATGTCACCCGACTTGAGTGTCGGACGGTTCGCTGCGCTGCGGCCGGGGAAGGAGCCCGGCGCCTCCTCCTCTTCCCGCCTCCCGAGCTCTGCCCAGGTGATAATAATGATGATAATGAGGGGTCTGCAGCGCCGCGACTGGCTGCGTCCATTTTCCTATCTTCCAAAGTAAACTAGGCTATAAATTTAAAACTATTTAGAAAACAACAACAAGAAATAACGTAAGTCACAGTAAAAAAAAATATATAACTATGACGGTATAGTTTATTAAGACATAAACAAGGTCGAGTTAAGAGTTTTCAGCCGTTAGATGTCGCCGTTTTCCGTCCAGTCAGCGCTCCTCAACGCGGACCTCAACTTTAAACCAACCCGCAATCACGACCCGGTCCGGGAGCAAAAAATAAAAAACCCCTTCTGTTTTCGGGTCATGACAAAAAAGTTAAACGAAATGGTTTTCCACCCTCGGTTTGGACTTGGCTGCTGCAGAGCGACGTGAGGAGACGCAAACACCAGACACCGCGAGGGCCATGACGTATGAATGGACGTAAACCAGGAAGTAAACAAGCAGACCCCCCCCCCCAAACCCCCATCATAAACCCTTCACATGTCGGTGAAAATCTATTTTCATTAATAGATCAAACAAAGCTAAATGCATCTTAGACTTAGACTTTTCAAGTATCCGTTAGTGATAGTTTGTGGACACAAAATAAGCTGCATGCATAAATCTTTAGTAAAAGTAGAAGCAAAGCTTCCATTTAAAAAAAAAACCCTGCTCATCCTGTTATGTTAGCATAGTTTTATCAGTTATAATTTGGTGTGTTGAGTCATACCATAATATATATTTTTACTGGATAAAGTGGTCACTCGTTATTGTATGAGCCAAAGACCAAAATTTGTGTCTTGAGTATAGGAAAGTAACTACATTGTAATTGGTTTTCATTCACTGTCTTGTTTACAGGATAAATCCTTAAGGGATCTGTTTGATATCAGGAAAACCACATGCCTTATCACATATGGACATGATGTACAGTTAGTATAATAACCTCAGACAGTCTTTTTATGCTCAACTCCACCAATAAAACTGACTCTCTGCTGCGAGACCACACAACTGCAGGGACCAGATTCAATCAAATCTGAAAACAAAATCTGAAAAACCATCCAGCTGAGAAACATGTAATCTCTAGGGTGGCACAGACATATTTTATATGGCTGGTTTCCTTTTATAAAAATGTTTGCAATAGATGGCAAGTTGTCATCAAGTATGTGACAAGTGTGAGTAGAACCTGGACTCTTTCAGTTTTTCAGATTTAACTTCACCTGCTCTTGGAATAGGTTCCCACCTCTTCTCAGGTCCTCTTAGATGATCTTGGGCCATTCATAGCAAAATCCTCCCCACAGAATGATGCTACCATCACGACGTCTCACTGTAGGATCAGCTCTAATGCTACCATCTTTTTCGTTTTATTAAATCATTATCTTTTTTTAAGTATCTGTTAGCGTTTTTTTTTTTCCTCTCACAGTATGCTTTCAAATATGTTCTCAAACACAGGCTTTGTATCAAATTAAACTGATCTGCATCCCCTGAGCTCAGCTTATCACTGTACACCCATACTACATTCATATTTTCCTCACACTTTTATTTCCAAATGAATGGCTTTTTCAGAGGTGTTGGATTGCAGAAGCAGGTTCCAGGTGAGCACGGTTTATTTCATGCCCTCTCACCTGTAAAAGAGTCAGATGTATTTTTTGGGTCCAGCAGGGGGTGCTCCATATGCACACAACTTCTGCACAAGCTTTGCAGGTAATCTGTTCCACAGACAAAGAGCCAATAAAACGCTGACTGTTTCCTCTCAGTTAGTCTCTCTTAGTCATTTAATTGGTAATGAGATGATGGGCCAGGTTTGTAGGGGACTTAACCCCTGCAAGTGAACCTTCGCCTAGTTGCACATTGGGGTCTACTGATTGTCAGCATTCTTGTGAACTCAGCCTCAATGAACCTGCCTCAAAGTAAAAATGGACAGCATTACATGTTTGGGAGCAGACAGACTTTCAAAAGTGTCTGTTTTATCTGGATGTGTGTATTGGGGATATGTTTGAATGAATACTGTGCAACGGCTACATCTGAAAAAAAGAAAGACCTCCACACCATCATCATCCCTGCAGCAGCAGGACGGGATGCAGGTTATTGTGACCTGTGCTAAAAGCCTTGGCCATTCTTCAATCCTCTTAGTCCTTGCCTAGATCCCTCTGTGTCCCTGAGGAGGACAAATACCCCTCCTCTCCCTCTTCTCCCGGAGTCTATCATTCACATCCACACCCTTGGGCCTCCACCCTAATGTGAATTGTGAAGGGAGTTAGGTGGTGGTGCACCAGGATAGGAGGAAGCATTAACTGGTGCTTTTGGAGTCAAATACAATGTGAAACCTGTGTTAAAGGGTGTAAGTTAGCAACCGTCTAAGAAATGAAAAACTCTACACACACTTGCACACATAATGTAGGATTTATTGAATACAAGCAGTGTTTGGGAAACAGAAAACAGACAGTTGGTGAATAATGTAATAGATTGCATTAGAGAGTGCACATTTGGATGAAATTCTAGTTGGTTGAGGTGTTTCCTAGTAATGAGTGAATGTGTATGGTCTGTAAGCCTCTGAAATAAAATGTAAAGTTCCAGCATCAATATTGATTTCTCTCTCTTAACATCCATAGTTTGACCATCACATTTGCAAACTGTTGGCAGATTAAAGGAAGCTTCCTTTACAGTGACCTGCTTTCTTCGGCAACTCATGGAGTGACGTAGAAATAAGCTCTTTTGGAGCTAAAGCCAATTTGTACTCAAAGATTAGGGGAGATCTGTCTGATCAGGCCAAAGACACTGCCTCTTTCTCTCTCTTATACACACACCTGAAGGACATCTTTCCATCCTGCAGATCTTAAAACACAGTGAGCAGGGATAAAAGAGTAGGAGGAGAGATGGAAAGACTTCTGAGGGCAATGAAGTGGAGTAAAGCAGCTGACATTGTGAGACCTTTTTCCAATTGGCAACCATTCTAACATAGAGACACAAAAGCTCATCTATGTATTGCTGACACCATCTTTATTTCAGTTAAATGTGCAGTCTGGAAGCTGTGTCACCTCTCTTTTTAATAAGACAGTGAAATGACCATTTGTGTTCTTTAAAAAAAAAGAAGCTCTTTCTTTCGGGTGCTTTTCCCTTCAGTCCTATGTGGCAGTGAGACAATACTGATCTGAACTTCAATCTCTTAATCTTGCACCTCGGCTACATCGAATAAAACTGTGAGGAGTCACAAAAAATGTGTATCTTTACTTTTCACATAGATATTCACAGGTTTGCATAATGTCAGAAAAACAACTCTAGAGTTTAATCCCACATCTTTAAATTAGGCTTTTAGTTCACAATGAGGACAAAGAAAAAACAGCTCGTTGTTGTAATGCAGCACAGTTGGATCAGATGGAGACAGCCATGACGGGCCGGACTGGTAGGTGCTGCAGGTGAATGCCAGTAAGTAATACAGCAGATGGCAAATAAAAGAATTTGGTAACCATGTTTAACTCAACTAAGTGTTTGTAAACAAAAAGAAACAAACAAAAGGACACCACTTAGTGTGTTCCTTTTGGAAGACATTTAAAACAAAATCAAAAATAATTTTAGAGCACTAGAAGATAAATTAGCACATTAAAAACTATACAAGCTCTTAGAGAAAACAATACTGGAATCCAGAGTACAAAAGTTGGAGGTGAAATTTGGTCGTGGATGCCGAGCGGGTCACGGGTCCTATTTTTGGTCCAATCTTGTTCCAAAAACAGTTGGACAGAAGAGTGTGGTGCCTATGTGATCATCTTTAAAAAAAGGAAAAACAATGGAGACCACCAACGCCCAAGCCCACAAATACACATAGCTACTTTGAAAGTTGGTCCAAAAGTCACATCCATCTACGTTATTTGCACAAATAGTCGTTTGATTAGAATTCCTGCACACTTTCCTTCTGTCCTCTTCCTGCTTGTGCTAAACGAACCCCTCTTCCTTATTCACTCCCTTTTAGGTCTTCCCTTCTTTTGCCTCTTTCCATTCTCCTCCACTTCCTCCACGTTGCTGTGTCCGTTAGTCACAGCAGACGTACCGTTTGCCACGTGCTTTCCTGCTTTCTGTGAGGAGGGTTTACGTCTGTAAGCATGGTAGTAGAAGTTGGCGAAGAGGATGATGAAGGTGACAGCATAGCCAATCAGAGCCCACTGCATCCAACAAGGGAACGGGCAGCCGGTGTACAGAGAGTAGCCAGCATGACCAATGGTGACATGGAACTGGATCTGTTGAAAGTTGAAAAAGTACATTATTATCACAACTTAAACAAAAGAAGCGAAGTAAAATAGATCTCCTCCGTCACTGTATATGTGCATTAGCTTGTTGCTTTTCAGTTTTTTTGTAGTTAAAAAAGACATGAAAAAAACCCACTAAGCCACAAAAAAAGAAAAAAAAGGGGGAAAGAAATCATAACTTGTATAACTTGTGCTGGCACATTATCACTGACACACAAATCTGCACACCAGTAAAGCTACTCTGGTTCAGGGAATGTTTTTTTTTTAATGAGCTTGCTGCTCTGACATTATCTGGTTTAAACCGTAACTCTCTGCTAGTGTTTGGTGTGCTAGCAGCAATTCACAGCTAAAATGAGTTCTGGATGCTTCCAGACAGGAAATGCAGACAACAGTCTCACAGTCAACACAAGCTCACCACTGGATTTCTTTTAGTGTATTTTTCTCATTTTTTTATGCATGTTGCCCTGTTTGAAGTGATACCCACCATCTGAATAATAGTGAGGTATTTCTTCCACCAGAGATACTTCTGCATCTGCGGTCCCAAAGCTGCCAAGCCGTAGTAACCGTACATGAGGACGTGGATGGAGGAGTTGATGGTTGCACCAAAGAATGCTGCAGAGATGCCATTTTGCTTGGGTTATTTCTCAGTGGCCAAATACTAAAAAGATGAGCTTAGGTGGAATTTTGGTGCTGGACGCTACAATAAAGAAAGATTCTGTAACTCACACTGTCCCCCGGGAACCCACTTGATGCCAATCCACCAGAGGATGAACATGGTGCAGTGATGGTAGACGTGCAGGAAGCTGACCTGGTTGAACTTCTTCCTCAGTATGAAAAAAACTGTGTCCAAGAATTCCACTCCTTTGGAGATATAGTACCACCAAAGAGCAGAGGCTATCTGAGGACAGATAAGTGGCAGATTGAGTTACTGCCCCTCATGGAGGAGTGAAACTGCATGAACAAAATACTCAGATACAGGTGGAGGTACATGTCTGTTAGAGCAGTCAGCTCAAAATTCTGCTGAGAAGATGTTTCTCTCTGTTCAGTCTGTCTTATGCCATAAAGAAATGCATTACTACTACAGATTATATGATGATATTATCGTTATCACGTGGGGTAAAGACCAGCCCTCGTTTAGGTTTATTTAAAATGTGTTCTGAGATCACAAACAAAAATAATTCTTTGTCTGACACCGAATTATTCAGAACATACTGAAGCTTTCTTCAAAAGAAAAAAAATTCACAGTGAAATGTGTTACAAAATACCCCCCTCCAATTCAACTAGCTTTATTATTCCTTTTTTCCACGCACGCATCAAAAGCATTGAACCAACTGCCCTGTGGCACCTTTAAACCCGAAGATCGGGCACTGTGCCACAACAAATGCCTGAAGGGGGAGGTGGAGCTTCAGGTTACAGAGGTAGACCACGCCCTCTTTGCTCTAAAATCGTTACTGTTTAGAGACTAATTCCACATGGCAGATATATGATTAGTGATATGTTAAAACATCGGTTTGTTGAGCTATTACATAGTAACAAACGTGAGCTTACCCTGACTTCATTGACATCATTCGAGTAGCTGACAGGCTGACAGAGGTAGCTGTACCCAGCTGCTCTCGATGCTAGAAGGAGCTGATGAGAGGTTGTACAATGCTAGATCAGATCAAGACTGAGAAGAGAATGGTTTGTGGTTCTTAACTGATTTACATGGAGATAAAGCAACGGACAAGTAATTCCTGATAACTTGACCCAATTGAGCTGTGTGAAAACCCTTAAAAATCTATGTTTATCTGATTTTAAAGAAAGCAAACGTGCTAAACTGCTTACAAATAATGTTTTCAATAAGCAGCAGATGACTGTACACACGCAAAATGCTTGTGTACTATTAGTCACAGAGACAATCTTAAAAAAAGACACTACCTCCAAATAGCAGGGATTATAATAAGAGAGTGACTGTGGGCCAGATGTTTCATAAAGAAACGGATGGATGGGTTTGAAAGGGAAGAGCAAGAAGGAAATCTAATTTGCAATGCTGCCTTTTATTTCATTTGTGTTTTTTTTGTGTTTTTCTGTACAGCATGTAAGTCCATCCCTGGCTGTCCACTGACCTCTTTGGCGATGTAAAAGTTGAGGACCACCATGCTGAAGTTGTAGACTATGAGGGTCTTCCTGAGGGTGTAGGGCTGACGGTCCTGCATGTATTTGGGCCCCGCCCACAGGAAAATCAAATACAGGCAGCTGATGGCCAGGGTGGGGAATGGCGACGACATCATCGGCCAGTTCTCCACCCTCTTGTCTGGGGAGAGCCGTGTTGATGTCAAAAATGAAAAGCAAGAGAATACAAATGTAATAATATGCCTGTATCTAATCTCTGTATAGCAATCAAACTAATATATTTTTATCTTTCTGTCATTCCCCTTTAGTCATGCTTGAGAGACACACTGCTCCTGTGTGACCCAGCTTACCTGCTATAGTAAGGCTCCATTTGTAAAACTCTACAGAGTCATTCATAAAATGTGTTACAACCTCCATGGCTCAACCTTTGGTCTTGATTATACTGTGGAGAGGGAAGATAGAGACACAGAATCCAAAAGTCAGTAAAAGGCTGTATTTCTTGAGGCTGTTACAGTCAATGTTTGTATAGGACAGAAATAGTTCAGACAGTTTCACACTTTCCCTCCCTGTGAAACGTTAAAGATAGCCATTTTAGATAGTTTGTATAATAAATAAGTTATTAAGAGTAAAACACTATTACTCCTGGAGGCTGATTTACACATTTAGCAACAGGTTAATGATGTCGAGACTGCGTTTCTTTTTATTTTTCTGGTCGAAACATGATATAGCGGAAAAAGACCCAAACCTTTAGAGACTAGGCCTTGCCTTTGCTGTGTCATTCCATAAGCAGTTCATAATCAATGCGTGTACAGGGTTACCGTCCACACGGTGGGATGGAGCTGTGTGCCTCACTGACACTAATTAGGCAGCTTACATAACAATCAGCTCTTATCCACCACAGAGCTAGAAGCTTTTGTCTTTATGATAATCTATTATTAATCCGATGCGTCAGATCAGCTGTCCTTTAAATGATTAATTACTCGGTGTATGGTAAGTTAACCACTGTCTTCCAATGTTGACGGCGAGAAAGTGCTGAGCGCTCGCAGTGCAGCATGGGTGCCAGGATTAAATAATCTGCAGCATGGACAATCCTTGCAGGATATCATACGGGAATGCATCTAGCGAGGGTTAAGTTTGGCTGCAGGGGGAGACCAGAGGCGAGAGGGTTAAACGGTTTTGTGCGAGAACAAAAAGACTGGGGCGCATGTGTCAGCAGGTTTCGCTCGGACCGCTCAAGAGGCTTAAATTCAATTGATCAACGAGCTTAGATGTAGGCCTAAGTACAAATGCCCGACGACCCGCAAGCCTGTTTGATTGATATTTGCCCACATGTTATGGTGTATCCATTAACGAAACACGAGAATAAAACTCGCCTCGTGTAACAACTGTCTGCTTACTGAAAAACTGTCACAAGGAAAGGGATGAGGACACGTTACAGGATGCTTAACGTATAAAAACGGAGTCAAGCTCTGCCAATTAAACCAAGTCCCCAACACCTGTTTTATATTCAAGGTTTTAGCTGTGTGAGCTAAGACGTGTGTGTTATAGCACTAGCTTGACAGGCGAGCAATGTTGAGATGCTGGGAGCAAGAAACAGCCTACCAAAGCTGATTAAATTTTAAATAAAGCTATTTCAAATAAACGCCGTCGACCCACTTAAAGAAAAAAGAATCCCTGTGGATGAAGGGCTGGTCTGTTTCACAGCACGGTGGACTGTGACTCACCTGAGACCCCGTTGGGAAAAACTCATACATTACATTAACAATTGTACACTATACGGGTAAAAATGAATCACAAAAAACATTTAGAAACAAGCAGTTGCTTACGTCCTTGATATTTAAAAGCGTATAATGACATCCGGTGAAATGTAATGCCCAACTCCGTCCAGACACTGCTTCGCTCTTCTTCGTCCTTCTGTCTCAAAGCGTATCAGTTTCCCCTCCTCTCCGCTCACAATTCGACATTGAACAGCAAATTTGGCAAGAAACTAGACAAGGCAAGGGAAAATCTATGGCAGAGATTTGCCAGCTATGCATGAGGTCCACGCCGGCCGCTCAGCCGCATCATCTTCGAAATCTCCTGGACAGAGAAGCCTGATCGCTTTGCGCATGCGGGGATGGACGGGTCGCGTGTCGCCTGTGCCTGCGCGCGCCACAGGTGTTAGCTGCCCTGCTCTCTCTCGAATGTAGCCTGTTGCTACAATGAACTATCCAAACATGTCCATACTGATACACACTTATACTTATATTTAAAAATGACTCAATTTAGATATGAAAATAAGAGGCAAAAAACTGGGCTAACGAAATGAAAAGTTATCATAGATTGATGTTGTTACGTTGTTTTGGGCAAATTAACTGTATCAAGTTAATGACAATGTGGAACTGAGAGCTGCAAGTACAGCACCTTTTCTGGTTACTTCATAGACTTCTATGTGTGGATTAACGATGATTATATTGAACAGTCTTTAACATTCTGAAATTATGAGGGAAAATTGAGCTTGTTGGAAAAGGCTGTCCAAATTTCCTTGAACGAGATCCGTAATTTCCATATAGGCCTAATCATCCTCACGATTCTACATCCTTCCCTGGTCCCTCTGCATTGTTTATTTGTGTTCTCTCATATTTGACAATATTGTCTCAGATTTCTCATTCTGCATGTAATCTAGGTTGTTTTGGATATCAGCTCGTTGAATCATTTTGCATCTTTTCTAGGTAATTTAGTCTTCCAACTGGCTATAAGATTGGTTGTAAAATAAATTGTTTCATTCCTCTGTTGTCATTTTTCTCAACATGGTTGTTTCACTTTTCTGTCCCTGATCTATTCCCTTGTTAAAACACATCCCACTGATTTTTACTGATACTTAGCCTGTGCTTGATTCAATAACTTTACATATCTCACATGTACATTGTTCGGTATGAAACAGTGGATCTAAATTAAGGGTTAGGTTTCCATGAGCAGCTACCTTTACAATCTTTAGATCAAAATGAAAAAAAGTCAGCATGAGCTATAATTGTTACAGGAAAAAAAAAAAGAATTCATTAACTGGAATATTCCAAAACAAAAACCTATAAACCAGAATATTGTATCTTATATGTTTTGTTTTGAATTGTACTTTCATTGGGCCCGTGTTTCAGTTGACTAAAAACAAATCTGCATAATACTACCAGCTCAAATGGGGTTTGTGAATCTCTGCCTCTGTTGTTCATGGGTTGGAAACTGAAACGTTTTGGGAGCCCTTGGGATGCATGTTAAAACATAATTCTTTCAGCAGATGGTGCTCTTGAACTGCAGTTGCATGCGTTTGTCCCTCAGTGCAGACACTGATGTGCTGATTTGCGCCACAGAGAGCCCTGAAGCAGTCAGTTTATTGTGCTGCAATTAGTCAGTTGTGAAAAATCCTTTTAATCTCATTCCGCTTTAAACATATGAAAGCACAATGTTGATCATTTAATAAATGCTTCTCTCAACATGTCATTTGAAAAATCTTATCAAGCTATTTGCCATAAACAAAAACCACTGAACAAAATTATTTGTCCTCTATTGTGACAGACTACAAATGAAAATCCTTTGGGACTGAGGTTTTGATGACTTTATTATTATTTGTTTATCATTTTCTTTTCCATCAGGACAGGCTAGCAAATCAACCTGGACTTGAGGAGACTGCTGGGTGAAAAACTGAACAGCTCTTCAGATCCAATACCAGTAAAGTAAAAGAGAAAATTTGGCTTTGCACTTATGTGTGTGTGCTTTAATTCTGCAGTGAACGAACAAAGTGCCACGATAACAACTAAAAAGCGACACATCTGAAGAGAGGACAGATTAAGAATGTTCTTCTTGTCGTAGTGGGATGTGTGTTTTTAAATGTAGTGCAAACATACACACCGATTGTTCACGCAGTTGAGAGGCTTTTATATATATTCTCAGTACATATGTAGGAATGGCAGGTTTGATGTCATATAATGGCTTTCAAATTCAAAGTATTTTCTCTTTTATGCCACCCTCAACCAGCTGTTTGGTCTCCTTCCACAGCTTCCACAGTTATTGTCTGAAAATCTGAAATAAATGTTGTCACTTTATGGTTTTTGAATTTCATTCGACATCTGGTGTTGCCATTTTCAAGGGGTAAACTTTTTTTCTTTTTTTTTAACCATCCCAGACATATTATTTTATAATCTGTGCCAAAAAGCTATGCACAAACCACCAAACACTCTTTTTGGAAAATGTCACTCGGCAAGGCTTGTTTTCGGCCTCAAAACTAACATAAAGCGTTTTCCATTTTCCACATACCTCAGAAGCGTCTTCAGGGAAAGGTTGCTATTCCACAACATTCCCTTTCAAGGGGCATTATTTGTCATACAAGGCTCCTGGAAAGAAGTTGTTTTCTTGTATGTAAGCATTCTGCATATTTTAAAAGTAAGCACGTACGATAAACAATAAGATATCAACAAAGAGATTAACAAATGATGTAATTTATATAGCAAAGAATAAGAAAAAATAAGGAAAGAGTATGTGGAAAAATGAAATCCTTACAACTACCATTTGAATTATGAGGCTA
The DNA here is from genome assembly GCA_907169785.1 of Menidia menidia. Lineage (NCBI taxonomy): Eukaryota > Metazoa > Chordata > Actinopteri > Atheriniformes > Atherinopsidae > Menidia > Menidia menidia. The sequence goes on along the minus strand of CAJRST010012224.1, from coordinate 5,754,129 downwards.
AGCAGCAGCCTGGTGCTGCTATTGAAAGGCACTTGGATAACTGATCATGAGCAAGTGTGCACCTCTAGAAAAGAAGACGTAATTGCCTGGACCGTTTAAATGTCAAACAATGTGACACATTGTCAAACAATGTGAAATCCATAATTTTTCAGTGAAAACGAGCTTGTCAAGAGGCTCGGAGAGTCCATACAACCCAGGAGTTTCATTTTGGTTGTGTATATACCTCTGTTAAATACTGGAAATAAAAACAAAGTTAGGAAAAGATGGAACATTATTGTGGGATAAAAGGATATCTTAGCTTGCCAGCAAATCTACGGTTGAATGGCTAAACAAACAAAAAAAAAATTAAAGGTGTTGAAATGGTCCATTTAAAGTCCAGAACATGAAATGATTGAAATGCTGTGTTGAGGCCTAAAGAGAGATGTGAGTTAACATATGTGACAAACTTCAATGAGTTGAAGCAAGTGGGCCAGAATTCCACCACAGTTATGGGATACTAGTTGTGTTTACAAGGACAAATATTTCTTCAATCTGACTGAAACCCTATGATGAGAGAATCAAACATAAGTGTTTACATTTATAGTGAATGACGACATCTGGAAAGTGGAGTGTGTATATATTGTAAAAACATCAGATCTGAACTGAATTCTTTTGACATGTAAGAAAAAAGATATGTGTTACCAACTTTAATCTGAACTAGAATGCACATAACCTGTTCTCCGTGACTTGGGTGGAACATTGAGTTTTCCTCACAAAATTGAATATTAACTGAAAAATAATAATTGACTCCTCCAATGTCTCCAATGACGACAACGAAAAGTTCCTGTCTTTTCACATTACCTCACCTGTTTGCCACCCTTCTTGAGTCCACTGAAAATTAATTCAGCATGAACCTGATTGGAAAAGTCTAATTTGTGTTAAATATTTTTAGGAGTCATCTCATTCTTACATCAGGTCAAGAAAACTGCTTCGCATTAGCACAACAAATGATGATGTCATGCATTAATCAGACTTGTCATGCTAATCTTGTAATGCTAGTGACAGACACTAACTTGTCCAGAATTCATATATATATATATATATATATATATATATATATAGTATATATATGTATGTGTGTGTGTGTGTGTAGATATACAGTATACCGAACACACAAGGCAGTGTCTTTAATTTCAGATTGAGTAAATCATTTTGCAACTTGTCCAGTAGGTTTCTCTGTAATCTGGATCTGCTCCACTGGTGCCTTTTCCATATGGTTTTACTTTGAGGCACATATGCATCTTGCGGAGTTTTCATTCAGTAGCTGATCCTTCTCTGTTTATGGTGGCTCACTAGATGTGGCATTAGGTCACAGCTTGTGCCTTTTTTACTGCTTTCTGTAAAAGAGTTGAGCTCATATTGAGGATGTCATGTTCACACACACGCATGCATGCACACACGCAGAGAGTTTTGTCCTGGATTGGCCTCTGAGTAAAGAGAACCCATCCCCCTGTTGCAGTGTGTGGCCTCATGTGCCCAAAGACAGAAAGTACCCCAGCACTGATGATGGAGCACCAGTTTTCCTCTGATACATCTGCTTGTTTCTGTCTTTCGTCAACAGTGTTGCAGTACATTTCCCCTCTCTGGTTTCTCCCAGCTGTTTTCATTCATCATCCTCTTTCATAATCCGCTCGCTTCTGCTTTACATCTACTTCACTTGAAAACCACATCAGCGTTCAGACTTCTCTGTCTATAAGTCCATATGTACACCAAAGCCATGCACACTTCCTTTTGACACGTATTAATACAACGTAGTTTGGCTGAACAAAGCCCGACCATAATTTTGAGGAACAGATTAGAAGGATGTGTATGTAATATTTCCAGGTGGGGTTCATAGGAAGTTTTGGATGGGGCCAAAACTTCTTTCATTTTTAGGGTTCTTTGTGATTAATTCTTGTATTTCCCCTGAACCTTTTTTTCTGTTGCAGTCAGTTTAGTTTAATCCACATTTAGGGAAGCAAAAATAGAAACAGTGAGATGAAAGGTCTCTTTCGGAATAATAATGATGATAAAAAGTAATACCTGTAATTATAGCATGCCTTATTCAGTGGGAGACCAGCTAACCGTATAATCTAAAATGGGGAGTGTTGTAATTAGCCTCAGCAGTGATTCTTAGAGCAGACTGGTTTAGTGTAAATGTATAGGTAGGACAGCCTTTCAAAGTCCTCCTTGCAAAGTGTAAAAGTGCTTGTAAAGTCCCTGACTTTGCATTTTGTGGAGCAGAATGCATAGTTCATGTAAAATGATTTAAGTGGCCTAAAGTTATGGAATCAAGTCTCATATGTGACATATGGTGGGCTGAAATTTAGGAGACATATTCTACCCATTTTTCACAAGTTGAATCCATTTCAATAAGTCATACTGTCATATCTGTCACAAACTATGGCCAAATAACCAAAGAAATTGTAAAAGCTCCTTTTTCCACTATAAAACTCTGACTTGGCATCAAGAGCTGTTGCTTCTCTGGTCTTGTTGTTCTGGAACCGTCAATGTGATTTAAGCCTGAGGATAGGTTAAGATAGAATTTGAAAAGAGTTTGGATATTTCTTCCACAAGCTTGTCTGTGACATGGAAACCTGAGAAGAGCCAGGACTACATTTTTCTTTGAGTTTTTGAACTGGCCGGAGCTACAGACACCCAAGTTCGTGGTCATGAGAAAAATAAATATATTTTCTCATAACAATATCCCTTTAAAACTTTATAATCGTCCTGACGGATAACTGATGTCTGCTTTTGTCATAGTGAAATTACAACATATTTGGCAGATAAATAAACCAAACAGGAACTAAGCAGAATTGGTGTTGTAAGATCAATGCTTTAGAAACACATCGGATCTGTCATTCACCTGTAGAACAAGCTGTTAGTTACTGCCGAGTGAGAAACTGCACACTTCAGCTATCAAGAAGGTCTCAGGATGGAGGGTCTCTGGGGCTGGATTATATTGGACTATTCAGCCAGTTACTTTTCTCTCTTTTACAAAAACGGTTATGGCTCTGAGCTGTAGATGCAACTAATAAGCAGTGAAAAACATTCCCAAACCCATGAAGTGATTCCCTTGGGGGCAAGAAAAACCTCATGCACTTGATGCAATCTGGGCAAAGAAAACCATTTGCCAAATATGTCCAAAATTGTGGTTGACACGGTGATTGATTTTCAGGGAGGTAAAAGTTAACGATTTCAGCAAGAACCTCCAACACAATTTCCATAACTCCGTAATGGATGTTCACAAGTGAACCCTGGCTATAAGAACCACTCTTAAATGTTCCTCTCCATTATTGAATTGTTATTATCACACAGCCAGATCACATGAATGTGAACACTGTTGACATCTGTGAGAGTACGATAATATTTGGAGACAAAATATTTTTCTCGAAAGAGTATGGCTTGCTGGAAGCAGTTACTTTGTTTCACTGAATTGGCAACTGTGCAAGAAGCTTAACTCCCAAGATTTATCTTCACTGGCACCAGCAGCAGCCTTATATTGACTGCGCTGGGCAAAACCTGTCAGTCCATACGGTGTATGGTGTGATGTAACACCATAAAAACAAGACGAGCCACACAAGGCAAGAGTTATTGGTTCAGTCATAAAATTACAGTGGAAACGATTTAGTGAATTTGTCTGGGTAGGCGTGTGCACATGTGGGAGCCCTCCAGCACCGTGTGGTCATTGACTGCATTTACAGCTGTTTTGTGGCCATCTCTGCCAATATGCTCATACTGAAGACATGGTTAATGGAAAGCCAGTGTCATACCAAAATGTGTAGTGGCACATTGGATTGCAGTACGTTTTGCAAAAAAACTGACTAGACTGCATTGTGGTTAGACGTATTGCATGTTATGGAACTATCTAGAATTATACATCCAGGAAGCAGACCCTCTCTCTAAATTCTAAGTCCCTTTTTTGATGAAGCTTATAGTATCTAATGGCTCTGGTAACTGAAAAACGTCCCAACCTCCTTCTTTGGGCCCCTGGGGGACCTGCGATGATACATTTTTCCTCACTTTGCCCTCTTTTATTTCTATGGATACATTACCTTGTTGTTGTCAAGACTTGTGTTTGTGTAACTCAGGAGATAGCCCAGTGTTCCTGCTCACCTGTCCTCTCAGCTCAGATGGCCACCCTTCCTGAATGGTTCTGCTAGAGGTTTCTTCCTTTTTCTTTTTCTTTCCCAAAGCTACCTCATGGATGTCCAGAATTGGGGATTCTATATAATCAAGTTTTAGGACAGTCTGTTGGTATTTTGTTTAATCTCAGCAACTATTTAATGTTTTCTTTGTGAGTTGAACAAATTTAAAGTGAATTGTTTGATTATAATTGCATTACAACAAATTGGATTAGTGACCTGAATTGGACTGTATCATTGAAGTGCCTGAGATGATTGTGATTAGTCATACTTAAGACCACCATCATGTTTTTCTGTTTGCAAGTAGGCAGAAAAAAAACTCAAGGATATCATTAAACAAAAACAAACAAGCAGAAAAAGGCATCATGCCATAGTAATAGCAAATTCTAAGTCAGACTGGTCCAAAGGCTCTTTTTCTGTAGGATATTCACCAAAACGAATGCTCCATCATTAATGGATTTTTCCGTTGGTTGCATTCCTTGTAGAAAATTATGACTATACCAGTGCAAAATGAAATGGTGTCATATAGCCCATTGTGTTAGTTTCTCAGTCAAACTATTAATTTCATGTTTAGTCTAAATGTATTCAGTTATTCCACTAGTAACCTCTTAGTTCCCAGCTATTTCTATGTGCATTTCTGTGTACTGGTACAGATTCCATTATGTGACAATTTATTATAGCTGCAAGTTATGCACAATTGTGGCTGAGAGGAAACATAAAGCAGGCTCTAATGCTGTCAAAGTAGAATTGAATACTCCTGAAGACAGAATAAGAAAAACATTCAGCTGCAATGAAGCCAATATGTTTTGAATTGTGGTTGCTGATGTCGTCGTTAGTTGAGTATACTTTCAGCAACATTACCGATGAAACCACATTATTTATTGTAAGGCCCCTAAAGTTGGTTTGTAGTTTGAAATTGCAATGGCATCACTGCTTGGTGCTGTAGGCACCGCAGGTATCGGAGTCTGGTTAATCCTTTGCTGCACTGAGCTTACAGTCTTTCAGCCCTGTCACGTTCTGTTAATGTAAATCTGAAGCCGATGTGCTGCCAAGGGGCTGACCCACTGCCTGCAAGGCCTCCGAGGTCAATGTCTGACGTCATTCCCTGAGGCACGAGTACCCTTTGCCAGCATGCTGCTCTGAGATAATTATAACAATTAACCAGACTTTAAAATGCTCGTACTTAGAGATAATATTTTTAAATGGCTGCACCTTCTAGGAACATCCCTTACGTTTTCTGCAAGACAATGTCTTGCCACATTCTGTGCATATTACACAGATATGCTCAGGAAGAAGAATATGTGGATAAAACAAACATGCCTGCTTGCGGGCAGAATGCCCTTCAACTTATATACATAGAAAAGTTAGCTTTTTTAAAAATGTGTAGGACAGCAAGTTGAGGAAACACATGGAATGCCTTTAGTCAATACAATCTGTATTAAATGTCAGTGAAAACAATGTTTTGAAAAATACAAAATGCATTTTCTATCCTGACAAATATGTTTCCCTTTTAATGAACTGGCTTCTTAGGAATTTTCAAGAGAAAGTCTTTGTTGTATGTGGTCTGTAATCTAAATGGTTAGCATTCAGATGGACTCCATTACAGTATTTGCATAAATTCATGCAGTAAAATATTCCACAAACACACGTTGTTAAATTGATGATTCATGCTATGCTTTCCTTAACAAGCTTGAGGTTAAATATTCACCCAAAAAACAAAAACAACAAAAAACAAGCATGTGTATCTAATTCCCAGCTGAGTCAGTCAAGAAAAGTCTGTATCTGTGGCTCCTTTTTCATGTGTATTTTTTCATGTGCTACCCTGCTCTCAGCTGGTTGACTAACCTCATACTGTCATAACTCTCTAGGCTAAGTATATGAAATTTGCCTTGTAATATGTAATGAGAGACTATGTATCGCTAATTATGCATTTCAGCTACACCAGATATCTATATTGATTTATCCTTTGCTGACTAGTAAACCAAAAACTCTGTGATTGTGTGACTGAAGATAATTAATCAGTCCTTTAAACCATTTTACTAGGGAAATGGAATACCTAGTTGGGTGAGTCAGCTGTGCTGTGGGAATAATAAATTGAACTTATTCGGGTTCGTGGCTTTCTTGAAGGCATGCGAAAATACATACCTCAGTGGTAATTGTAAATGTAAAAACAATAAGCCCTTGCTTGACAGTGTCGATCTACAACTTGAAAACAATAAACCCAACCAAGAGATTGTTCTATACACAAGTGTCCACTTTGTTTGACAGGTATTTTGAAATTAGAACTCAGAAAAAAGAAAAGGTTAAAATGGTCTACATTTGTGATTTTGGCAGCGTAAAAAATTAATTGGGTAGAAATAAACACCTTAGTACATGAAATGAGCATGGGACAACCTATTCTTCTGAGAAAAATCTATATTTATTTTTATTGAAAATATTGTTCATGTTAGATAACAATGCAATGCTTTGCAAAGAAGCCCAAACTTTACTTGAAGCAGAATGGAAAAAAAAACATCACTTTAAAACTGAGTAATTTCACTATTTCATAAAGTCATGAACTCAAATTGAGTTTGGAGGCAAAAATGTGGCACTAAGGAGAAACAGCTGGATGATCTTGTTTGAATTAGTTAGGTATATTAGCAACAGGTCAGTAGTGTGACTGAGCATCTCATTGATGCCTGCCATTTCCGATCCTCAGGAAGCTCTGCACTATAAACAAGCTTAATTCTGTCTTGAAAAAAATGACAAGACTTCCACAACTTTTTACAGTCACTGCCACAACCTAAAAATGCAGGTTAAAGCTTGCATGCAAAGAATAATCATGGGAGACGTCTGTATTTTCTGGACCAAGGCTAATTTGTAAAATACTGAGGAAAGGTGGAAAACATCTGGTACATTATAAAACACAAATCGTAACAAAGAAGAAGCAGCTGTAAACCTACATGTGGCCAGAATGGGACACCATTTCTCTACCAAAGGTCCAGAAACTGTTTTCTTCTGAGCAATAAAACAGAGAGACAATGGCAAGTTTCATCAGAACAAATGGAAATTCCACTGGGATGAGAAGATCTGTGCCCACCACCATTCACTGTCTGCCACTGGAGAAAAAGAGAGCTGAACAAATACGCTTCCTTTAGCAGAACTCTCTTACCCAGAAACCAGATATCAAGGGGTGAGAACCATTACTGACGAATCAGAATATATCAGCAGGCTCAGGAGCACTGAGAAGAGGTGACAGGGATCTGAAAGCTGAAAGAATTCCTCTATTGGGAAAAAAACCCCAAAACAAAACAGCGGAGCAGAATGACCCACTTGAAACAGGTGGATGACGCTCCAATAAAAACTCTAAAGGAAAAGATTTTAGACTGGCTTCAATAAAGTCATTTTTCTAATAGGAAATGGCTCCAAAACGCAGAGGAAAGGAAGGCCTCTTTGCAGGAGTTTTTTTTGTCCAGAAAGTCTCTGAAACCTGGAGGAAGATGGCAAAACAACCTGAAGAGAAGAACAGAGGAACACGAGGAGATCCTGCCTGCTAAAGAAAGACTGTGGCTTTACCTGGAAGCTGTAAGGGATGAGGAGTTCCAGGATATTTGACTGTTATAACCCTCAATTGGAGGTCTCACTGTCATTATTTTTAGTTCTTAATAGTGCCAGGACCTCCTCTGAGAAGTCAATAATCCAGGAATGACAACTTTTAAATTCTGAGGTGATTGAGATTTAACAAAACCAATTCCATTTTCCATTTATGTACACTTAAATGTATATCTATGTAATCTCTATGTATGATAGAATTAATATAAGCCATTATTAAAACCCAGGCATCTGTGTTTTGTTAGGGAAAGAAATACGAAGTGTCTGGATTGAAATAAACTTGTGTGTGTGTAGACTGCTTTTTTTTCCTATCCTGACATTCTTTTTTAGCAAATACTCAATTATGTTGTCAAAGTATCTGCCAACGCAATACCTCATTTGAGATCTTGGGGAGTCGGACATGTTGGCGGGTCATGACAGTGATGGGTGTTGATGAGAAACAAACATTCTTGCTCAAGGATAAGAAACAATTCAAAACATTGCATAGATACAGTATATGGAGTGCTTACTTAAAAAAAGAAGTCTTTTTGTTTTTTTTCTTGCTTTGTCCTGTTGATATAAAAATGGAGGAACCGTTTGGTTGAAGTGGAGATAGCTGGTTGAACTGATGAGCATTTCATTCCGCTTTCATAGCTGTGCCAGCTTTTTCCCTTTTTAGATATTCTCCCAAAATGCCATGGATACAGAGATCCCCTTACAAAACAGGACGCAACAACCACTTCTTTGCATACCTGCATCCAGACAGCCGCTTTAGCCTCCGCACGATGATTCATGTGGGGTCTGATCACGATGATTCATGTGGGGTCTGATCACGATGATTCATGTGGGGTCTGAAGTGGTCATCGGCGACCAGCACTTCCTTGTTTGCTCATATTCTGCCCTCACGGCCACATGGGCCTTATACAGTTTGTAGCCACATTCAGCTGAGTAATCATAAAAGTTTCTTCTATCCCACGACAAGCTGTTTAACGAGTTGCTTAAATTTCAACCCTGTGGAAACTTGAGAATGGCTTGTCTTTCTTCCTGTTCACTCTGATTTGTTTTCTCTACCAGAGAATTTTTCCATTGTTTTTACCATTTACTTTTTATGGTGTTAGTAAATAAATTAAACAAGCCACAGGCCAGGAGAGTTTGTGTATGTACGTGCTAAATCTCCGAAAGAGACACATCCATGAAGTAGTAAGAGCTGTGTACAGTAGTGTGTAATGTATATCATTGTCAGTATAAAACAGCAGTACTTCTAACAACAGAAAATGAAAAGGTATCCAGTACCACACCTAAATAAAACATTATTTTGAACAAAATGTATATAGTCATGAGTGTTACATGCATCCCGTCCTGTAGAAAGAACACATATGTGGTATATGAGGTCATAAAGAGTAGAAGTTATGATTTTTTCTCATGTTGCTTATTCACCAGATCACCTTCTGACGTGTGCACGTTCTGTTCTGAAAAACGAGGCATCTGAGTCCATAAAAACATCTGATGAGTCAGAAGTCCTCTCTGAGAATAATCTAGTCTCAGGCTAACAGGACCGGGCCCTTCATTGCTGAATCAAAAGAGTACAAGATGTGTTGAGCCAACAAATTTAAGGGGAAATGTAAATTTCTTGTTTAATGGCAATATGTGCATTTCTAAACCCTCATACATGACACATTCTTCAGTCTTGATCATTCTCCGATGGATGTGTTTGGTTCTTGAAAACACGTGGCACACAACTTTTTAAATCATCTTCTGTTAAAAGAGACATCAAAATATTTTTTAACCCAGAGCACAGTCATCAACAGCCTTTCCACTGAATTTCACTGCAGATGTTCACAATTTTGGTTAAATTTGTGGAGTCTTTTATGAACCAATGAAAACATGAACACTTAAAACATAAAACGTCCCCCAGGGGTAAAAAGGACCAGAACTCGCATTGAATCACATCATCATGAAAGGAGAAATAAATAAAACAATGTACAACAAAAAGAAAAGAACCTGGGGTATAAATCCTTCACATATTGTAGTAAAGTAACCTGCCAAAACAAAACCGTAGCCACAGCTATGCGCTGGCCCATATTTTTCCACTGATATTTGGCTTAGAAAATGCCACTTTTGCCTGAAAATTCTTTTTTTTTCTCCATATTGGTTTTGTTGTTTCATAGTTGTTTCCCCTTCAAACAGCATAAGAAAAAAGACACAAATCAGCAGATTGTGAACTGCCATGAGATTACTCATCTGTTAGCCACAGATCAGCCTGAGAACAGCCACCTACCATCAAAGCAAGAGGACAACCAACTTCTCCAAAGCAGCGGAGGATGCCAGCTAAACTGACAAATGACAGCACAGATTGTTGCCATGAGCTGGAAGAAGAGAGGGGCTGTATTTTGGGGAGAGAAGAGGAGTCGCTCCTTCCCTTTTGACTCCTCACACCAACAATTACAGTGTAATTTATTATTCTGTCACTGCAGGGTACAGGGGAGGGGTTGGGATGTTTTGTAACAGATGTAAAATAAAATATGGAAAGAGGAATGGGAGGAGCTGCAGTATATCACAGTGTGGTGGATGCTGATATCATGCTGACTGGTTTTCAGCAGCAGGGAGATGTCTGCATATAGAAAAAATGGCATTGAACAGCAAATGCTGATGGAAATTATTTGTAAATCGTTCTCAATTTGAAAAGTTTTCTAGACTACAAGTACTCCTGTCCTATTCAAATCTAACTGTGCATAGCTATTGGCAGTCACAGCCAATCATTCCATCCAAAGCAGCCAAAGTCTTGATCCCCCCCCATTTTTTGTGTGGAAACATCTATCTGCAGACAAACTGGGATTTCATAATTAGTGGCTGCCTTTCTCTGTAAATCTATCTCAGCCATATCAGGTTAATCAGTTCTGATTGGTGAATGAGCTACCATAATGTGATCAAAGCAGGGGTGTCCTTCTCAACCTTCAGAAATGTCCATGTTTTTTGTATATTGTTCGTGTGTTTAATTTCTTCTCTGAAATGCAAGGAACTTACACTATCTGGTCTGTGTGGATTTAGTGAATGTTTTTTCCTATCTAGTCCTAACCAAGAAGGATCTTTTAATAACCAAATGGTTCAGATGACTGCACCAAATCAGTGCCACAAAAGCAAAAATATTGAGAAGAGTGTGGACTTTCACATTCCTTAAAATGTTCAATAATGATTTCCTGACAGGAAGGAAAATGTCCCAAAGGGCAAATTCAAATTTAAGGTTCATAGAAGTATTATAAATTACAGCAAAAATGCATTCCATACTCACAGTGAAATTGCTGTAAACTATATAAATGTCATATTAAATTATACTATTATACAGGTCAATTTCACTTGGCAGTACATGCTTTTAACCTGGGAACTTTATTTTATTGACCATGGCCATGTCAGTATATCATCAAATCTTAAAGGTAACTGGTTTTGGGTCCATTTAGAGTGGAATAAAGCCCTAAAACAAAGTCACTTTCCGGAAAAGCTCTAAAATATACTGCCTAAACATTTTCAATGAGCACCTGCACTGTCATAAAAATGCCATTGAAAACTGGAAGTGTTCGTTTTATACTTGTAAGTGAAACCTTTGAGGATCCCAAAAGGAATTGCCACTGAGGAAGAGTAAATCCCCAACCATACGATGCTTTATAAATAACTCTGCTGTTTAAATTGGCATTTAATCTAAAGTAGGAATTTAATGCTAAACAGTCAGTTGGTACTGAAGGTGTATCTGTGTTTAGTGCATATGTAATTAAGATGGAAAGAGTATCCATGTTTGTTCAAATTAAAAATCTAAAAATACCATTATATAAATTTCTTTCAGGTAAACAATGTTGCTTTTCTTGGAAGCAGGAGCTCACATCCCTCTCTTTCCATATTCCTTCAGTCCACATTTTCCATGGCAGTACCGCATGAAGTTTGTACAAAATCCCTGCAAACCGCTTCAGTGTGCAGCTTTTGACTGTCTGGAGGCTTTTTAAACTATGCATGTGTCGTGTTTAATGCCTTAATTAGGTCAGAGTTAAATGTTTAGATACTGGTATAACTGGTTTTGTTGGATTCTGCCGCTTTTCATTATCTCAGAGAATTATTTTGGGGACTTTGGCCTCAGCAATTGAAGCATACACTATCATCAAATGAAAATGTGCACAAACAAACCATCAAAGGAGAGACAAGGGTTTGTGAGGGATGGAAAAATAAAAGAGAACCAACAGAACTGTAACAAGTTAAACTGGGACTGAGTGAAAAGAAGTGAGCAGAACATGCCATTCTTCAAGTAATGACTATAAATATAAAAGGATATCACCAATAGAGCAGCATGAATTCACTTTAGACACAAAACAGACTTTCAAACACAGCTGCATCCATCTCCAGATGTCATGGCCGCACATGGAGTCACTAGTTCATTTAGTTTCTCTATATAAGGTCAGTCTGTCTCACCCAGAATTACCTTTGTCCCTGTAATCAACCCCATCCTGGTCTATTTCCCGCTTTGGTTTTCTTTGTCCCTCTGTCTCCCCAGATATCTGCTCACCAGCTGTGCTCAGATGGCTGGGAGGAGCAGACAGGATGGATTTTTAGAAAGCGTGGATGCTCGTACACACACAGACACACACACACACACACACACACACACACACACACACACACACACACACACACACATACACACACACAGGCTTGGACACACACAGATTGAGCCTTGCAGTTTGACCTGCTAAAACAGAGATGCAGGACTTTTGTCTGCAAGTATGGACATCTGGAAGTCTCTCCACTTATATATCAACAACTTTTGACTGCATTAATAAGGAGAAGGCTCACAAGTGATACTGGACAAACTTGGGTAATGGTCTGAAAGAGTAAGGAATTTGGCTTTTTCTCTGTTCTAATTGGATTAGTGTCCCCCTCCTCCTCATTGTGTTTAATATGAAAGAGATTAGACTGCAGCTTTAGGCCAATAGAAGGAGGAGAGTTATGGATAAAGAACAGTGTTGTGCAGGAATTATATTCCATCTTTAAGTTTCTATATATCCAAAAGCCTATAATTAATAAATCACCGATGACAGACTACCCATATATCTACAACTCTTCTATTTTGTCCTTGACAATGCAATATAACTAAAACTGTTTGGAGGCAGTTTACAACTTATGTTGTAGCCGATTTTCAATTCAAATGTCTCTGAATCTGTTTTCTTAATGCATGGGACCCTCATTACCGCTCAAATATAGGTACACAGTAACAAGCTTTCCATCTTCAGCCATGACACATATGCATTTAGTCTGGGGTGCTCGTTGTGATAGGCTTCAGGGGGTGAAGGACAGGGGTTCCCCGAGGCTTGTGTTGGACACTCCGAACACCCTCAGGCCCTGCAGGGCTTATTCTCAACACACACTGTGACACCCACCCGTCGGCCCTTTGTGGTTTTCTTTTTTTCGCACTGCAAAAACTGCGATACACGTGTCCAAACTCAGCCGTTACCACGGAGACCACGAGTAGCAGTTTGTACCCAGACGCTTTGACTGGAGGTAAACTGTCAAACTGTCCTCTGATTGACCGTCGATGGATATACAACAGCTGGGGTCACTTTCTTGACCCTGCTACAGAGGAGTGTGTGTGTGTGTGTGTGTGTGTGTCGGCAGGGGGAACGTAAGAAAGGGTTGGAGATTGTGAAAGAAAGGTGATAGAAGGGTCATGAGGCGGATGGACTGAACTGGTTTCAGAAGATGTGAAAGTCAGTGGGCCTCAAGTGTAAACATACCTCCAGTGTGACATTAAGGAAAATACCTTAAAGTGCGTCAGTTTGTTTGAAATAATGTGCATGTGCAGGATTGCTATTTATAAAATAGTTTAGATCTGGTTCATTTAGGGAATTATGTTGCCTATCATAAGACTCATGAGAGTTATAAATTATTATATTGTTTAACAATTTAAAAGATTTTTTATTGACACTCTTATGTCTCATTTGCACTCTCCTCTCAGTAGTTTATCTCACTTTATTGTGGCTTCAACCCTTAACCTTGGATCTCAGTGCTTTGCTGGAGTCATTTTAAAGCCCTCCGTGGAAGATCATAAATCTGCTCTCAGGAAGACAAGAAGTTCAGTGAGTTTAGATGCTGGACCTTTTCCTCACTGACACGAGACTTTTCCAAGCCATAAAGGACCCTGTCTGCTAGTTGATGGTGGGAACTGAAATGGAACATAAAAAAGTTGAGATAACAATTATAAGATGTGAGTTTATCCTACTTGAATTACAGCTGTTTGATAAAAAAATAAATTAATTAAAGACTAGAGCACTGTGGTTGGAGCCAAGTTAAATGAATTACACAATTATTAAGCCTGGTGTAGTTTATCATGTCCCCCAAGGGCTTAACAGGTGCAGGTGGCTTTAATTGTGACAGCACAGCAATGGCAAAGAAAAAAACTTTTAACTTTGTGATCTTAGAATTTGTGCTACTAATTTTTTTTATGTATTTAAGAGAGGGGCCTGATTATTGGAGGTTCTTGACTCTTGAACTTTCTTTGGCTGTATTTTTTTGTTGATCTGCATGAAATTTACTGTAAAAAGAACATTCATTACCATTTTTGTCATTTATAGAGGATGTGGATATCTGAAATCTTTCATGTGAGAACTTATTTGACGTGACTTATGGCAGATCCTGTGAGCCATTAATCACATGTGTAATCAGTAAATGGATGGAATAGGATTCTGACAAGGTTTTGATTCTTCAAGAGATCTCTTGAAAAACAAAGCTGAAAGGAAAATAGGGCAATTTGGTCTAAATGTCATCCCTTTCTGTGTAGACTGATCATTTGAAATATTTATTTTATATTTCCTGCATGAACTTTGCCCTTTTAAAATCAGTGAAGGTATTTTCAAGCGTTGAAGCAAAGCAGATTTTAGAAAAAATGTTGTTTTTATCTTTTTCCACCATACTTACATGTCACGTGTACAAGGATATTTAAAGCCTTGAAAAATAAATGCGATCTTACAATTGACCAGCCGCCCATCAAATGATGCAGGGTGTAAGAACAAGTATAGAAATTATACAGTCTGGGTAACTTTTCCCTTTTTCTGTCTTGGGAATGCAAAGATGGATCACCATGACTGGATACACATCTCTTTACCGTCATGGTTAAATTACTGGTGTGATTCCCAATGCTGCAATTAAAAACACTGATGACAATGGAAGTCTTTGTTCTGTTTTGAGGATCTGACTTTGAAACATTCTTTGAAAATAACTAGTTACATCTGTTTTAGAAATCATGCCAGGAATGGCACTGGCTACAAGTAAAATGTCTGACCAAACAATAGTAAAGAGAGCCAATTTCGTGCATTTGGCAATAATTGGACTAAAGCTGCTGGTCTGTCAGACAAATCAAGCTGGGAGTTCAAATTTTGCCACTCTTGCCTTGTGTTATAAATGGTCTGAGAAATATCCTAGACTCAGTAAATGTACTGGAATGATACCAACCAAAAATGAAGAAATATATTTGATTTTTTAGGGTAAAGTAACACATTGTTTTATTGTGACTATTACCAAAACTATTACCAAAACTCTTATGCAGATATGATCTAACTATTATGTTTATTTTCCACTGTGTGAGTGGCTGTGTGTTTACCCTTGTGGAAGTCACTGAACTTTTAGTTTCTTTGATATGTTGAAATGAACATTGCGATCAGCTTGTGATAATCAGTTTGTTTTCTTTGCAAACATTAGTGTACATGCATCAGGAGCAGTTGCTGCTGTTTGCAAAGAACTGGGAATGGGAGGCAAGTACGCAAGCTGCCGTTTGGTGAAGGAACATTGTGAAGTTTGATCATCCAGAATCCCTTTATCAGATTTTGGCCGCGCCAGAGCTAATCTGCAGGTTTGGACCCACTGTCATCAGGATAATATTAAGGAAAATGAAAAGCTTCTGGTTTTTTAGAAATCTTTTAAAACCTTTTGTTTGCACAGCTGATCTTGCTGCACAGTCAGTACTTACTTGTAATAGATACACTTCCAAACACAGACAGAGTGAATCCAGCTCTTTGGTCTGTCAAAGGCTGTTAAATCATCCTTTGACCTAAAAATACTTTTGTCAAGGACCTAAGTTCAAAGAACCTAAACCATATGGATGGAAGATCACCAACATATTTTTTCTAATGACCAGAGGGTTGCATATGATTTATAAACAGGGCAGTGAACGGCTTTTAGACATGATAAAAAAGTTTGAAAAAGTGGTTCAAAACAAACATGATGACAACCAATTGTTATTAAGTGTTATCAATTGATTTTGAAGCTACTAATTTATGTTTTCAGAAGGAACATTTATCTAAAGTGTTTGGAGTAATAATGTTATATTACATTTTAGGTGAGCAGCATTCAGAAACTGTGATAACGTTTTCGTCAAACCCCACAGCAAACGGAATAACTTATTTAGATTTTTTTTCTCTTGATGGAAACTGCAACAAATGCTGAGACTGCAAACTTTGCACAACAATTTCTGACCATAAGTACTGATAATAAAATCCCTACCCCAAATCATTTGTGGAGTAGCTGTTTGCAGATAAGCAGCTGTGACTGTCAAGAGTCTATGTAATAAATTAGAGAGAGTCCTTTAAAGCAGACCTCCCTCTGTATATACATAAAAAACGTTCTCAATTTCATAAAGCCCCCAGGAAGTGACAGCACATGAATTATTGTTGCCATGCAGCTGATGATATATGATGCTGTGAAGCTTGGTACTAAACGTGCCCACAAAGACATTGCAATTTTTTTTCTGGCCAATTTAACTTTCTTTTTCCCTATATAGTGGCAAAGCTATACTTAACCACATACAGGTGTGATTTTTGGCTCTGGTACCAAACTGGCAGGTGTGTTTGTTATTACGATGACATAATAAGTATCATTACAACTCAGGTAGGAGCAGGTACATAGGAGGCCGGGGTATATACGAGAGGAAGGTAATAATGCTTCCAGCTGGATGTAAGTGCACCACTGGCTTTATTGCATCCTAAACATCAGTGCACATTTACACTGACATACACACAAAATAAAACCCTAGGAAATAGCAGAGAGATACGCAAAGAGAAACCCACACAAATGAACACCTTAGCTGATTTACGTTTATTACCAAGTAAAACCCTCAGAATGAATCTAGGCTGAAAATAAATGCCCATCACAGATACCAGCTATTTCACAGATTGCAAGTCAGTGCTTTCGGCTATAATTTAGAAACATCACACTCACCCTTCACACTTCTGCATAGAACTTCTTAGAAAAACATTTTACAATGAACGGGAGTGGTCTCAAATGCATTTTCATGATTTATGTTGTTAAAATCATTTAAAAGTGGGGGAATGAATTATAAAAGCATGTCACACTTTCACGTTTTTGGACATGGTTTTACGTGTTCACTTAAATCCACATAAAAAGTTGTGCATCGTGCACAATGCTGCATCACCATCTGGGGTAAACCCATCAAAGCTGAGGTTAGATCCTGAGGGGTTGTAAACAGATATTTGGTGACCAAATCGCACTCAATGCTACTTGTTAAATCTTACCGCCTGACTACTCTGAGCCTTCATCCAGCATGGCAGAAAAAGTTTTACTTATTCACGACGCCTGTACAAAGTAAAGATGAGAAAATGTCTTCATGACTTCCTGGTGCACTTCTAAACATTAGAAACAAAAGGAGTGTAATCCGTACGCACACGCACAAACTGAGCACCTCAGAACTGCTCCAAAGAAAGCATTTTTCTCTAAAGTCATACTTAGTGCCAAAGTACTAAGTCCAAAATAAATGATATGGCATGATAAGCGTCATCTGCCTCAGCGATAAGCAGAAAAATGCTTTTCTAATCACACATTTGGTAATGATGATACAAATGCAGTAATTATGATTGATGGGTTGAATATTTAAAGAGCGTTAACACTGACTCACAGTTTCATTCGTGTTTCACCGTTCTCAGTGTGGATACATCCATATAATTGAGTTATGCTTACAGCTTGACTGGACCGCGTGTTTGGACCACCAACCTCAGATTATCATACATACATGAGACCCGAACTAAGTTATTGAAGTTAAATGTGGAATTAAGAAATTGATTTCAGATACAGCTGTGAGCCTTGCAAGCAAACATTTAAAACATTATTTTGCCTCTAACATACTCTGTAAAAAAAACATTGTACATCTAACAACGGCCACGTTCACTTCATATTTTGTCTGATAATGCAGCAGTTCTGAAGTCTATCAACAACTAACACAACAGACCATTCAGTATTGCAGAGCTGGACTGGGTCCAGTTGGCCAAACAATTTACACAACATTGAGCAAACACTTGAAATTAAGGATGAATCTGGTCCATTGCTCCAGCAAGCCAGTTGTTTGGCATCTGATGTCGTAGAAAAATATCTCAGTGGCTATCTCCCAAGTGTGAATTATCATTGTTGTGTTGCCTAATAATATTAAGAGGATCAAACTTAGCTCATGACTGCTATTCATAATCTCCAAAAACAACATTGTCTACAGAATGTCTGATGCTGAGAATGGTTCCTGTCAACACCAACCCAGAGAAGGCAAAAACCCTGGAACACACACATGCATGCCTGAACACATGCATTATCTCTGTTTCTGTCTTTCATGCAGACACACAGACGGATGAATTGTTTTTTCTCACAGTCTCGACTTGCTGTTGTTTGATTTACTCGCTGGCCTCTGACCCTGGCTGGGCTGAGCTGGATGGACTCTTGGCCCTGCTGCTGCTCCAACTGGTTCATCTCTTAACATGACCCTGCTGGACCCTGGTGAGTACATGTGAGAATGCATCTCCAGACACACTTCGTCATTTGTGTCCGGTATCCTGTCATTTTTTAAGGGCAGCACCTTTGAACGAATGTTTACGTGAAACAAAATGAACAAAGAGAACCGTACAGTTAAAAGACGCACCGGAGTGACCTGTTTTACAGAGGGACACAAAACAAAGCAGATCCCACTTACATTTCTCTTCTCCCACATTTTCTTTGATTTACAAGCTGCTAGCTGACCTTTCTGTGTAACACATTTCCTGTTTTTGAAGAGCATTAATTAATCAAACATGGCAACAGTGATGTGACTTCATCTGACCTCCGCCTGTGAAAGCATTCAAACACCAACCTCAGAGCATTGCAGTTTGTTCATGAAAATGTTACATTTTCTTATGAGGAGAAGTTCTTTACACAGCAATTATTATGGACTAAATGGCTAATTCATTTGATTAGGCAAGTATGTGTGACACTTTTCTAAATGGATACAGAGCAAAGTGATTTAATTTTGACTGAGCCTCCCTTTTTGGTCTGTTTTGGCACTTTTTGTTATTTGGCACTCTGTTTTCCCCCCACATTTAACTCCCTCAGAAGTAAGACCTCATGTGTTTTATGTTAGATGTTGGATTCACTTCTATAGGGTATCCCTTTCTATTAATTTCATTAGTAAAATGAGCCTATCATGTAATATACGATGTGTAAAATATGAAACGGTCTGAAATGCTGTATTCTCCTCATGTGTGATCTTGTTCTCATCTTAACCAATTGGTTTTGTCCCATAAGCTAACCCCAACAGTGAGTGGGAAAGACAGTTAAAAAAAGAAATCATTGGCTCCAAATGGAATTTACGAGACTGGAACTACATTTATAAGGAGAAACTATTTTGAAGGAAAAAAAACACCACCAAAAACAAGAGAGCAAAGCCAAGGCTTCATTGGCTTTTTTGGATAAAGGTTAAATTGTTCCACAGCCTTTTTTCTGAGGTCAAATGTTGATAAGTAACAAGCTTGTGTAATGCATGTTTCTGAAACATATCAAGATCTGACATCTCTGTGGTTACTACACAGATTAATTGGAAAGGTCTCAGACCAGAGACACAGCTAGTTTCATCAGTCGAATGTGGTGAACACCAACAAAACTGTCAGGCTCATATCCTTCAAGACTAGAATACATAGAACTCACTGTTAACAGAAACAAAAAAATAAAAGTAATTAATATTTGAAATAGTATCTTTTAAAACCTCCAGCTTACAGTTAAACAGCTCCTTCATATAAACACAAATAGCAATAGTTGCAGACCAGCCTTGGGACATCCCCCAACATTCCCACCTAAGCAGCTCTCATGTCTCAGGAGTAAGGTTCCAAACTTTCTCCGTCTTTTTTCTTAATGTACCTTATTGTACTGCAGTGTAAAAGGTGCATTTTTCTTCTGAGAGGACCAGCTTACCAAGGTAACCAGCCACAGAGGGACAGTGGCAAAGTGTCGACACGCGCTGCCAGGTTGCCAAACACAGCTTCCTTCTAGATTAAGACGACCGAGTGGTTACATGAATTCTGATCAGCACAGGTCTGGCTCCGTGCTTTTGGGAGTTTTTCTGACATTTGTTTATCCTGTAACAGAGGAATACTTTTTTCACATGAAACATCTGTGATTATAGCTTCTAAACCTTTTTTTTTTCATTATCATTTATTTTTTAATGAAAACCAGTCAACTACATCCATATATTAACTATAAGCCTGTTTTAAAGATACAGTCGTCGTGGCAACAGTCATCTCGTGTATGAGTCAGATTATCAAGTGGTTAGAACAGCCAGATTTCACATCACTATTTTTCTGAAGTTTTTTATTTCTGGGACTAGAGAATTCCATAAGGCACTTACTTAGTCTTAACCCACCTCTTGAAACAGTTTTAGCGCAACAGTAACACAATTCCTGTGCTCCATATAGATTGTCTTAATGGCTTAGTGCTTTTTGTTGTTGTGCAACACACTGAAAGCCTCAATCCCTTGTTCTCAGTTCCTCTTAACTCTTTGATAAGGAAGTGGACTCATTTTTTTCCTTTGTTTTCTGGCACATTGAGAGTGACATAAAAGGCTGGGGGAGGTGGAACAGGTATGTGTAACAGGACAATGGCTGGTAAATCTCCCCACAGCAGCCGCACCAGAGCCCTGAGTACATGCTTGTGGAGGAAAGATAATCAGCTTTTGGCAGATGGGCTAATAACCTTACAGCGGCTGAGAGGGGGGCCTATATTTAGCGTCAGTCTCTGTCCCTCTTAACAGGGGATAACACTGGCCCTGTTCTCCTCTCCATAGCCTATCTCTCTCTTTTTTAAATTCATCAACAGACTCACAGAGGCAGAAAGGACAGGTAGATAATGAAGACGAGTTTCAACCTGGCGTGGAGGTGGTACAACATTGTGTGAGAAAGTGGCGCAGATGTCTCACTTACATAATTCAGATCCTGTCAAGGAAAAGCTAGAAGGAGAGGAAACAGAGACAAAGGCAGAAAGCGAAGTCAAGAAAAGATAATAGAGATCAGGCAAGAGAGCGATTTCTTTTTTCTCCACGTCAGCAGGGAAAGTGACATCTGGAGGCCAAGGCTTCTGGGCATTACAGTGATGCGGACCTGGAGCCAATCCACTCAGCTAGTTACCATGTGTTTCTGGATGACAGGGCTTGGATGGTAGTAAGGTCTGTTCAAATACTTGACATCTCCCAGCTGTAACAGACTCACTCAGCCTTTAATGAAGTTGGCAAACAACATGATGACGCCTGCTGACGCTCGTCTGTGACGTTTAGCAGAGAGGAAATCCTTCACGTTCAGCTGTCACTTGCTGGCAGTGAAAGTTGTGCCCTTTGAGACTGTACGGGCACCTAAGTGCACTGACCTTAAGTAGACTTTTAGTCCACCAGAAGCAAACACAAGCACTAAATGCCACCGTGGGGTTATCAACAAACAAAAAATTAAACAACTCTTTTATGATGATTTTTTGGGGACTTTTTTAATTGTCAAGTTGTTCAGATCATTCTTTTTATGTAAAGAATGTGAAACTGAGGGACAATCGAACAATCTCATCAGAGCAAAAGAAATACACAGACAAGAGATCAGAGCACATACACAGCGAACACTTTAAAACCTCAATATCACCACACTGTCCAGCTGCTCTGCTCTTCATCACCCAACAAAAAATAAACACAAATTCTCACACGCCACAGTAAATACTCACACAGCCTGGAATCTGCCTACTACGTTGGCCCAACACAAACTGTACAAAAATAGAGATTGAGAAATAGAAAAATAGGAGATCTGAAATGTTTTTTGAGAATCTGCAGAGGGTGTTTAAAGCAAAAAACGTATACCAGTTGTTCTCATGAGACTCACAAAAACCAACCAAGAATAATTGCATACCTGTGTTATTATCATTCAAATGTGTTTTTCTGCTCATCATCATGCACACATTTACTTTACATTATTTGAGAATGGATTTAAATGCTATCATCAGAATGAGTAGATTTCATAGGCATCAGGATGTAAGATTAGATCATTTCTGGGGTTTCTTGTATACCTCTGAGCTGCAAAAATCATGACTACAAAGTACCATCCCACAACTTAATTCTTTTTGCATTCATGGGCAGTCACGCGTGTAGTAAAATTAATTTAGATGGCTGAATGATAATATGACGTCAAAATAGTCAAACTGATTGGTGAGAAGTGTAAGAAATAAGTATTCACAATGAACTTTTCAGTGCAATTTTTAAAACTGATGACCCTTTGCATTTGGATGTTTTCCCTGATTAACAGCTGCACTTTCTCTGCATTCATCTCTTTTGTTTGGCATCAAGAAAAGACCTAAGACCTTTGCACGTAAATCCATATTTGTTGTCTGAAGATAAAAACAGTAGCTTCTGTAACAGGCTCAAATTTCTTTTTTTCTTCTTTTTTTAAGAGACATATTAGTAAAATACTTTCTGAGGTTTATTTTGTGCCCTCCAACCCCAGCGTCAGTGACAAACTATGTGGGGTTGGTGGGTATCAACCCCCACATGTGGAAACACTGTGTTAAATCCACGGCTTGTATCAGCTGGGTAATGTTTCCTTGCTCTTATTGGCAGACTTATCCTGCTGTACTTTGAAGAAGTGAGAGTAAAGTCAACCTCACTGCTATTGCCTAAGATTCAGACTATTTGGAAGGAATGCATATTAAAACTGCATCACATTCAGTCGCTTAGAACTTGGATGAAAACGACAAAACATACTCGGTGTGCAAAGGCACTTTTGGTGAGATGCAAACGTTAGTTCTTATTTTCAAGACAACAACATGGGGTTCCTTTCAGTACCATTGAGCTATACATTTAAAATTGATCTTTATAGACGTGCAGAACTACGACTGTTTAAATGGAGTTTTAAAAATTAAAATGTTTTCTAGCTTTTCTTTCCTCAATGTGATCGCCTTTTTGAGACATTTAGTTTTTTTCGGTTTCTGAACTGTAAATGGATTTTGCATTTACAACAAGCATTTTACTCTAAACCTTTGAGTCTTCTCTCTCAAGTAGTTTTTTCTTTACTCTGATAAGAATTTTTGTATCTAAACCCCCTTCCCTTTTCTGCAGAAGATGAGATTACTTGTTACTTCCTCTTTGGTAATCAGAATGTGTACTCGTGCAGCAGAGTTGCTGATAAGAGCAGAGCCTTCCACTAAACACTGTAAAAATTACTAGCTGGTCTGTTACCTCACTAAATGTATGAGACCCAACTTAGCACTGGAAAACGTTCAGACCCTAAATACATTCATAATCACCTTAAAAAGAGACTCAACGGCCCTTCATGATAATGAAATGCCATCAAAGCTCTTCCCTTTGGGCTTAATCTAGGCACTTAAAATTATTTCCGTACAGAAATAAAACATGCATTGTTGCGTTGTTTCTTTTTTTTTTTTCAGAGTTAAGAAAGATCTTTCAATTTGTAAACAGTATCCAGTTCCTCTTTTTGCATTGTCAGTGAAAAGAAATCTACTCACACATGAATCCACACAAACATTTTCACCACATCATTGGGGTCTTTCACGACTCCTCGTGGCAGTATGTTAACGTCTGATTTGGTTGTGAGGAAGATGTGGAGATAACATTAGTTCATTGTGTCAAATGTCAAAGGTTCTCATGAGCCGTCACTCACAACGTGCGGAGAACTTATCTGATCCGTGTAAGTTGAGGTTTAGTTTCTCAAACCATCAAACTGAAATGCTAGTCTCTTTCACCCTTTTGCGCTCAGCTCCTCCTGCAGTGGCCCCTGAACCCAGGAAATATCATATCTCAGACCGACTCAATCCACTCGCCCTGTCCTCATTTCCATTCTTTCATTCTTCTTGTGAAATTTGAGCTCTCTTTTCTCTGTCATTTCCTGAAACATTTCACGTCAAGGAAGGAGCCAAAAAAAGCATGATCATTCTTCCTTCTTGTGAGGATACGAGCCTAACGAGTTATGCGAAAGCGCATGGGTGTGCACAGAGATTAGTTACAGGGCAGCCAGGTGGCATACATGGGATGCTGAAAAGGGGGAAGGTACTGCTGAGGCGGCGAGGGTGGACACGAGAAGACGGGCTGGACTTGAGCAACGTAATAGTTGCTGAAGTTGCCATCTGACACGTAAGGAGCGGGCTGGTAGAAGCAGGTGACGTTGGCGGCGTTGGGAATGGCGTTCTGCTCGGCCAGGACGCGCAGTGCCAGCGAGGAGATGAGGCTGAGCGTCTGCCGCCTCTCGTGTCCCATCAGGCACACGGTGCTCTCCTGCACCACCTCATACAGCGTGGCCAGGTAGTCGTACTTCCTGTCCTCCAGGCCCACGAAGTGGTTCTGCAGGTAGGACTCCAGCTTCCTCCTCTGCTCACTCACGTCGGGGAAGTCTATGAAGAAGCGCGAGCACATGTAGCGCTGGAGCAGCTTCATCTCCACGTCCGACGCGGCCCGGAAACCTCGCACCAGCAGGTGGCAGTACTTCAGCAGGCCCCCGCCCCGGATCTCCTCGGGGCTCCTGGTGCAAATGAGGCGCTTGCGCAGGTGATCGAGGGCAGCGGGGAAGTCGCCGTAGACGCTCTCCCCCAGGATCGTGGGGTGGAAAGTTGCTGCCATGGGGTGCTCTGAGCACTCGTAAAAGAGGAGAAGGGAGTCCAGTCGAATCTGGAAAGAATCCACGCTGAACTCAAACTGCCTACGCAGAGAGTCCACAAACTTAAGCTCTACGTTCTTGCCGCGGTTGTTGGAGAGCGAGATGAGACTCCAGCGATCGGAGTCATTACACACCTTCACCATCTTCTGCACGTAGGCCTCCTAGGAACACAGAGAGGGTCAAATAATTAGGTGTGAACAAAGACTGAAAATATTGATGTGTATTTTGGAGGGTTTCTGAGTTCATCAGACAAAATCAAAAACAAAAAGAGCCTACCGAGATAACCACAGAGCACAAAGGTCTGACTCTTGCATTAGTGTGTATTGTGCAGTGCTAACAAAAAGCTGTGCCGTTTAATGAGAGCCTTATTTGAATCTTTTAAAGCCTTCTACCCAGCTTGAATCCATCCCACAGAGCCCTACTGCCTCCTCCTCTCGTTCATTTTCCCAGCTGCAGCGTAGTGTCGGCTCTTACAGCAGCTTTTCTAACAAAAAAGCTCATCTCCTTAAACATGATACAATAAAATAACATATGTCATATCATGAATTTGTTCAGGATTAGATTTAAGAATGATTGCACCAAGGTACTGTGTGGAGATTTACTGGATAAAAAGGCTACAAAAAAGAGTCTTAAACAACTCAGTTTGTAACAGATATCTGGATTAGGTCTTTTAGTGGTGATGTTCTACTGATTACATCTGTTGGTGGGTCAGAAGGATGGGTAGTCGGCTGTATCCAGGTAACTAGGGGCCAAATGATTAATGTGGATCCGACTCCAATTGGATTAGACAGAATCCTCTTTGAATTGGAAACCGACCTTTTTACTATTTGCGGGCTTATATCTCTGCAAGTATTCAGGGCAGAACTCAATCCTGTTTAGTAAGCCTTAATTAAAATACTTCAGACAAAAAAAAACGAATGCCCTGTTCCAACATCCTCGGAGGTTTAACAGCCTGAGAAGTTAAAGGCAATTACGAATTCACAAGTTCTGCTGTGTTTTAACGGTGAAGCATAGCTCCATGTTGGCTTTATTACCTTTAAAGTCACCGGTGTGATCTTTTCTTTATTTACTCCCTCTGGCAAGAAGTCAAGAAGAGAGTCGAGAACTAACTCCTTCACTATCTGAAACTCCATCTCTCCTTTCAGCTCGGCGCAGAATATCAAATCCAGATCTTTCCAGCCCAGGCCGCTGTCCTCGTGCAGGACGTAGCTGGCCGCGGATCCGTTGAGTCGCACCTCCCGGACGTGGATGCGCTTCTCCTCCATGCGGCTCCGCACCACCTTCACGATGTCCCGCGGCTTCACCTCTAACGTCGGGAAGCTCCAGCGGCCGTGGATGGGGATGGAGCCGGTGAGGATGGTGTCCAGGCGCTGCACTTGCTCCCAGTTGAGCACGCTGAGGTTGATGCTCTCCCCGTTGGGGCAGCCGTCGGGCACAGCGCGCTCCGCACCGTGGTCCATGTCGTCAGGAGGCGGACAGCAGGACGCAAACGGCTAAACTTCTCGGTTGCTCCAGCTGGAGCCGTGGCACCCGAAAGCTTTAGCGTTATTTCTAAACGAACCCTGTCATAACAGGATGCTGGACGGCAGAACGTCTCCACGCATGAAAGGCTGAGCAAGTAGGGCGCCGTTGTCCTACTTCTTACATAAAGTCAGCAGACGCGACCAACTGCGCGCAGAGGCTGTCCGGAGTCAGCAGCGTTTCGCTCTGTCACCACATTCAGGAAACTGAAGAAGAACAGCGAGTAAACGTTGAATCGGTGGTTCCTTTAGCTGTCAGCTTTTGGTGAGATTCACTGACGCATTCATCTCAGCCCAGAAAACCTCTCATCCAGCAATTCAAACTTCCGCCCTGTTCGTCTCCTTTTACGCACAAGTCTTTGCGCGTAAAACTTTAGAGCTGACAACTGCGTAATTCTGCATAGTTTTTAAGGCGACAGCACCTTTTTTTTTTTTTTTTACAATGCACACCTACTCTCAGGAAGCGGTGTACTGCTGCTTGTCCTTTACATTTTGGCCATTTGTCTCTGGCAGACGGTGCGTATATCCACACGATGTGCCGCTTCACAGCTGCTGGAGAGGTTGTGAATTGTGTGCTTCCCGTCTGAGAAGCGTTGGGGCGGGTCAATTTGATTGACAGAGTACACTTTCAAATAGCTGCCGCCCACTCTCCCATGTCTTCTGAGTGGCAGCAAGCTTAAAGTTTGAGGCGTCTCTGATTGACGTTGGAACCGGAGTAGATTTCAACAAGGGCATTCCCCCTATCTGTTATTTAGCCCTTGAATTATTATTATTAGAATTATTATCTTGCATTGTTAGACCTCATAAATGGTAATAAAAACTGGTAATAGATAGAATAAATTCAAATTTGACATCACGCTGACCACTCAAAGCAGATGGCGTGGACACATTTATGCGTTCTCTGGGGGCGGTTAAACTAATCACATTTTAAATGTGCCTGAGGTGGAAGTTCCCATATCAATATTGGTGACAACTACATTGGCAACATGCATAAAAATTGACACGGGCGTGTATGTGTTTGTGGGAGGGGGAGGGGGAGGGGGGGTCACTTGTCTTGAGGAATCTATCAGTGTGGAGATTGGTGCGCACACCTGCGTCACGAGAAACGAGCCCATTAACCAGCTTATTGTAGATTACTCTCTATGTGAGGTGACACACAGCTTCACTCGAGAAATAGGTGGTTTACAGACACAGACACACTTACACACTCATGTGGAAGATTCAGAATTATTTTTGGATGCTGTGTGCATTAAGAGTGTGTGCCCTTAAATGATTAAACACTTTGAAGGGAAAATAAATGGATGAGTCTCAGCTCTGAGACAATCTTGAGTCAAGGTTTTGAATACAAAATCTACTTATTTCACAGTGCATCTAGAGGCAGTTAGGTCAAGCTTACTGGAACTATCGTCAGTATCAGTTGCATTTGATTTTTAGGTAAAGTGCATGGCAGGTGTTTCACTTCTTGGTAGGACTTCTATTCTGAGTCTCACATTGACCACAATGAGTTACAATAAACAGAAGCATCATCATCTTCTGCTCGGTGTCAACTGGAGACAGTTCCACAGGAGTAAGAGGCAGTTTTTGCTCTTTGGTTTCCAGACTGCAGACGGTGCAACTGTATCAACTCTGGGATGGCACCAGGCCGCAGGTCAGTCACACTCTCCCCATTCACCAACTGGCTCGGTGTCAGGCTTACTGGCTGAGATACTTATCACGAAGCAGCTTTTGACTTGGCCTTTGACTTGCCAAGGGGATGACACCAGCTTGGTTTCTTGAAGTCTGACGACATCAGGGGATTGATGGGAGATTTTCAGGCACAACCCCTCGATGGGCTAACAAACTGAGCTACTACATACAGCATGAAGAGACATTTGCATTAATATTGACTCCGTATGGGGTTTTGCTGTTGAGCTAAATGCAAGAATCAGCACTGCTCATGTTTCAGCGCTCGTGTCTCAGTTTTCTGTATGATTTCATTTTTATAAAATGTATTTATGTATTTGATCCATCCATTTCCTTTTTTTGCGATTAAACTTCCAGAACTTGTCTGTGCTTGATCTTTTCCAGGGTCATGATGGTAAATTAAACAAAACAAAGTGAGACCCTGACATGGTCCTCACCGTGTCAGCGTCTCACTTTCTTTAACTTGTTTGCTCTCCATTTCCAGGATCTTCTCATGTGCCTTTTATTTAGATATTTTTACTGATAAGATTTACTAACCTCCATGTCTCCCATTACTCAGCCTCCCCCCCTTTTGTTCCTCCTTTCACAGTTGACGTTTTCACTATAATTACACGTGGAAGTTCATTAAGAGATTAAAGTGAACCTTTCAGGTGAACGTGATTCCACTGTCTTATTCCTCCTTATCTCGTCTCAGTTCCTCAACACCTTCTTATTTTATCTTCTTTTCAATTAGCGGTTCCTTACTTGAGAACGTACACTTTCACTCCAAAAAGCAGCTCCTCAGTTTGATGTTGCACACTTAACAATGAATGATTTTAGGAACTGTAGGATTTTCGGAACTCATCCTAAACTTAAAAAGCACAGAGCTTTTTTTCTGAGCCAATAGTCTCCAGGTCCATTAATAAACCAGCCCTCCTGTTTAACGAGAAGCTATTAAAAAAACTTTGGCTTCATTTAACTTTACCAAACATTTAACACTACACTGACAAGAGCAATAATATTACGTTCTCTTCTGTTTCTCGTCTGTTTGTCTTTCTCAATTAACTCAGAATTACCCAGTGTGTGCCTTTGTCCAAAATCCTAAGTTCACTACATTTCGAATGTCGTCTTGCATCTTTTTGCAATTAAGCCATCCTTTTCTTCATTCTCTCCCACCAGTCTGCCCCCAGTATGACTCATCCTCCCTTTAAGGGAGATGGTAATTAAATGTTTTGAGCAGAGGGGACAGTCTAACTCCTGCTAGATGCAAACTAACTGACTTTCCCACAAAATGCAATGTCACACAAAGTTTGGAGAATAAATGTAAAAATGATTTGTATCAGACTTAAAAACCCTTAATGGACCATTAGGTTATGGTTAGATTAGACTGGATGCTTTTCTTTAGCCCGCGCCGTTGCACAGATTGTTTTCAGGTCACGGCAACTTTATATCCTGTCTGTGTTTTCGACATGATGCTGTCCAACACTCACCACAAGTGATTAATCAGCTGCTAGTAATTACAGACCTCCCTGTTCCTCCCATTATGTACAAATTTGTTATTGTTGTTTCATTATTCAGCTTATTACCCCTTGACATGAAGCACAGCAGAGTATAAACAGAGGGTCAATCGGAGGAATAAGAAAGAAGTGAAACTTGGAACAGAAAGTGATGAATGTCACATGCTACTCACCCATCTATCCATTAACACATTAAGACTATTCACAATGGAAAAATGTAGAAATTGTGGCAAAAATGTGCTTCCTTTCTTTAAAATCCACCATTCCTCGTTTTGCATTTAAAGGGCTGCTTCTATGATGACTTACTGCTTTTTGGGGACATTTCACTCAGTCAGGCACCCACTTGGTAAAAAATGCTCCTCGACCACACCAATGGGAAGATTTGCAGCTTTTTTCAATTATGAATAATTGTTCTCTCTGTTTGATGATGGATCTGAAATGTTGGGCAAAGGCCTTATAAACCCTCACAACATCCATTGCATCTTTGAGATCACTTTGCATTTCTTTCCTTCTTGGCATTCTATTAACACGCCCCTGAATGTTTCAAACCAGTAACCTCGAGAAAAGACTGTCCCGTTGGCTGATAATCAATCCATTTATTGTGTCTGATCAACATGACCATGTTTCCATTCAGCCTCTGCTTGCCAACCCACTTCTTGCTGAAGGGGTGACAGTTTTTCTTTGTGTTTTTTATACAGTTCTTCTGCCTTTTGACTCCGTTTTTTTTCTTAGATGAGTCGTGACATGGTGATATTTCTTTTGCTGAAGTTCAGCTGTGCTTGTGTTTAGATTGGTTAGGCACTTTTTCAGCATGAATTCATGAACATTTTGGAAGATCCTACCGTCAGCTTGATGAGCCCTTGTCTAAATGACCATTC
This sequence comes from Menidia menidia, assembly GCA_907169785.1. NCBI lineage: Eukaryota > Metazoa > Chordata > Actinopteri > Atheriniformes > Atherinopsidae > Menidia > Menidia menidia. The sequence goes on along the minus strand of CAJRST010012224.1, from coordinate 5,723,855 downwards.
ACCTGCCGACCCACGGACCGGCCCTCCTGGATGTGTGACTACTGGCTGAGGGACATGTTAGCTTATGCCGTAGGTGTAGGCACTGTATTCAGGCACACATCCAGTCAAAGACAGACCTCAGCAGTATTTCCAATCAGTTTTTAACCCTGAAGTAAGTCAGTGACCTTTTTTGACCTCCATCAATCTCCAGGAGCGCATATAGCAATGTAAGCCCCCAACTAAACTCTTCCATATCCACTAATGAGCTTCACTGATAGGCTCTGAACTGTAAGCCAGGTTGCAGTGCTCCTGGAAAGTCCTCTGTCTGGGTGCACGCTGATTTTACAGTGAAAAGTACAAATATCCTGTTATAAAATTTGAATTAGGACATTGAACTTGTGCGAGTTGATACTTCCTGTACACAACCACAGGAGAATGTCACAAAGTTGCAGATGTGTGTTGCTCAAACAAAGACATTTATACAGTATACACCACTAATATAAAACTGTTTCACAGTCCATGAAATAAAAAGCCCATATGTGTCTTGTATCGTCACTTGAGGACACAGAATATATTGTTTTTGCAGATAACCCTCAGCTTCTTCTTGGCTAACTGGTTATTATCTGTGCACTCAACTATTAATCCTACCCCAGAGACTCACACAGACCATCTGCCTTCCAACTCTGTATTTTTCCCTGATTGCTTCAACCTTCCTTGTCCATCCTTAGTTATAATCACTAAAGATAGCAAACTATAGTGACTAAATAAACAGGAAGTTCATTTGCACTGTCTATGACTCAGTTTCCTCTACAAGGTTGTGGCTGGCAATGTTAATACCACAGAGACATCGGCCATTTGGTATATACAGACATAAAAAGACCCATATGATCATGAAACCAAAAAGAGCTGTAACTACATTAACTATACATGAAGAAATAATATTGAGAAGAAGTCCTTAAAGAATTTTAATAATGGGAAAAAATAATATATCAAAACAGTGTTTCCAAGCTTGGGGCCATTACCCAGCAGAGTCTCAAAAAACACTATCTGAGAGGGATGTCATTAGGACCAAAATCCTGACCTGGATTGAAAGACACATACTGACCCTTTTAGTTGTTTTGTCCACTCACTGAATTCTCATCAAAATGTTTTATTGAAGGGTAGTTGTCATGAAACCATTATTATCAAGAAGGAAAATGGGGAGGAAAGATTGAGATGTGCCAAATGACACAAGATCTGGACTGAAAACCAGTGGCAGTGGGTCTTATGAAGTGATGAATCCTCCCCACAGCCCAGAAGTCAACACTATTGAAGCAATGTGGGATAATCTTGGATGGAACAGGACAAACAACTGCCAATATACAAAGAAGATCTTTTGGATATCCTTCAAGAGAACTCTGGAGAAAATAGTCCCTAAACACTACTTAAAGAAACATCAAGAAGGCTTCTTCAGCCTGTCTTAAAGATAGGATAGAATTGCAAATTTCAAACAACCAGGTGATCAACCCTGAGCACAGGATGGATGATGATGATGTTTGCAGAGTTGCACATCTGCAACTCTGTAAACCCAGTTATGTTTTTTTTTAAACTTTTTTGTCTGTGTTTCAGAAGACTCATTGTACTCTGACATAAAAAAAAGCAATGAGACTGAATCCCTATGAGGCCTGGGAATTTTAAGCTTGGACATCATTTGACATTCACAGGAGACTATTTGGTGATTTTTTTCACTTACAAACCCGGACCTTATTTTAATCATTTTACAAGTCTTTGTTAAGGGTTCCACATGTAAGTTTTTAATAGCTGTTGATGCATTTGGCTTTACTATTTTCTATTCACAGATGTAGCGTCTACCCTCACAGTCCCATAGGTGTTTTATCGCAACATGTCTTTCTCAGTGGTGGCAGTTTTCAAACAGTGAAGGACAATAACGTTTTACAATCAAGTGCTGCCAAAAAAATAGGGCAAATGTACTTTAATACAGGACAGTGGTTGCAGGAAATATATATATATTTTTTAAAGAATGACTTTTTTAGTCCTGTGTATTTGTGCCATTTGGAAAGAGAGCGAGAAATCCAAATTTGTTTTGTGACAGCTTCTGGAATTACTATGTGTCTGGTTTTTGTTGTGTTAATCCTGTATTGAGGGTACGTTTAATTTCTGATTTGTGCATTTGCACATTGAGATGCTGCTGTTTTTCAACAGTTTTCTTGTTAAATGCTTGTAAATCAGCCAGGCTTTCAGCCACCACTTTTCTCAAAGCAGCGTCACTATCAAATTACTTAGATTTCCCTTCAGTATAATCAGTTACTTTACATTCGCGTTGATTTACCTTGAGAGGATTTAACTATTTTTTTCTTATTTAGCAGAAATAAGAACAAAAAGCAAACACAAAATTATTTTAACAGAATTTGCATTCACGATGAAATAACAAAATAAATTTTTCCTTGGAGTGCCTCATACTGTAAAACTTGCTTTCACTCCTTTCTGCTTCTTCCCATTTTCATGGGGAAACTGGAAAGCCCCAAATGTCACTGCAAAGGTCACGCTCAGTCAAAACTCTAAGGTACTGTGGCACCACCTGCTGGATGGCTGAATACAACCCAGGGCAGTACCATAAACCCCTCCATGCCGTTCATCTCTGCAGGTGGCGCCCTTTTCACACGGGTCGGTGTATGTTCGGGGAACATGTCCTCCATCTATCTTTCCCTTCGTCTTCAGTTTCCCACACGTCTGAGCTCTAAGAAATGTTAACACGTGTATTTGTACAGCTGTATTTGGTAAACGCCGTCATTCTAGCGCCAAGTTGGGTCATTCTGTCTCTGGATTCTTGATGCAGTTCATTATGTTTCCTTTATGATAAGCTGAGTGAGTAAAACACACTAATCAGTTACATGCAACTTTGATGATATCACACAAATTGGCTATCAACCACACGGAGCTCTTTCTTTGTTGCCTCTATGGCATCATGTATGTGTCATGTGTGTACAGTGATTTAGGGTGAGACTGAACCCTTATTCTGATTAAAGTTATGCTGATGTCGGAAAGGCATCTGCTGTTTTAAATTCAACGTTGCTGTGACTGTAAGTGCTCATGTCTCATTAATTAGACTTCTCTCGGCAGTCTGTTTAGTTGTTTTTTTTTTTACCTATGTCAGCGTTATTATGTAGCAACGGCTCCAAACTTGCTCTGCTCTCTGCGGGACAGATGTCTCAGATGGCTGTTTGCATGTGCTGCAGAAGCAAACGCTCAGGCTTTGCCTAATACTGACTCTGCAAAGTGATTTATGGCCACAGACGGTGCACAAGCAGCAACCAATGCATTCCTGGCATCTGTCTAAGCGGAGGGTGACTTTTTTTTAGTGAGATCATCCGTAGCGCTATTGACTATTGATCAAATCTTTCTGCCTTCATTTGTTTGCAAAAACTGGAGGATGTATTTGATGTTTTTTCCTGTAAATTAGTGTTTAAAAAAATGAAAATTGCACTCACGGCCTCCTGATAATAGTGATCAATCAACTTAAGGTTCTTTGTATAACAATTTACAGCTCATGTCAGATTAAAAGGATTTTTGGGACTCCGTAGGAACAAAGAAGATCCTAAGTTGTAGGAACCAGAAGGAAATCCAGTCTTGCTTGGTTTTGGTGAGGCCTGTGATCTGCAGCTGCAGGTGATGTGGCTGTAATTTTGTGGCTGTGGTCAGTCATTTGGCACTTTGCTCTATCACGAAGGGTTTAGGGTGGGGCTCCATTCCTCTGCTTCTCTGTGTCAGCATTTTACAGAGGAGTCAATTAGGGTGAGGTAAATTTCCCTTACCCCCCATCAAGCACAGCAACAGTGGGCGATGGAATGGAAGAGGATGATGCCTTAAGGGATAAAAAGAGGAGAAAACCCACTGGTGTGTAATTTAGGTCTTGGTTGAGGAGACAGAAGAAGGAACAAGTCAGTACAATAAAGAGAAAAATGCAGGGAGGTGTGATGAGTTGGACAGCGAGGAAGGACAGGGGCGAAGAGAATGAAGAACAGGAAGTAAAAAGGATAAACAAAACATTAAAAGGAGAGGTAGCTGAAAAAGAACAAGGCATGGAATTACTAATTGAAGTCCCCCTGGCCCAGGTTATGTGCCCATATGCAGGAGCCAGTGAGCATGTCTTGTTTAAGCTTCATATCAATGTACCTTTGGATGGATGTGCCGTCCATCATTTTACCCGTCCCTTGCTTTCTTTTCCTAAGCCAACTTTTAGCCTTTCTGTTTAATTCCAGTCTTAACTCATTTTCTTATTGATTCTGGACGGCACTTGCTGACAGCTGGACAACCCAAAGCACCTGGTATGAGTTTAACAAGCTACATAACACTAAATCAAACAGCAGCTTGCAACCCCTGGCTGTCACCAGCAGATTGAAAAAAGGGTTGAGTAAGAACACAAAAAGATATACTTATACACCAAGAATCATCTAAATATGAGAATGCAACGTTTCTTTAAACTTGAATACATTCATTATGTTTGGCTTGTACAGTTAAGATGTTTCTTTATAGACGTGGCAGATGATTTGTCAGATTCTATTTAGCCTTTATGGTTCGTGCACATTGACAACTGCACTGCAGACACGTGTCCGTTCTTGTCACCCACCTGAGGGATGTGTTCCATTCGCCGAAACTTACAAAGACAAACCAAATAACACTGCCAAGGAAAGAAAAAAACCCACAAATGAATACACTGGACAGGAGTGGAAGCCCTGAGGCACAAACTTTGTTGTCCCTATTGCCAGCTTTGTTTTTTTTTTGTGTGTTCTGGGAAAATCTTTTAAATGATAATTTTTTCTAAGATGGTGTTTTGTATGTAGGCTTAGGGTTATCCATTTTTAAAAGTAGATCAAACCTTGCACTTCAATGGCATTACTACATTATCATAATTCCCATCCGTAGCACAAGAGTCCAAGGACTAATGAAAATATTGTGCAGAACATGTCCCAAACCAGCGATCCCTAGCATGAATACAGCACAAAGACATGAATTCATATGTTGTTTCTTGTGGCTGGCTTGCAGGATGTCTTGCTATGTGTGGGATTATAAAATAATGGTTTCAGTTGTGATTTTTTGCCTCCAACATGTGAATGGAATACTAAACTAGCATTTAGTTTAAGTATCCATGGAAATAGTAATTAGGCTTTGATTTAGAGAGTCCATGAAATGATTAAAGTAATGCCGCAAGAACCTGTTGTTGATCAACTTTTCACAATTTAATTAATCCTGCTATCTGGCAGCTGGTGTTAAGAAATTCCTTTGTGGGAAAGTGTGATTAACATCAACAGCTGCGAGCTATCTCTCATTGTTATTTTTGCTGCTAAAATGTTCCAGCTACAGCTCAAGTATCAGTGTCAACAGGGTAAAAATGAGATGTTTCTTTTTTCGTCTCTGCTCCTATCTGGACAGATTATTGCATTTAGACTCTGTCCATGCTGCATTGCACATGTTAAGAAATCAACAGTAAAAATAAATTGTTAGGCATGAAATGGCAAGATTATAGGGGTCAAACATTGTTAAACATGGAGTTGTTATCATGTATATCTGATTGTGTACAACAGGAGTTTTCACCATTAAATAATGCAAAAGATCTCAGATTCAAATAATTTTAGAAACCGTATGCATCAAATATGATACATATGGCATTATAGGGTTAAGAGTTTTAAGTGAGGATATAAGAAATTAAGAAACCGTACCACAAAACCAAGTGAAAGCTGACATAATCTCAAGATGCACACCCAGTTGTTTGTGTGAGGGGAAACTTGGATACAACAGCTATGTAATTTATTCAGATTGATCCAGATGGAGAAAAAAAAAATCATAAAGAATGAAGAGACAAAAAATTATAAAGAATGAAGAGAAAGAAAGTGATGGGAATACCAGAAAGTATTGGGAGAACTCATTTCACCGTTATGGCCCTCATCTGTGGAACATCTGGAACAGCCTAGAGCACCTCAGGGCAGCATAGACTGCTGATGTTTTTAAAAATGTTTAAGAGGCTCAAGACCTAGCCTTCTAATTTTGGAATTTTTCAATTTAATTTTCTTTGTTATTTTACTCCAAACTATTATTCTATTTGTATTAAATCATTGATTTTTCTTATTTACTTTTATGGTGTTCTTTATGTGGGTCTCTGCTCTTTAATTGCTCTTATTGTTCAACATTTTTAACTCCAGTGTTTTCCCCATGGGGATCTCCCATATTTGGGGTTCTTGCTCTGTCTGCAGGGTCGTTGTCATGGTAATCATCCTCATCTTAGTTGCTTGGGGTCCATCTGTGGTTATGGCTGGTGGGGCTCCTGTTGTGGATGGATCCCCAAGGTATTGTTTCCTCACAGTAGCGTCAGGCTGGTTTTAAAAAGGTCGTAACTTTAGTCTAAATAGGATGGTGGGACGGCAGTGAGATGGGGGCCATATTGTGTGTACATGTGTGTGTTTGTGTGAGTGCGTGAGAGTACATTTCTCAGGACAAGTGTGTGGAGACCAGTTTCTTTAGTGTACCTTTAATGTGTTTTATGTAAAGCATACAGCTTAGACTTGAATGATTTATCCCTGTGTTATTATGTACGCCTTATGAAGCATTTGCCTTGCCAAACCTCAATTTCTACCAAAAAGAGTGAAGAGAATTACTTAATCTCACCCCATTAACAGTAAACGTTCAAGCAATTTATACTTGCCAGCTGTTAGACTGTCATGACTGTTTAATTACCATCATCAATTTAATTTTAACATGCACTGGCTGCGGGCTGGTAAAAAACAAAACAAAATAGGTCAGTGACCAACTCGGCATAAGAGTGTGTTGCAATAACTGTATTGAAGACATGTGTGGCCGGGATTTGAACTTTTAACTGCAAAATTTCCGCAGAAGATGAAAATGTTTGTCACGTGGTAAACCACCATTCAGCCACCGATCGAGAACAGAATCTTACTTGTTTCAAGATCATTTTGTTAGTGTAACTCCAACATGAATGGTGGGTACAACGTCTACACAAAACTCTATCATTCGTATTAAAGAGTGGATGGATTGAAAAAGTCAAAGGAGGTGGGCCTAACTCTTCTAGAAAAAACAACACTTTTCTCCTTCCCATTATGTCCTCAAATCTACCCATCTGGTAAAGGCACAGGGCTCAGATTTCAGCAGGCAATAGTCTATAATAGAGGAGGACAAATCCATCATACAAACACGTTACCCTCGCAGTTGCACAGAATCTCCTGTATGGACCACACACTTTATTTTGGAACAGAGCACAATACACACACACACACACACACACACACACACACACACACACACACACACACACACACACACACACACACACACACACACACACACACACACACACACACACACACACACACACACACACACACAAAGACATAAAATACCAACAATGTCCCCAAAGCACACACCTCCACAGACATCTGTTTTGATTTGAAACGAAACAGTAACCAAATTCCCCTCCTCCTCATCTTCCAGTTGGACTGATAACATCAGCAGGTTTATCACAGCTGAGCGCAGAGATAGTGACATGTCTTTCTGAGTCTGATCACAGAACAGTGACCTCGCCGAAATCAGGAGCTTTTTTAAATACATGATTGCAGAAAAGCAACATTTAATCAATTTACAAAGTGTAGTAAGAAAAAACACCCACACTACTGAAACAATCTCATGCTTGAAAAAGCTATTTAACTTCAACCGTCATATAAAATTAGTCATTGGTGTTTCCCACCAATGAACATCCTGCTGTTGGCTTCATTTGATCTTTTGTTATGAGTCATTTAAACATTATTTTAAGTGTGCAAACCTTACATACAAGCTGAATGTTTTTTAAGTCCACATTGAGGGATAAACTTTACCAGCTGTGACTTTTTGACAGTACCTTTTCTATATACTGAATATGAAGTGCCCTAACAAATATAAGACATTCAAACAAAACAATACTAGAAAATCAGACGAAGTGACCAAATGGGAAAGTCCCAAACTTTTAAGCCCTTGGTTATACTGTATGTCGCCCACCACTTCTAAATCCACCTCACAAGGCCTTTGCACAAACATTTTCCGGTGTTGGGATTTATCCACCCTTCCCTGTTCACATTAACTTCCAGACTTTGACTGTGTCGTCTTTAAGTGGTTTCCCACACCCACAGTGTACAGTATACTGTCATCGCTCCAGAAACTCCCCCACCCACTCATTCTGAACCACTCTTCTCTTGCCCCATGAAAAGTTTCTCAGCAGCACCAATGTTCTCCAATCTTTGCCGAATTTCCACAAATATTTGTTAATCTATCTCTTGAATCATGCTGGCAGTGGTGGGAAATTCTCTGATATACGTCAACCTTGAAAAACCTGAGTTCATTTTTTTAAAGAAACACCAGACCTCAAATAAATGGAAAACAGGTGTTCCAGGAAAACTCTGTTACAGCGGTCTGTTGGTTTGCACACTGTTTGGATTAGGGAGAACATTTTCTTCATTAATCATTTCTGTCAGCATTCAAAGATCTTCATTATGGCACAACCAAAAAAAAAAGACTTATTTCAATCATCTAACCTATCCACATTTTTCATTGATCAAAGTGGCCTTTTGCAATTTCAAAATGTCACTTATCTAACCTGCTTTGCATGCAAATGCAAGGCACATGTTCATTACATGAAATTTACTTTACACAATTTAACAACACACTCCTGGAACAATTTTTATGTCAGAATTCTTCCCTGTGTGCCTGTGATAGTAGGTGCACTGTCGGTGCACATATGAGTATTTTGACTTACTGCTTCTGGTTAAAAAAAAACTTGTATTCACTGCTTTTATACTGATAAGAGTCTGCACACATATCTTTTGGTTTTGAATTTGCAGTGATCACATCTTAATGCCACACCCTGAAGGAAAGCAGATTGTCACTTATAAAGTGTATCTCACCCAATTTCATGGTGTATCCTTGTACAAGCAGGAGTGGTGTGCCATAGCTGTAGATGAAGTTTAATACCCTTTGAACGAATCACTGAATGTTCTGCCAATAAAAAATGACTCACCCGGCAACGTGTATTCACATGAACACCAAACCAAACATAAATGTGTTGTGAAAATAACAGAACTCTAACCAAACATTTCATACTGAGAGGGAATAATCTATTTCCACTGGTGGTCTCACAGGACATTTCTATTTAATAACAGAATCCCACTAACTGATAATTACAGTTGGATGGGAATTGGAAGAATTACAAGACACACTGAGTGCATGAAGCCAAGGTAAACTAACTCCTCCACCATTCCCAGCTTTCTCCTCACTTATCTCTCCACTAGCACTTGGCGTCTTTGTCAATCAGATCAGCAATGTCTATCTGAAAGATATAGAAGTTACTGAAGGATAAAAAGGGGGGAAAAGGACGGAAAATCCTAGATTCGTGAGAAGAAAGGAATGAGTGGGCGATTGTGAGTAATTGGCAATCCCCAGGGATTATTTTTTCATTTATCTCCTGTTAACCAGTGACTTAACCTTCCACAACACAAATATATGAATTATTAGTTCCATTGGCTTTAAGTTTCTATCTTGACAGAAACAAACAACTAAGTACGTCGTCATGTAGTAGCCATGTAACATGGAATAGAAAATAGAAAGTCAATGTCAAAAAGTGTCTAAATCCAGGGTTTTTGGCTGCAAGTAATTGTTTTATAGATGCCTATTGGTTATGGGAAATATTGCTATATTTTACTGCTCAAGATTGTTAAAGTGCACTCATGACCTATGGAGAAGAAGTCATCCTTGCTTGCAAAACAGATTTGTTTCTTGAGCACATACCAGAGAAAACCCTGCCTGGGCTCAACGGAATAGCTGGGTTAAATATTGAGTCACAAATGGCAAACAAAGTCATGTGTACGTTCTCAAGCAGTAGTTCCTGAAAATGTGGATTTGCTAGACTTAATAACAGTTGTATCAACTGAAGATTACCTACCTCAACAGCTCTTTCCACTGGAAGAAAGTAGCTTCCCAAATGTCTCCAACTGAATGACTTTAAGAGAACACTTCTAGGATGCAGGTCAGGGGAAAATTGGAGACAGAGAGGAGGATATGTTTTCTTCCCTTATAAGTAAAGTGGATGAGCATGTAGCGATGATATATTTAAAGCTAAAATATCTGGGATGAGACTTCTTTAAGTGCAGAGAGACAGTAAGAATGAAGCACGGAGAATTGTGCTGGTTTTTACCACCAGATGGCATAAATTTGGACAGCAATCAAATCCCACCATATTAGCAGCAGAAATGTGTATAATCAATTCCTGTCTGAAGGTTTTGCTCTGACTTCAAGAGCTTGTGAAATGCTATTTTATTACCAAAAATAAATTCTTAAATTTCAAAAGTGAAATTTTCCCACTTATGCAGTAACTTTTAGGGCATATGTCTTAAGCATATATTGGGTTTGCATCAACTCTTTTTGGAGCCAGAACCTTTAAAAACCTGCAAAAACTGCAAAGTCATTTGAATGAGGACTAAATATTTATTCCCTTCTCATTGGACTCAAATGTTAGATTTGATCAGCTCCAGCCTTTGTGCTATTTAAAAAGAACCAGGCTTTCCAGTCACAGTAGTGATGTCACCATATGTCACCAAAGTTTTACAAACAAAGAGAAAAATCATTAGTTTTTCTTCAGTCTTCCAACTCCAATTTGATTTATTAAATAAAATAATAACATTTAAATTGTAGGTAAAAAGTTTAACAATCCCATAAAAACAATGTTCACCAAATAGATATATTTCCCAAGAGTCTATATGCATTACTGAAAAAAAGATGACAGGATGCATTTTACATTTGTAAGGCGTTTTCAGTGAAATAGCATTTTCCTATAAAATCATTAATCTATTTCTGATCATTTTTAAGGCTCTGCGGCCGGAGGGCCGCCTTGTTGTGTTGAAATTTGTCCGTTTATCTCCCGTGGCTGACAGTTGCAGCACACAGTGTACAGGTAGTTAGAAGTAAAGGCATACAGGAGTGGATTAAGACAACTGTTTACAAATGTTAGTGCTATAACCACATCCTTTATATCTACACTAGACTTCCACAGACGTTCATTCTGAAGAGAAATAGCTGCCACACCCAACACATTTATGGAATAAAATGGAATCCACAGGACGAACAACGTTACAGTGATGCTGATAACCAGTCTAGTTGTCTGAGCGTGGTTGAAGAAAGATGCCTCATTCACTTTCTTGAAGACACGAAAATATGCAAACGCTACTACAAAAAGGCAAATAGATAACACCAGAATCTCCGTCAGCATCACTGCCAACTTCTGGGCATCAGAAACGTATTGAGGAGAGCAACGTGTGCGTTTCCTGTCATGATCCGTGGTCAGCTGTCGAACGACCGAGGCAGGTGTTGAGAGCACCAATGCGACCAGCCAGAGCAGAGCCAGCAGCTTTCTCGTTCCTACTTTACTCAACCACCTCTGCTGGTGCACTACCAGCAGGTAGCGGTGGACGCTCAGCACAGTCAGAGTCAGCTGTCTGCTGTAAATGCAGCTGCACTGAAAAAAAACTAAGAGCTTACAGTAGGCCACAAGGCCAAAGATCCAGTCGGAGAGCAAAGAGTAAATCCACACGGGAAGGGTCAGCAGACAGAGCAGGTCTGATATGGCCAGATTCAGCATCAAACTCTGGCTCAGACTGCAGAGATGCTCCCAGTTGGGCTTGAGAATGATCACTGCGATGTTTCCAGGAACTCCCAGCAGGAAGCAGAGCGAAAGGATCCCTGCAGAAATCGGACCTCTAAAATCCCAGGAAGGAGGAGAGAGGGGTGCTGAAGAATTGTAGATTGTAGAGGAGACCATTGTGGAGTTGAGATCTGCCATGCTGCCGAGTTGCTCAGAGGGCTGTGCACTGAGCAAGTGATGGTGGCCAATATGTGGTGTGTCAGGAAAAGGAAATTAGTGGCTTTTTTTTTTAAGTACTGAATGAGGCAGTAGGAACCGAAACACTGACAGTCATACAAAAAAAAACTGGTAGCCCAAAAATAACAAGTTAAATGTTTCAGCCCCTCTTTATCTGTCTGTTGAGCGTGTAAGGAGTCAATATCAAAAGCACATATAGCCTCCTTTTTGCTTCTTATCTCTTTACAAGTTATGGAGCTCATAACTTAAAAGCCAGCTTGAATGGTGATACTTCTCACTAAATGACTCACAAAGTCCCAAGCTCACCTGAGAGCAACATAAAGGTTCTAGTTAATGATGGAAAGATGAGGCCTTCAAAAGGTGGGTTGGTTGCTCACATTCTGTTTCTATCTACAAGTAGACAGAATTTTTATAGAATTTTTGTGAGCAAGTGCTGGCGGTGGATATGTGGTGTGTCAGGAAAATAAGTTACGTTCAAACAAACAGGAAACTGGTACACTGAGGCAAATAAACGTTGCATATTTTTTTATTGTTCTTGCTAAAGATATCTAAGCTCTTCTATTTCAATTTGGAGTAAAGGGAAATCGAAATCAAAATCGCACACTTTTCTGCTGAATTGTATTACCTAACTTTGAAATGAGAGCTGTGTAGGCAAATAATCACATGTGCAGCCTGGAATATCCATCTGTTCACTCACTGTCTAGAATACTTAAATATAATATATATTAGATTTTTCTCTTACTCTTATCAAACAATATCAGTATATCTTTATATGCTTATTAGGTTTAGTTTTGCATGAGACAGATGCAAAATTTAATTTGGTTCTACAATAATTGATAATTGTATCTGTTGTACAGTGCAGTCATATATCTTTGACAGTTCCTGATTAAACACCTGGCTGAGTTTGAATGGAGAATAATATCCACCCTTGTTCATATTATGCAAGTAAAAATGTGCAAACTATAAACAGATGAAAGATATTCAAATGATAGTCTGGCTTGACGGTGTTTTTGGCCTGTAGTTGAGCTCTGCGGTTCCTGGACTCTGCTGCTGAACAGTGGAGTATTTTAGTTGATGTGCGGCACATTAAATTAACAAATTAGTGCTGTTAATCCTCACGGCATTGCAAATAATCTTGGATAATTCCAGGTCGAGAAAGCCGTGTGCGCTGTTGCAGTATCTAAAGAAATATGAAGTAATTCCTGCTGCACAGCGATACAATTAATCAAACCGACATCAGTTTAAATACAGTGAACTCAGATTTGCCGTCTTCCTGTATTTGTAGGACCGATTAACACGGGAAAAAACAGATAAATATATCGTCTGCCAAAAAAAAGGAGCCTCTTTGAAATGACAGTCATCACTTTAAAACAGCGGTGTTCTGCGAAGAGTCTCCACGTCATGGAAAGGTTTCCAAAAGTCATCGCTGTATGGTTGGTCACGTGATCAGAACCCCCTATCTGCCCTGAGCTGGCTCACCCCCACTATGAGGGTTTTTTTCACTCAGTCTGGGATGGATATTTCTATCCAGACGTTAGACCAAGCTCTTTCTCAGTTCCGTCACATACATTTTTACCCCCGTCTAAAAACATTTTGTACAGTTTTTTTTTTTAAACCGAGGAGATTGTAGCCAGATAAGACTGACGTCGTGGAAGTTTCTTGGATGGAAAGTAGTTGTGTTTTTGTGATTAAACACTTTTTTATTTGATAAATGAGCTGTCGAACACTTGTTGGAGGGGGCTTTGAGTGTTTTCAGGTGGGAATTTTTCATTTGTTGCTTGCATCCTTTCAAAACTAACCCTTTTGTTTTATTTTGCATGGAGAGAAATTAATTTTATGTTTAGCCTGCCAGGCTATCAGACATTCCTTAATTTTTTTTTTAATCAATGATGCAGTATTAGTTGCCCAAGATTTTAAAAGAATTTAAAAATGTTTAAAATTAAAAAATAATTATCCTTAGGAACATACCAATTAAATATTTTATTGTTAAAATAATGGGTTGCATGCTTTATTCTTATTTATGACATCGTCTTATTTTTGTGCATGTTTTAAAAACCCTTTTGAGCTTGTCACAGAGTCCTTCACTCTGTATGAAATCCATTCACTGTGTTGTTGGTAGACTAAGTTTGTGCTCCATCTGCTGGCCTTGCCTTTCAGAGCGTCACAGCAGTCTGAAAACACTGATATGTTTCTCAATCTCTGTGAAATAACTTGCAGTTTTGTCATTTGATTTTTCAGTGGGATGGGCCTTAAAATCTTCGTGTGTGTGCTGCTTTATGTGGCGTCGCTGACACTTTCCGTTGTTTTTGCCAAGAGTGAGAGCAGCGATGCATACAGCTGGACCAGGCAGAGCCTTCCGGGGCTGCAGGTCACACATACGGCATTTTTAAACCAAACCCTGTTCAGAGGGCAGGAAGAGAGCGAAGTTCAAGGACAGGTGAATACACTCTGTGGAATAGAATGTCAAAGCAGTTTGCCATCGATGGACCACAAAGAGCAGGAGAGGATTCTGGGATATGAGACAATGTATGACAATGGCACACGCACCCACACGGACATCAGTTTGCAGCGGATGAACAAGACGTCTAAAGCAAGACTGACAGGCTCGTCGACTCGTGCTCGCAGGAAGCGGCAAGTTTACGGAGCAGATGGGCGCTTTGTGATCTCAGATTCACACTTCATCACCAACTACCCGTTCTCCGCTGCTGTCCGCCTCTCCACGGACTGCTCCGGCGTCCTCGTATCTCCAAAGCACGTGTTAACAGCAGCACACTGCATCCATGACGGCAGAGACTACCTGTACAGTGCCAAGGGGCTTAAAGTTGGGGTGCTACAGGTCAAGACCAAAAGAACAAGGAGGAGAGGGGGGAGAAGGAGGGGTGGGAGGAGACATGAGGGAAAGAGAGATGAGAGGGAAAGAGATGTGCGGCCGAGTGTGGGAGGCGAGGAGAACAGCGGCACAGCAGACAGGGGAGAAGAAGATAAAGGTGGAAGAAAGAGGAGTGATGTGCGAAAACATGGCAGTGGAAACAAGAAGGTTAAGAGAAGACGGGGATCAAAGCGAAACCGCCCTGATCGCATTCGAAGAAGTGTAGGACCAGACCAGCAGCCTGTTTTTCGATGGAGTCACGTGAAACGAACCCAAATCCCTCAAGGGTGGATTCACGGCAAGGGCTCCCCCAACTCTGCGTCTGCTGACTACAATTACGCTCTCCTGGAGCTGAAACGACCCGTCAGCCAGAGGTACATGGAGCTGGGCGTGGCGCCCGCTTCAACGCCACTGTCCCGCATCCACTTCTCCGGCTACGACGCAGACAAAAGCCAGTCAGAGGGGCTCGGAGATAAAGCGGTCATTTATCGCTTTTGCTCAGTAACAGAGGAGTCTGAGGACTTGATGTATCAGCAGTGTGACGCGCAGCGCGGGGCAACAGGGGCAGGAGTTTATGTTCGCCTGCTGCAGGATGCAGGAACAACGGGCCGGAAGGGGAAGTGGCAGAGGAGGGTCATCGGGGTGTTTTCAGGGCATCAGCGGGTGGGAACGGAGGGGGATGAGCAGAGGGACTTCAATGTTGCAGTGAGGATCACGCCCCCGAAATACGCCCAAATCTGCCACTGGATCCATGGTGATCCAAGCCTGTGTAAAGAGGTCTGACAATGCGAGACAATGGCGTTCTAAGGCAGTCAAAGGATAGGTCCAGTAAACCTTCATGTCACTGACTCATGAAACTCGGTCTATGTACAGAGAAAAACATTGGTAACTCTTAGTGTTAAGTGAGATTCTGAGGTGCAGTCTCTACTAAAGACATGTTATGAGAAGGCTGCCGTCACTGTTCCTGCAGCATTGAAACAGCACAAACCCCAATGTGCATTTTCACCAGCACATTGCAACACGTTGTGGAACAAACTGACAAAATCTGTGGTTTCAATGACTATTGTTGCTGTTTTTGGTCGTGTTCTCGTTGAAATTGTTTGAAATAGTTTGATGATACTCATGTTATCTATGTCCCATGAAATATTTGTATACTGAAACAATGCAGATTCCAATAAAACATTTAGCTCAAAAAGTTTGAACAGATTCTTGTCGGAAAGGAAAACCTATCCTGTATCCACTTATGTTCCTGATGTGAAATGTTGATGACGTGTTTCCCAAAAAGGATTGCTATTCATGATGTAGATATAAAACCAGATCTGTTGATTTCTAAATAAAGTGATTAAATCCCGCTTTATTATCAAAATAAATAATATTTAATTAAATGTTGTAAATTAAAGAGAACATTTTGGTAGCTATTCAGAAAGTTGGGGCAGAGGTATATTTACAAGTGTGTTGCGCCAATTGCTCCTTTGATAAAAAATTTTTAGTTTTCAGAACTGATTAATTCAGCATTAAGAGATGCATGTTTGAGCATCCTCATTTGATGACAGATTCCAGCTGTTAAAGGGTTTTTATTTCATTTTGACATTTGACATTTGCAGTTGGAAAACCAGATCATTTCGTAAAACTGTGAAACAAATCTCAGATTAGCACACCAAGATTTATAAAAACTAGAAAAGGGTTAGACAAACTGACACATGCATATACATATACTAGCAAACACAGTCTTTGTATTCAGTTATTATCATTAATAATATTGTTATTAATTCCTTTAGAAATCTGTTTATTTATCTGTTTATTTATCTATCTGTCTTGTCATAGCAGTGGTGTCACTGAGGGTGCTTATAATAACTAGATGACTCAGTCACAGAGCCTCAATGGCGTGGAAGAAATCTAATAGTAAGGAATATAACTGAAAGACAATCTTTTTACATTGCAAAAAAAGAAAAAGGAAACAAACGAATTAAAGCACATTTTCTCTATACCTCCTTTTCACGTAGATCTATTTTATGGTTGACATCAGATATGTAAAAAGTGCAACTTATGTACAGCTTCTGAGAACTTATTACCACATCCTGTATGTTTAAACAAGAGATACAATCTCTTGACGCAAACCCTTCCTGTTTTTTCATGCAAAACTAATTTTATTTGTGATCATTATCAAAGATCTACAGCAAGAGTGTCATCTTCTTTTACTGTAATTCCAATGTCTTGACTTGGTGGCTGAGTTTTCTGGCACACAGTGCAAACATTAAAGGCAAAGCCATACAGGAGTGGATTCATACAACTATTTAGAATTGTTAGTACTCTGAAAATTGTCTGTGAGAGTTCACAAAACCTAACCAGGTTCTTGTTGCGTAGAGAAACAGCTGCCACACCCAGCACATTCACAAAATCATAGGGAACACACAAGACAAATAAGGTTATCGTGATTCTGGTCACCAGTCTAGTTGTCCGAGTGTGGTTGAAGAAGGCTCCCTGATTCACCTTCTTGTGTAGGCGAATATATGAAAATGCCACAGTGGACAGACACACAAATTCCATCAGAATCTCTGTCAGCATCACAGCCAACTTCTGGGCATCAGAAACGTATTGAAGAGAGCAACGTGTCCGTTTCCTGTCATGATCTGTGGTCAGCTGTCGAACGACCGAGGCAGGTGTTGAGAGCACCAATGCGACCAGCCAGATCAGAGCCAGTAGCTTTCTCGTTCCTACTTTACTCAACCACCTCTGCTGGTGCACCACCAGCAGGTAGCGGTGGACGCTCAGCACGGTCACTGTCAGCTGTCTGCTGCAAATGCCGATGTAACCAAAGCATGCTAAGAGCTTACAGGCCACAAGGCCAAAGATCCAGTTGGAGAGCCAAGAGTAAATCCACACGGGAAGGGTCAGCAGACAGAGCAGGTCTGATATGACCAGATTCAGCATCAAACTCTGGCTCAGACTGCAGAGATGCTCCCAGTTGGGCTTGAGAATGATCACTGCAATGTTTCCAGGAACTCCCAGCAGGAAGCAGAGCGACAGCATCCCTGCAACAATCGGACCTCTGAAATCCCTGGAAGGAGGAGAGATGGGTGCTGAAGAGTTGTAGATTGTAAAGGAGACCATTGTGGAGTTGAGATCTGCCATGCTGCCGAGTTGCTCAGAAGGCTGTGCAGTGAGCAAGTGATGGTGGCAAATATGTGGTGTGTGAGGAGAGTGAAAAGGAAATTAGAGGCTTTTCTTTAAAGTACTGAATGAGGCAGTAGGTACGGAAACAGTGACAGTCATACAAAGAAAACTGATACCCAAAAAATAAGAAGTTAAATGTTTCAGGCCCTCTTTATCTGTCTGTTGAGCGTGTAAGGAGTCAATAACAAAAGCACATATAGCCTCCTTATGGAGCTCATAACTTAAAAGCCAGCTTGAATGGTGATACTTCTCACTAAATCATTAAATCACTCACAAAGTCTCAAGCTTACCTGAGAGCAACATAATGGTTCTAGTTAATGATGGAGAGATGAAGCCTTCAAAAGGTGGGTTGGTAGCTCACATTCTGTTTCTATCTACAAGTAGACAGCATTTTTATAGAATTTTGTTTTACAAATTTTGTTTGCTATTCACCTTTATCCTCAATCCTATTTTTAAATTAATAAAATAGTTGGAAATAAAAAAAGGAAAGCCAAGCTTACAAAACCAGACAAAGTGTGAGGGATTAACCACAAGGATAATTTTGATCAGTGTATTTGTCTTTTATTGCATCTCATTTGGACTCACATGCAGGTTGGAAGGGAGAATGATGCCATCCATTATGACAAAAATAAAAGAAAAAAATAGCCCTCATACGAACACTTTGCAAACATTACTTATCCACATTTTTAAGAGTCATATTCATCTTTATTTTTCTTTCAACACATTTTTAATGCCACAATGGATTAAGATACAGCCACTTTTCAGAAATAAATAACACAGAAAAACATCCAGCTTACACATGAGTGCTTTACAGTGAGTCCATAAGACTTCTGGGACAGCACATAAACAGACACACTGACCACTGCTGCATCAGAAATGACTCAAAAAGAGCTGAGGCCCCATTCCAAACACACACACACTCACACACAAACACACATACATGTTCACTTCATTGTCCCTCCCGTCTACTCCTCTTGCATTGAGACCGAGACAAATAAAGGAGATTCTTTGAGAGAATCAAAATGCATCCCAGATTAGATCAACCCATGTTGTGTGCTAAAATGCATAATCACTCCACAACAGCAAGGGGCACAACAGAATACTCTGTGGGCAACTCTTCCATTCAAATCCTTCTATCATTTTTGACAGATATGTACAAAGAAAGTGGATGAAATTACGGCTCCTTGCCTTTTTATTCTAAAGTAACTAAAATATATAATACATTGTGTTTTTCAGAATGAAGTTTAAGGAAAATATGTATATTCTTGGATACTCCAAAATGCATATGTCAATTGGAACACAGGACACATTTTTTGCATGATTAATTTCGCCCCTATAAAAAACAAACAAACAACAAAATAAACAAACACAAAGTAAAACTGACTACTGTGTGATGGGTTAGGGTTGGGGCTCAATGATAAGTTAACATTTCCAGTGTGGGTTGGAATATGGTCCCTTTTGATGAATTATTTTTCAACGGTTGGGTTATGAATAGCCACTCAGACATGGGTACAACCAAATCTTAGATGACATTAAACACAGCTCAGTGTTAGTTTGGACTTGAGGTGAGGAGGAGTGAATTCACACCGAACACAGAGTCCACATTTAACAACACGATCTTCGTCTGGGAGATGCGCATAGAAACCAACAGAAATCCACCATTCCAAGTCAGCTGATATGCTGAAATCCAAAACGAATCTAAATATCCATTAGCTGATTTTTTTTTTGTATTTATTCATTTTTGTATATTAAGTAAAGATTAACACTGAATTACACACACACCCAAACACACTTAAACGGAATTCTTGTTTTCTGTATCTAGGGTTCACATTCACAGTTGTGCTACAACATTAGATAAGGAGGACATTTTTTTACATTTTTTTTCATGAATTGAGGATAGTAGGAGGTTAGAGGGCAAAGATCAAAGAGATGATGGCTGGTTGGCTGAGGGGGTGAGGGGGAGTGCAGACATCCATATCCACTGAGCTCCAGACACAAAGACAAACCTGCAGTGGAGATAGAGGGATGAATAACAGCTGGAACATTCTCCCAGGAAAAAGTGATGAGAGTGAGTCTAATCATGAGTGAATGAGTGGTTTCCAAACTTGTCATGCAGCCAGACTTTCAGAGCACTTCTCTTCCTGCTTTGCTATCAAACATGTTGCCACTTACACAGCTAAATCACACTCTTCTTTTGGAGATGAGTAGGGCACAGAGGACCAATTAGCTTCAAATCTGTTTTTTTCCTTTTTTTACCAAGTTGGTAAAGTCCAGACTTATTAAGCTAGCGTTCTTATTTATCCATAAGCTAATCTTACAGCTTCCTAAATTCCAGCTTAACTTTGAGGTGTATCTACAAGATCTAAAATATTGACACTGACTGGAAACTCTTGTTTTTCATAAGCAATTTCGTTAAGGGTGTGCAAAAGGATGGCAACGTACTGGCTGTGAGTTCCATTGAGCTACATCGGCTGTCAGTTATAAAGAAACAGAAAATGTACCTTGGGTTTAATAGGTCAGGCAGTCTACATGAAGTCTTTAATATTTAGGTCATCCAGAGCATTCCGGGGTGGTGGGGGCTTTCTGGGGCTCTGGGCCATTCCAGGAGACATCTGCAGACACATTTTTTTTCGTTATGATTATCTTTTCCAGTCTATGAAATTGTTGAGGATGTATTTAATCCCCTTTGGAACATTACCGGTGCCCCTGGGGTCACTCCGGGGGAAGAGAATCCTGGTCTGGTCATCGGCATCATGGGTGCTCCGCCACCTGGCGCCCCAGCCTTTCATAGAGAAAAGTGAAGGCAAGGAAACACATTAACGCAAAATGTCTGCCATCTGATGGTTGTGTAAGGGGCACCTAAAGGGCAGATTGTCCGTCAATAACCAGTAATGTCCAAGCTGAACATTACTGGACTGGACTTGAGTGGTCATCTTACCATAGTGAAGCTAGGGTGAGTCCCCATAAAAGGAGTGACACCCATGGGTATGGTCTAAACGTGTGGAGGGGAGGGGATGGAAAGGAGGAGTTGGGATATTACTGTACTACATACAACACAAACAAAGGTGCACAATGTATTCACGATTTGTAGTTGAACACAAAAGTGATGGTAAAGACAAACAAAACCTTACAAAATATATATATAGACACGAGACAAAGGAAACCCTGACTTTGAGTCTGGAGTGATATTCTT
Organism: Menidia menidia; assembly: GCA_907169785.1. Classification (NCBI taxonomy): domain Eukaryota; kingdom Metazoa; phylum Chordata; class Actinopteri; order Atheriniformes; family Atherinopsidae; genus Menidia; species Menidia menidia. The sequence goes on along the minus strand of CAJRST010012224.1, from coordinate 5,702,732 downwards.
AATGCATGCAAAAAAACTTAAAGGGCAGGAAGGAAGCTTGCAGCCTTTAGATAGAAGTGTCAAATCCGTTGTTGCCAAAAAATGCACTTGCATAGGCATGAACACTTGGCTTCTCTGAACTCTGTCAAGTCTGAAGGAGGATGGACTTCAAGAAAAAAGTGCCAGCAACAACCTCCAATTCGGCAATATCCTACCATTTGCCACTTCACCACTCTCTACTAGAGATTCCAGATATTTAACCCAAACATTTGTGCTTTGTGTCACATTTGTGTCACATTCTCTGAGTTTGTTGGTGACATGATTACACCTGGAACCTGGAGAGCCCAGTGAAGGCACTGTTTCGAGATTGCTGCTACAGGTATGCTCTTTCTGCCATGCAGCTCCACTCCATGCTATAAGACACAGACAACATTTACCATGGGAGCACCCCAACAGGGGGGAGCTACCTGAGGAGCGGCTGGAGTTCCCATTGTCAGGTCTTAGAAAAATAAAGAGAAAGAAAAACAGTTACTTCATTAGCATTTTTCTGAATACTAAAATGCATGACATTATGAAGACATAGTTAACCCCCCAAAAAGCCAGTACAAGATAGTGATTTGCTTTGTTTTCATTGGTTTACAACACTTCTTTTGGATGCTTTATTGTATTTTTGTTTCTGTTTGTCAGCTTACTATGAGGTTGTCATCTGTGTGTACAGGCCATGGCCTCTACATTCACAATCTAATCAAATCTTCATTTGAAATCTCTGGCCTTACATGAATGACACAGGTGGCTTATAAAAAGCAAAACACTACCAAATATAAGACAGTCACTCTTAGTATGGTCCGTCTTCTTTTTCCCATATTCTAACTCTATCTTTTCCTTCTCCACTAGATTTGTTGTCCTCTTGTTCTTTTTTTTCTATCCAAAAAGACCAAATGAATAAGGCAAAATAGGCTGTAAACTGATGTAATGGGAAAGCATTACTTCTAAGATCTCACCCCCCATGCCAGCATACAACACCAAGTGATACACTGTCACATGTTCCACACTTTATTGAATAGTGCAACATTTAGGAAATGTACTTTCTTGTATGAACAGTTGATGTAAAGTGTAAATTATAACTCTGGACTTAGCTAAAGCTTTTTTAATGTTCTTCAAGCCCACAAGCCATTGTAACATTAAATGCTAACTCTTTTTTATCGTTCTGGCACACCATCAGCATTGATTAGAACAGTGAGTGTATGAGGGTATGTATGTATGTGTTTAATTCTCTACACCTGATCCCCAAAAGTTGAAATAGTTCCTTAAAGTCGGTATTTATCAGCAATTACTTACTACTGGCCATGTTAGCCATGGATGTGTCAACATCACCCGCTTGAGGGGTCACAGTTGGCATCATTACATCTCCTAGGCCATCAAATACTACAGCAGAGAGGGGGTAGATTAAATGAAAGGATGGGAAGGAAAAGGGAGGGAGATGTTAGACTCCTTCTGTGTGAGCTATTCTCACACTCTACCACAACTCAGCCGTGGGCCTCCTTACTACTGGGGATAACCATGACAACCAATGTGTGTCTCCATGACAACAGAGAGAAGAGTAAAAGCAATGTAACATCAATTAATTTTTCTAAGGATTATCAATACCAAATATTGAGATAATTACTTCTATTAAACTCATACAAGGACAAATGGTCCTTTTTTGTTTTTTCTCATACTCTTAAATAAGTATTCAATACTGTAATTGTTGCACGGGACACCTGAAAGGATAATTTGATATTTTGGGAATGGAAAGAAGATTGTTATATCATCATTATGTTTTAGGAATACATTAAAATACCAACAAAAAGATTTAACATCAAGTCAAGAAAACACTTATAGTGGTAAAAAAAAGAAGGCTTTAAATGTTTTAATAAATTATTTGTGGTTGCCACTGAGATGGAGATGAGGGCAAAAGCATGGCAACTAAATGAATGCAGGCTAGGCTATGGAAGCATTAAATAATGGCATTATTTTGTAACCATCAAGCATCTGTCAGTGGAGGGGACGGTGCAGCTGCACTCGCATTGCACCACTGCAATGCAGTGCACTGTGGGAAATTAGCGTGTTAAAGAGCAGGGAAACTCACCCAATCAAATGGCGGGAAGCAAGAAATGAGCCAGCCCAAGAGCCAGATGGAGAAAGACAGCAGGGAAGATTGAAGTAGAGAAAAAGTGGATAGCAAAAAAGCCCATGTGCCAGAGAGAGAGAGAGAGAAAAATTGCAATGAGGTTTAAAAGGAGTGGCTGACAAAAATAGACCATCAGAGGTTATTGTAAGAAGAAAAAGAGAGGAAAAGAGAGAGAGTTAAGCTTTAAAGCACAGCTGCTGCTGACTATCAATAATAAGATGTGAATGTAGTGGTGCAGAAGAAAATGACCAGGTGAGCAGAGGCCCGTGTTGTCATGGTAACAGTAACTGTAGTTACCAGTTGTACAGTTGTGCATAGTGGAAAACCTTTTCCAGGGACAGATGAAAGTAAATAAATTGTGTGATAAAATAAGGACATCGAATCGACCTTCTTACGGACATAGTTAAAATTACTAAAAAACCTAAAAACTAAGAAGATATCTCAAAACAGATGTAAATATAATCTAAAAGCAGATCAGTTCATTAACCATTATCAAAGTTAATAGAAACAGTGACTGATTATTTATCACAATGCAAATAATTTTGTAACATACTGACAAAGACTTTAAAAGGACTATATCAGTACAATGTTCAACAATATGTTAGAGTCTTGGTAGACCAAAGTCAAAGTATCATGCAGTCATGAGATGAATACTGATTACCCATATTGAAAAATTATGAGCCAATGGGCCTCTGAGCATCGATTCACAGTATAAATCAATCCAATCTTTTTCATCAATAAGCAGGTGAATACAAAGCAAAGGTGCAGCTGATATTTGAAATGATATTAGCTAAACCCTGTTTCGTTGACTCGCTTTACTACTTAATCAACATCTGGGTGAGAGCATTCAAATTTTCAGTCAGTAAGATAAGGTAAAGCTGTGAAACGTCTTCAACATGTTGTCACTCTGCGGTAAACATGCACATGCACATTTGAAGACGTACCTGACATCAGCTCGGCGCCAGGGGCGGGGGCAGCGGCAGCTGGAGCGTCTCCTCCTGCAGACTCTGTGATAGGTCAACCAAAACAAGACCAAACCATTCCATGCCAGGTCAGATGAGGTTGAGCCATTTCCATCGCAGCATAGGGGCAAAGAATGGTAAGAATCAGCCTTCGCCTTCAACACTGACAACCCCAAACAAAAGGTTTAGAGTTAGAAACAAAGGCTGAAAAAGCAAAAACATGATGTCAACAATTATATCATCAAGTGTAACAGGAAACATGTCCTTTTTGGATTCCAAACACTCATTCACACAGATAGAACACACATGCGTATCTTAATGTTTTCCTCAGTTTTTACATATCAAAGCTTACTCACACACACCTGCTCGTTTTAGGTCAAATCTATGCTCATAGTTGTTTTCCCTACATTAGCACAAATCATTCCCAAATTCTACCACTGCAATCCAATCAAAAACAGCTATATGTACTTATCTTAGACAAGAAAAACAAACCAGATATTACTTTATGTTGACGAATAATTTAAATGTTTCAGTGGGACCACGCTTCTTATATTCTGCTTGTAACACTTTTAAAAATAGGCACAGTAACATGGTCCTTAAACCAAACAGGAACACACACCAGAAGTTATGTCCACAGAGCTAAAACTCAATGGTTTTAGTTTGAATGCCAGCTGTTTCATTTAAAATCCTTCTCTTGGTATATTCATGAACCAGTGAGGCAGAGTAAGGGCAGGCAGTCGTACGAGTTACCCACCACCAAACAGGCTCATGATGGCTCCTGTGTCAATTTTGGGTGGGGGTGCTGAGGAGAGGATGGGGGCAGGGGAGCTGAAGGCATCGGCTGGAGGAGGCAAGGTGAATATGATGTTTAGATCCCTAACATACACTTTAGCAAACACACTAAATCTGTTGGTTCATTATAACGAGGCATTGATTACAGTTGCAGTGCACGCAGTTCATGCTGGAAGCGGAAAGGAAGTAAGAATCATTTAGTAAACATTTCAGACAGCTCAGCGGCTTTTGGCTGACTGAGAAAAGAAAGCAATTTCATCTCCTTTTTCAGCTCCATGATTAAAGCCAAGGGTTCAGCAAAAAGGCAGACACAACAAGCGGGGATAGGACCGTCGGAGTGAGCGCAGAAAGGGTACCTGCTGAAAACAGGTCAGCACCGGGGGAGGGGTCGGCTCTGGAGAGGCTCGGTTCTGGCATGGAGTCAAAGATATCTACGAACACGTGCACACCCCAAAAAAAAAGGGTCTGAAAAAATTTCTCAAAATGCTGAGGAGGCTCAAACACAGAGAACATTGCAAATGTGTGACACAAGAAAGCAATGAAAAGGGGTTGAGAAAAAGAGAGGATGACAAGCAAAGTCCGATGAGGGAGCAGGGGAGTCGGTACGATGAGGACAGGGAGGAATGTGGAGCCACACACATCTCTATTGTTTACCGCTGAAAAGGTCAGTTCCAGGCCCGGTGGCATCTGAGGCTGAAATGGTGGCAGTGGTGGTGATGGTGTTGGATGAGGAGGTGAAGAGGGGGGAAGGGGAGGGGGAGGGCTGGGGCACCACAGAGCTAAAGCAGGCGTCCAGGGAGCTATTACTGTCCACCGTCATCATCCCGAAAAGATCTACACCTGAAGGCGCTGCGGTGGTACTACCGTCTGAGGGTGCAAAAGGGTCTTTAGGGAAGAAGTGGGGTGGGGAGGGGTGGAAAGAAACATGACACATGGAAAGGGAGGGGAATGTTAGACAATGACATTACAACACAGCAGATGACTGAATTTAGTTTGAGATCATTTCTGAAATCAAATCACTATTCATTGAGCAGGAGTCACTCCACCATTATTTTCTACAGAACTTTCATCAACTTACTTTTTGCTTAACATTTTCACAGCACTGTGCTGCATTTCATAAAGGGGTGCTGAAAGCCATGAAAGGAGGAGAGGGTATTGAAAAACCTTTTGAGAGGAATTATGGGAAAAGATGTAGAGCTGCCAGCTGAAAGATTTACAGCTAAAAATAGCATCTGCGATGGAAAAAAACAACTGGGCTACGCGAACGCCTTCACAGCTCAAAAACCTTTGGAAGTAAACACAGAAAAACTCTAAAAACAGAATGATTACAGTTAAAGAGAAATCCCGTATCACCCCTCCCATAGAGGCAAAGTTTTGTTCTAGGCTCCAAGGTAACACCAATAGTGCTTCCAAAGGGAAGCGGAAATTAAATGTGACTCTTGTCAAAACTCAACAACTCTAGGTCAGGAGTGTCCAACTCCTGTCCTCAAGAACCCCTGTAATGTAACACACACCTGATTCTGATGAAATGGATATATTCAAAGGCTGTGCACGAAGTCTGCATGAGGCACATTGACTTGAATCAGGTTTGTTGAGGCAGGGAAACCTTTAAAACCTGCAGAAGAACTGGAGCTGGACACCCCTGATCTAGATGATACTAACTTGTTTTGAAACCAACAGCCCCGCTCTTCTTCACAACCATGACACTCAAAAGAGTAGGTCGATAAAGAACTGAAGCTTAAAACACTCATATTTCCATTTAGGTTTTGCTTTTCAGACTTGTTGGAATAAAAGTACCAGCAACTAAAATAGGAAAGGCTCCTCTTTTTGGCAGCAAACAAACTCTCCCCATCTATAGTGAATGTGAAACCAGACTGCGTGCAGCCTGCTTCAGAGATGAGCCAAGCCCTCAGGCCAGTGGAAGAAATTGGCCGATCTTTTCCACAGAAACCATAAAGCTGAGAAGGAAACATACCAGCGTGTGCGATGGTCGCAAAAAGGAAACACATGAGGGAACTGTGTCAGCGCTCAAAGAACATGGTTAAGCAGGAAAACCACCATCTTTTCTCAGCCCTAAAAGGTTTTGGTGCCTCGACCTGACCGAAGACATATAAGGACATTTTTAAGAATAGTGATGTGTTTTTACCAGCAATCTGACTTTGTGGGTTTAACTTCGATAAATGCCCCTGTGGCAATCACACTCACTCCCACTCGCACTCGTACTCGCACGCTCAGGTTTTCAGTCACCCACCAGCTCCGGCATTGGTGGCTGTGGTGGTGGTAGCAGCAGCCCCACCCTCACTTGTTGCAGCAGAGGCCTCAGTGGCAGGAACAGGTGTTGCAAAGGCATCTGAAGTTCCCATAAACCCCAGGATGGAAACGCCAAGAGAGAGAGATGAAGGATATAAGGACCAGAAAAGAGAAGAAGAAGTTACGAAATACCAGGAGGTTAAAAAGAATATCCGGGAAACGAAGGTAAAATCAAAATTATGTGAGCATCAAAAATCAATCAGCACTTTTGATTTCGTATGCAAGTGTGAAAAAAGCGGCATTATGAGACACAGACGAGTGACGGGTGAATGGATAAATGGGTACAGACAGGAGGCACTAAAGCAAGGATTGTTCTACTGCACAAAGAGCAAAATAAGCCAGCAGTCTACACATGTTACAGCTGCCATCTGTAGCTGTATCCACGGGAGAGGTTTGATAGAATTGCTTTTCACCGAGGTCAAAGAAAAGCATCTCGAACTATCAAACAAGACGCATGTGGGAAATGAGCGTAGCAGTGTGCCAGCAGAATGGTGAGTGTGCAGTGTGTTGACAACTAACAGAGTTGAGAGCAAGTAAAAGACAGGTTAAGTTAAGAAGTAAGTCCCAAACTGGTAGATTGGGGAATCATTGATCTATTGTCAAAGACACTGTTTGGTACCATCACCGAAAGTTATATTCGGCCATTCTCACTTTAAATTAAAAAATATTCTAAGTTCTTTATTATTGTCACTGTGTTTTGTCTTTAATGAAAATTACTGATTTGAAATCATGATTTGCCATTTCCAGTCGTAGTCATTTGCAGGTTTTTTGGGGGCAGGCCACATTGTTGTGTGCACTGCCAGCCTGCCAGTATCCACCAAAGGAAAGGCACCTCCAGGGCTATTTTTGCGCACGGTTACCTTTGATCTCAAAATGTTACTTTGATGACACCGATGCACAGTTACCACCCTCTCAACTTTCAACCAATCCCAAGCCTTAAAACTCATTTTTAGCACCCAGGCTAAACAAATGAACAGAATAGAAACCAGCATGCCGATGTCAGCTGCTGTTGCCATTGTTGATGTTGTTTTGTCTTTTGCAATATATTTTCTGTTATTTTGGGGTTTAAATCATCTGCAAACCATCGCATGCTATCTTGCTGACATTGTTCCCCAGTCATTTGAATTTGGCCGTTATAATTTTTTCTGCAACAGCTGAAAATGAGGGGTACTTGCATCAGTGCAGTAAGAGGCAACCATTTCTGATGATTGCTTGTAGGAAACAAACAATATCTGTGCCGTCTACAGACTAGATGTGTTTCAGCATGCATTTGAGTGTCATCGTGTGTGATGGGTTTCAGGGCTTGAGCTTCTCAGACCGATTCCCTTGGAAAGAATTTTCTGGAAGCCCACTGACCTCCCAGCAGATCCATATTGGCGGTGCCTGGGGAAGTGGCGGCGGCTGTACTAGTGGGAGGAGCTAGAGGGACTCCAGGTTCTGCGGCTGCAGGAGTGGGTGTTGCTGCTGCAGGGGAGGGGGTGGGCTCTGCAGTGAGGGTGGGTTCGGATAGCAAGGAATCGCCCATTTCTGCCATTCGGATGTTTAAAATTCCCAAAGAAAGGCCGAAAAATAAACCACAGGGGAGGAACCAAAGTAACCAGAGGAGTCACCCATGTGACAGTGAGGAACAAAAGCCAAAGAAAAAAGGTTCAGTCAAATGAAAACCATGTTGGTTGTTTCAAATGTTTGGACAAAAAACGAAACCAGATTGTGCACAAATTAAAGTCGCGAAAAGGATCCAACGCCGCCAGTTTACAATCAATAAGGAAAACAATAACCAACAAAAAAGCCCCCATTATAAATCAAAAACGTACAATGAATATGTGGAGGAGGGAGGGGGAGAAGGCAGAGAAAAACAAAGACAATACTCAGACTAAAGAGAACAGCTCGAGGAGACAAAAAGGGAGATAACCATGTGACATTAATACACTACAGTCTAGTTCTATGTTCAATATGAATAAAACACAGACAGCTGGGTCACTTCAATTTTAGGTTCATATTTGCCAGGAAGGGAAGTTAGAAACATTAGTAGAAGGTGGAAGATTATTTGAGGAAGCTCTACTCTGGATCAGAGCCTACCAGTGATGTGGGAGGGGGGAAGTGCCACTCACCTGATCCAAGAAGATCTACGGAGGCAAAAAAAGGAGATCGAGGACAAAAAAACAGTTGTTTAACACATGTCATCTGTTCAGTCTCCTGTAAAACGATCACTTCCTATTCACAAGATCAAGTAGAGAACTTGTGCCTGGTACTCTATTGGTTTACAATATATGCCATAAAATGCTAGTAAGAGGTTTAAGGAGGCACTCACCTCCCCAAGATGTCGGAGCAGCTGATGCTGCTGTGGGACCAGTGGAGGACAGTGGATCCAGGTCCAACAGAGAGCTAGAGAGTAGCAACAGCCACCATCATTTGAGGTATTTGTTCACTATTTTCATTTGCTCGGAAAAAGCCTAAATTTCAGTGCAATTGAGTAAGGATTCAAACAGACATATATAAGTAAAGGCATGTTCTTAAGACCAAATTAATGTGTGCCACCAGTGCTCTCTTTCTAAGCATAAAATAAGGTCAGGATTTATCCTCTGTATTTGTCGTGTCCCTTTTTGCTTGTTGTCTCTTTTTTATTATTTGTTTAAGATGTCATGTTAATTGTCTTGATGTAGTTTTAGTCTTGAAGTCCTTTTTTCAGTTTTGAGTTTATCTTCTATGTTATTCAGTCTTAGTTTTGTATTTCTTAGTTATTTCTAGTTTTATCCTGTTCTTCTTTTTGTTCTCTGTCTAGGTTGTAGTTTGCTCTATTTAGGGGATTGTTTGGCTTCTCTATTTTCTTAATCTTAAAGGTAATTTTCCTGTTGCTTCCTCTTTTGGTTCCCCCTTATTACACATGCCCTCTCAATTAGTCGATTATGTCTTGTTACTATTTTGTCTCCTGAATTTTCCAGATCAGTTGCCAGTTCCCTGTTAATTTAATCTATGGCTTTCAGTCTGATTCCGTCCACGGGATTTTTGGATTGAGTTCATTCTGAGTTCACTGGAGTTTCATGCTGAGCAGCACTTTCTCTTAGTGAGTTCCCTTAAGACCTGCTGTTTTCCAGAGGTCTGTGTCTGGCAGTTCCGCATTTACATTATAAACAAGAAGACCGTAAACAATAAAAACTCATTGCAGTTATGGAAATTCAACAAGGTAACAACAACTAAGTGAAATGAGACAAATGAAAAAACACAAATGAACAGAACAGCTGTCACTACAACAGATTGATACTACTTGATTTATGTGATCAAAAGAATTCAGGATGACAGGATTATCACCTTATCCATAAAAATCAAATAATATATCAACAAAATTTTACATAATAAAGTAATATTGATGTCAGAAACTCATTTGTTACTGTAGTACAGAAGAAAATATGGTGTATACTTTTAAAAAATAAGTAATCTCTTGGTTTTAATGTCCTTTCAGGTTTGTTCATATGATACTTACAAGCCTAAACAATCCTCAACTCCTCAAACTCTATATAGAGGTAATCCATGGCAATCTTTAGCCTTGAACAGGGTCTTAAATAGTCACACAGCAAAGAAATAGTAAGAAGCACAAACGTACTCTTCAGCGGGTTCTGGAGCAGCTGGGCCGGCGGCCCCGGCAGCTCCGTCTCCAGGAGGAGGCTGCAGCGCGGGGACAGCGTTTGAAGATTTGGCAGGAGTTGATGTTGGGGAGACATTGTTTGTTGGAGACCCCTAAAGGACAGAGACAGAGAACCTTGTTTGGTGCTGCCTCAGACAGGTGGAACTCCATGAGAATAAAGTCAGTGTATGTTCGTCTTACCTTTGTTGGAGACCTGAAAGTGGAAGAAAAGAAGAGTTTAAGTGACTGCAATAATCAGCTCTCCGGTTTGATGGGGTATTGCTTTTTTGCTCAGGTGATCACACAAATATCAAATATTCTGTGGTTTGCATCATATGTGATCACGTGAAGGGTTGCTTTCCAAACTGACAGAGAGTGCATTAATTCGAACGCATCGTGTGGAAAAAAGATAATGGCACAATTCAAAAAAGATTGGACAAATGCATGACTGCATGATTTCACTTGAGGGGGGGAAAAAAACCCTTCATGTACTGATTCACATCGCACATGACAATACACATGTGGCTCACTGTTTCTCCACACGTGTTCCTTTCAAACGTCACACATGAAACCACAACCAAACACACATTTCCACATGTGAATCGAGCTAGATGTGACGCATGGTTTGCAGTATGTGCACCTGATTCACATGTGAGTAATGTGTAAATTCCTACTCTGGAGTGGGTCGGGGTGACAACAAGCACATCTACATAGTTTTCTATGCAGTCAATAAACTAAAATCCAAAGTTTACAATGTATGCTCACCCTTCACTGTTGTTCCCAAATCAACATAGAGGAGAATAGAAAAGAGGAGGGGGTTAAGGTAAACGATAGACGTATGTGTTTTCACAAACCTTTCTGGTGGTTCCTAAAAAGTTCCTTATTGTTGAAGTGGACCTTTATATGTGTGAGTTGGACAAACTATAACAATGATCCCCTGCAAACACATGTAACGCTGAAGATGGTGCTGAGTGAGGCAATGCTTGTTCTGGCATTTTGCTACTGCCCTGCCACTTGTTATTCCTTTAATATGATAATATGATATATCAATATTTTTTATCAATTCAAGGAACTACTAGTTTCTACAAGTAGGTGGAAGTAAAAGTACAAAGTAGTGAAGGTTGGAATAAAATAACATTTGTAAGGATTTGTTGCCATTAAACAACTGAAAACAGTTATTAACTATGCTTTGACCAACAAAACAAATGTTCCTCTTGCAGATTTTCTCAGAATAAGATACTAGCAAGGCAAATCTTTTACTATGTGAGATTAATAATTGTTTTATCATAAGGGGGGAGAATCATTATGACAGAAGAGGGAGGAGGAAAGAGGAGTTATAGATGTTGGCTTAATTTGCTTTGTTTTTGTTTGTTTTTGTAATACCATTTTTTTCTCTTTTATGTATGATCTTACCCCTTCTTTCCACCTCCTTTCACATCTTCCAAACCGTTCATGTGTGTTTCCAGAGACTCCAGGATACTGCTGGGGGCCTGTCAAAAATAAAGAAATACATTCTTAACAAAATTGAAACTGAGAGTTATCGAGAAAGAATTCTTTCAGCAGAAAGAAAGATGAATATATTTCTTATACAAGAGGAAAGAGTATGACAATGCTTTGTAAATCTCACAGCAGCGTGCGCATGCATGTACGGGCGAACGAACCGCAGTGTGTGCTTTGTGAAATTAAACTATAAGACATCAACACTTCATCCTGCAGTTAAACAGGCACACAGCCAGGGCACCCTTCGTTTCTGTGGTTACCGAGTCCTCAAGGGGCTTAAAAGGACAGTCTTCGTCATCTGAGTCAGCGAGATCCACCACAACCCCCGGGTGGAGACACTGACAGAGGAGACGGTGTTGGGTGAGATAGGGGCTTGTGTGTGAGTGTGTGTGGAGGGACATATGCATTGCAGTCACTGATTGATTTATGCTGCTCGCATTCCTGGTTGCAATTCTTCCAAGGAAAAATAAAAAGGAATATGGTCATACTTACATAGTTAATGTCAGGAATGTCATTTTTCTCAACTCCAACTGTCTGTTGAAGTAAAGAGAAAAAAAAACTGAGTTTCTTCAAACAGCAGATGCAAATAGAGCTTGGCCGTGACCGACAATGTGTAGTCAGATATTTTATCCCTACCTCTGCCAGCTTCATGAATTCACCGATTTTTGTCACCCTTGTCAGGAACCGTTTGTAAATCTCCAAGGCCTCCTTACATTCACTTTTTTTCATCTTGAAGAATTTCTCTGAGGACAAAAAGAAGATTTTAAAACTTACAGGCACACCTCTTTGTCGTCGTCTTTATTTACACTCCTCAGCACTACAGACCTAATAGGTTGATGATTCCATCGTTGTAAGAGGCAAACAGCTTGACCAGGTCCTTGAAGAGCAGCAGGAATGCAGCATTGATGATCCCGTTGTTCAGCTCCTTGGGGTGAACCTGACAAGAGGCGGCACAGCACATTGAGCTTTTTTGATCATCAGGATGAAAACTTTGGAGAAAAAGGCTGCAAGTGAATCCAACTGAAAACATACATCAAACTCCAGGAGTGTGTCGATCTGAGTCTGCAGAACAGGCATGCCTTTCAGCAGCTTCTCAGTGGTCATGGTTCTCATCACTCCCTCCGCGCTGCAAGCATAAACACAAGTATTTTAAATTGAAGACCAGAAGGGACGAGTACAATAAAACTGACTGTGATCTTAAATCAGTGTGTCTTCAAATGAAAACTGCGTTAAGAAGTAGTTGAGAGTAACTTTTGATATCAACAAACCCTTTCTTGACTCTGGTGAAGTCAAAAGCCATCTGGCGGTAGGCGAAGGCTTTTTCATTCAGGTACCGTCCATACCGCCTGATGAATGTGGACATGTCATAGCCTAAGCAGATGGAAATAAAACAATAAGAACCCAGAGGGGAGGTCAAAAGGAATATTCTAAGAACCATTTAATGATAACAAATCTCATGTAAAAAGGCAATCAAAGCAGAGGTCTGCTTTTGGGCAGAACCTTCCTGTTTTGTATCTTTTTGCTATATGATGTAAAAAACACAAATACACACGAAATGTCTTACCATGAGAGCCAGTTTTGTCAATGAAGTTGCTGAGGTTGAACAGGGAGGTTCTGGAAGCCAGGTACTGAATGAACCTCTGAGAAAGAAAATACAATTAGCACGTCCCCTCAAGTAAAGATGAACAGTTTGTGCAAATTCCAACAACTGGAACTTATTTCTTGCGGTTTTTACTCCTGTTTGAGCACCAGAGTTCTAAACTTCTTTTTATCAACAAAACATCAGACTTCACACATGAAAGTAACCACAATCAGGCTTCAAAAGTAATTTACGCTCTCTGCGTTGGTGCTTCATTCATTACAGAATCAAACTGGGTGAAATCTAACACAGTTCTAGGAAGACTGAGTCCAATAAGTTTTCAAGCCTCCTATGAATGGACACCAAAAAATCCACCGGTCCCCTCCAGCTCAGTCTGTATGGTGCTAACCGACCTCATTGCCGTGGACACACATGTGATGAGTGGTGACGAGAGCCTTGAAGACGACCACCCAGCTGGCATTGGTGGCTCGCTCAAACAGCGTGTCGGCCATCTGAGGAATGTTCACGTTGGTGGTGTTGGTGGCCGACACCAGGTCTGCAACACAGCCACAAAAATACGAAACCACTTCAATTAAATATCATCTAACACTAATCAGATAGCGTACATTAAAAGGGGAAGTCATGTTTAACTTGTCTTTATGAGAATGTTTTCATTTTAGCTGCTTTGATGAAACTGCTCTGATAAAAATATGATGAAGCGGGGAGGCTAAGTGCTCACTGCAGAGCTGCTCCAGACACCCACGAGAATATTAAGCCGGCAAGAAGACTCGACACACATACAACATAATGTCAGTGCTGAACCCACACACACATCCCGGCTACTGTTGCAGACAAAGACAGTAAGATGCTGTGTCATCTCTTCCAGATATTGTCCCGTTTCTGCTTGTCACTGAGACAGAGAGCTCTCTCAAAAGGAAGGGTTTGTAGCACTAAAGAACCGCAACATGGAATGCAAAACATACAAATGAAGGAGGGGGTGTGCAAATGTCATTTCTAGTTTTATTTTATTTGATTTTAATGACATGGAATGGAATCCAAACTCTTATGCAGACAGACTTGAAGTCAAACATATTAAACAGCTGTCTATTTTAGTGTGCCTTTCCTTAAGTGGTATCTACACAACTGTTTTCATGATTTTGTAAGGCTGCAACAAGTTTTTTTTAAGGTGACAGTAAACATTTCAGAGCAAGATCCACACATCGAACCTCACAGGTTTGTAATTGAAATCACAGGAAAGGTCAAGTTCAAGAAGCACTGTGTTCCTGACTGAGTAGGAAAACAAGGAAGTATAGGAGCAATGGGGAAGGTTTTAAAAAAAAAAATATATATATATATATAATTCTACTCTAAATAACAAAACAGAAATAGAAAAAACTTGGGAATGAAAATTAAATAGATCAATCCTTTTCTTATTATTATTCTATAATTGCAGTTCACAGAAATGATTAATCGGTTACCAAGGAGTGTGGTCTCCTCAAATGCAGTCTGATGACAAGAATTACTCTACTGGAATAACTGCAGGTAACAGGAATGTTAAGGGACGACCAAATATTCCTCCACTGCTTGCATTCTGCTACTCGAATAGGTCTGACAACATTCGCCAGCCAATGGAAAGGTCATTGCTCCCTCATTCTGCACAACACATTCTGGGAAAGTCCCTACATTTTTAATCTAGTCTTTCATATCACAGCATGTTTATCTCAAACATCAAACACATTAATAAAAAAAACACTCTGTCTGAGACCTTGATTAGTTCTTTAGTTTCCACTCACTGTTTTCTTTGGTATAGGTAACTAGAAATCAACACGTCTCTTTTAATGTTCCTTAACAACAACTTCTAAGAAATGTCTTTTTACATTGGTGATGCACACACTCATATTTTATCTCTACCTATGTGATATGAGCTTTGTAATTACACACTATTATTTGGCTTTATAAGTGATCAAACTGGCCAAGAAAACTGAATGCTGTCTGAAATGGGATGGATGACATTTTCTCAAAATAGATAGTCCCTATAGTGCAAGTTGTGGAAATGATTTATAGAAATGAAAACATAAGCAAATGATGTTTTTGTGCTCAAAATAGTACAGAGAGCAATGCAACTATTTGCAGACAGTAATGGTAAGAAAGCAAGGCTGCCACACTCGATGGGCCTTGGACTTGCCTGAAATAGGTATCCCGCTGTAATTAAGGTAGGATTTACAAAACAATGCAGATGGCACCAGACTGGGCGGGGGGGTTGACATTTTCAACAGTTGGGGTGTATAAACAGATTACTTGTAATCACTGATCCGGGTCTTTTAGTAGTGCATGTCTGGCAGCCCACCCCCATCACAACACACATGCTGCACATCCACACCCCACACACACTGTTTGCACAGATCGCTATTATTAGCTTTTCGTTTGTTAGATGTTAGACTGCAATGAGGATCCTCCCAATACAAAATGGACAGGATAACACAAGTAAAGGTGATATATGGGGTTTCTTCATCAAAAGCAGCATGAATATTATATTTGTCACTAAGTACATCGTGTAAGCACAGATCTTATTCAGATCTTTTTGGAATTTATTAGACTCCAATCTGTCTGCATAGCTTGACCAGATGGTAAAAGCCACTCAAAGGATGCTCTAACGAAGCTGGATGTTTTTTCTTTTTATTGATGGTGGATGAAATGTTTTTCATTTTATCCAAATGTATCCTTTCTCACACATAAGTGATTTGTATTCTATTCCGCCCATCATCCTTCCCTCTATGTTGGATTTAGTCCCTTTTTTCCACAGTCGTCTGCAGCCTTTTCAAATAATATACAGACACACAGACATGGTCCACAATGGTTGAAATGTGATTATATAATATTATCATGTCACTGGCACAGCCACAAGCCAATATTTCTAGGGGCAGCATGAACACAGCACCCATCCATAGCCATTTGTTCCTCAATTGCTCAGCTGTTAATAACTGATGTGTGTAGAGCTATGATTTTATCTCAGCTCTACACATCCACCCGTATATCATCGGCTGTAATCCAATTTCAATTGTGATATCATCACCTGAAACGGGCACTCACTGACATACAACTTGTGTGTCCGTGCATAATGAGGATTGGCATAGCTAAATAAAGACTCTTACGGTAATCCACAGCCTAGAGGATGGTTCTAAGAATGAACAGTGAGACCTCACGCTGTGCAAGCGTGTGTGCTGGGTGTGTTTTTTTACTCCATGTCCAAGTTTGACTGGGATTGTTGTGTTGAACCGTTACACAACAAATCACTCCAGAGGCAGCCAGAACAGTCCAGATAAAGGTAACTAAAGCACACCTGTGTGTATAGTGCGTACTCAGTATGGTGCCAGGATTAACATCTAAACAATTTGCGATGTCACAAATAATGCCTGTACCTGTAGGCCTTGATCCAAATGTCAGAGTACAGGCAGAAAGCCTGTTGCCTGACAAAATACTGTGCCTACACAAAATCCAACGCAAACATTAATATACTGGAAATAGGGAAAATGTACAATGCTGAGTGGAGGGCAGCTGAAATCGGACAGTTTGACATTTTGTAGAATAAAATATATGATAAACATTTAGATTGTTTTTGATAGATAAACATGCAACAATATAAAAAAAGGTAGACTGGAAATGTCACCAGTTCAGTAAAACCTCCACATAAAGAGGCTCTACCCAAGGATGGAACAAGGGTTATTTTTGCTGTGAGGTTAAATGAGCAACCTACACACGACTGAGGAGTCCTACATGAACAGTCAGCCACACGACTGCAACCTGCAACTTCTGGATGCAAAAAACTTTGATCACTTGTCTTCAGATGAAGTGTATTCATGCAAAAGTATCAGTGTGTCTATAAACACAAACACTTTATTCATAGCACTACTAAAGCTTGCTGATCATTAAAATTGTGCCCCATTATGATCAGTCTAATGATTCGCCCAAAGGGACAGCAATATTTAGATAAAAACTCATCATTTTTGTGTGTTTTAATTACAAAACTACTCTTTCATTGTGTATCATACTGAATGTGCTTGCAGTGAGATGACCAGAATGTCATGTGCCCTCTTCTTTCTCACTTTACAGGGGTGTACCCTGACAATTGCAATCTATTGCTATAGCAACTGCACTGCACCAGCATCTCTAACAACGGGCATGCACATCCACCCCAAGGGTCACAGTCTATATGTCAGAAAGCAGTAAGTATGAGCTCTCTGGCTATGCACTGCATCACAAATCGATCATTATGAGCTGTGGCTAAATTAAGTGGCCTCAGCCGGAAGTTTTCCTACTGAATAAATTACACTTGTTGCTTACTGTTTGTGGTTAGTTTGTTGAGCTACTTACTGCTATTTTAGGCCTCTTATTTTCAGCCTTGTCATGAGCCAAGATCTCAACACAACCAAACTGGTCCACTTTGGGTCTCTGTATGTTTAATACAAGAACTCTGTTCAATTTCCAAAGAAATAGACACAACATAAGCTTACTGGTTCAAACCCCAGTGGGCCAGCAGTAGCTGTATTTTGCATGTGTTGCATCATTATCCATTTGACATGGTTCTAAAGGTCTGTATATTTGCAAAATCCAACATCAGCAGAAATGGAAAAAGAGGTGCATATCGAAGCTCTAAAATGCCAGAAGTGTCCTGTCTGTTCTGTTGAAGACACAGATGGAAAACAAACTCAGGAACACATCATAAAATGAGGAAGTAATGTTCTCTGGAATATTTTAGCTTTAGCCTTATCACCTTTGGCTGTGTAAATAATGCAAAGCAGTCATTGGCTGATTATTAAATTATTCATCAGGGAAGCGGATCACAAGATATAAGTGCCGGTACAAGACGCCGGATTGGACCTGTCCAGTCATGAAAACGTGCAGAAACAGGAAGACATGCAAGCAAAAGCAACACAAAGCCAACCAGAACACCAGTAATTTGCATTCTGTCCACGCTGTTGCTTGGGTTTGACTCAGTATTTGTGGTGGATCATGGTGACAAATCATGAGCTGTCATAAGGTGGTTCTTGCTGTCATCTCTAGATGTGTCAGTAAAGCTGTGATGACTTAGCTCAGCTGGGACTTTACAATCCTTTCTGACCAAAATGAACTGAGAGGCAGAATGAATGTCATTCAGACAGCAAGCTTGAAATATACATTAAAAAATGTACAGTTCACAAATTCTGTTGGATTTCCTGTTGTCTCTACTGGAAAGTGGTGGTTATGGTGGCACACTGAAAGGAAGTGAATTTGGCATGTAAGGCTGTCTTAGATTACGACCTCTTTTCTGACCCCGTCACTCTACTGCTCATCCTTAAATAATCGTCACTGGAGGCTGTCACAAAGAATCAATGAAAGGGTCATTACCATGGTAGCATCATTTCAGTGTGGCACCACACCCAATTAAGACAAAACCCCTCAGAAATAGCTGCTCATGATAGTGGTGATAGTTTGTGGCCCTTGACTGTTTGTGTGTATCTGGGGTAAGGGGTGTTAGTAGAGACCTTGGGAAAGAGGGAAAAGGACCACACTTACATTCCAGGTGCTTTTTCTTGGGCGCCATCACTTCGTGAGTGGTGGCTTTGCAGACAGCTCGGGCCATATCTGATCCCGTTAGCTGGTACTGCGCAGCGGCAATGCGATCCGTGAGCGTTTGCCCCGACATTTTATCTCCGTTCAGTCAACCACCCTAGGACTCTATGCTACCACTGGCCGAAGTAAAAAAAAAAAAGAAATGGATGTGTCTACGAATATATCCCGGCTCCCCGTCGGTTCCGTGAGATGGGATCCAGTGCTTTTCCTCCTCCCGATTGATAGGCCCGTGACCTTCTGTGTGGGCGGAAAAGGGGGAAATGAACCACCACAAACCACCATATAAATGATATTTTACTATTAGATTGTGAGGTGACGTCGAGAACGTGCGTTTTGACAGGAGCAGACTTACGCAAGGTTGAGAATTCCCCTCAGCTCGTCCCGTTATGGCTCCGACCGCCCAGTTCAGCACCTTGGACAGCTAAACCACTCGGTTATGTAACACTGAAAGCAAGCTACCTCCTCAGCCCGCAGCGGATATTTTGGAATAAAAATGGTCCAGTGAAAAGGGCAGATCGAAGCCTCTCCGGTCGTCCAAAATGAGGGTGAATTGGAAAAAAAAGCAAATCGGCCCTCCACGAGTGAGGACGTTGGGTTTGACTGGCTTTGCTCCCGCCTAGGTGCTTTGGGATGAAGGGACTTTCAAAATAAAAGGAGACCCTGCAGTGTCTTTGTCGGTCTGTCAGGAACGAGCGTTTGGTTTTCCTTTTTTAAAACGCGTCCGCCGCTGGTCTTCTTCTCAGACCAGGAGAAAATGTGCCCCCCTCCCGGTGGTATCGCCGCTCTGCGCAACAAACGATGCTCTGACACGGAAAAAAACCGACGGGAATATCATTCTCTCTTCCCTTCTGCCGTTTTTTTTATTTTCCTTTATTTTATTATTTTATTTTTTTTAGACTGGACCTATCTACTGGTCCAATCTAGATTCTCTAGGGCTCGTTAAGACTCTGATATCCCACATATGTAGTATCTTATTTTACAAAGGTGACGGCATGGGGTCACTGTATGGGAAGAGATGGCACTATGCGCCAAAGGGTTAATTTACGAGCCTGACTGTTTGTGCCTTGCCGCATGTAGGCTATGCATCACAGCTCTGTAAGCATCCCATCATAAAGATGGAATTTCTTTCTCCCAGGCCCTGGATACTGGCTAATGTCTGGTTGAGATTTGACCTTGTGATCGACAGGTGTTTAATTTGATTATATCTAATCGTCCTAAAACCACAGCAGTCTGAAAAAAATATTAAGATAGATTTAGATGGTTTCTTGATTATGCGTTTACACTTAAAAAAACATTTTCCAAGTTATCTGGAAAAAATATAATGCCGTGCTATGGTACGATCGTCCACTCCCACTTCCTATTCCCTGCAGAATGTAAAATAATAGAAAATTAAGTTTGACCAAATCTATAGCGAGAACTGACGTGCACACACAGCGTATTGCGTCATCTTACGTTTGCGGAAATGTGTCTTCTCCGTTGTCGAGTTCATGAGACGAGTATGGTTTAAATAGACGGGATGAGTATCGTAACCAACCAGCTAAAAAAGGGGACATAAACATTACCCTCCACTTGGAGAGCATTTAGTTGGTCTTCGAGAATTTTGTCTGCAAGAACAAACGGTTGATCATTTTAACAGAATGCCAGTATATCACATCAATGATACAATGTAGAAAAACGGTCTTTCAAGAAAAACAAACAAACTGAAGAACAACCAGGACAGTTGCTGAAGAAGGCACATGGTTAAAATGCTTAGGCTACACTGAGAATTTGAATTGGTCTGTTGCGCGTGCGGTTTTAGCCTCTTACAGAAGATGGCAGTGATGTGGCTCTCGTTGCAGAAGCTGCCGTAAAATCGACAACGAAGAAGAATGTTGGGCCGTGCTTCTTATTGGATGACAAGGGCCACGCTGTCATAAGCAAAAGCAGGAAGCTCCCTCTGCTACAGTGAAGCTCCAAACAGTAAGTTCTTTAAAGAGAATCCGCGTAACTTTTTTAAATCTTCGGTTTGAATGCAGCTGCCTCACGTTTATCAGTTTTGTGCTACGAGGTAACGTGATTTCGGCTAGCTTGTATAAAGGTCCAAGTCAGAAAGTTGGTAGGTCTGCTTCTTTATGGTGAATTTGGCCGTGTCCCAACGGACACACCTTCCAGACAACGTTAGTTATTAACACGAACTGTCGTCAAGTTGTTATTTGATAACTGACCGCATTTGAAGTTACTTTTATTGTAGAATGTCAGAGAAATGTGGTCAACCGCTGAACATGGTCCGGTAAAGGGCTGTTTCTGTTGAGTGTTTGAATGGGATAGACTGGTCTGTGGGAGGAGTCCATGCTTTAAACAAGGGACTATCTGTTTATTGTGTCATTAACCGATAAGATTTGTGAAGTCAAATAGAAATTTAGCAGCAATCATCCGCAATAATTAAACCAAGCCAAAATATTTAAAACTAATTTTAATATACATATATATTTTTTCCGTTTTTCACATGATTGAAGTGGGCGTGTATGCTGTTTTCTTTGTTTGATCCAGCACAGTATACTAGGCTATTTTAGGAAGATTTGCTTTATTAACCTAATCACTTAGTTAGACAAACATAGACAAACATTAGGCAGTTACACTTTGCCCTCTTGATGTGCTTCATATCTGTACTCCTCTCTCTTAACGGTTATGATTCATCAAGAAAACCTGTTTTTTCACACAATAGAACACTTCCACTCCCATTAAACCATTTAAAATGGGTGTCTTGGGCCAAATTCTTTTTTTTTAAAGACATCTACTTTAATAGAGATGTTTAAACAGTCTCCTTCACTGGCTGTTCTGTGGTATGTTTTTTTTAGTGACTGATAACTTTGAAGAGGTACTAAAACAGTCCAGTCTGCACCCTAAGCCATCTGGGTTGGTTTTGGAGTATGGCACATCTGGCTTCAGGACCAATGCCAAACATCTGGACCACATCATGTTCAGAATGGGTATACTGGCAGCACTCCGCTCCCAGAAGACCAAAGCTACCATTGGAGTCATGGTGACTGCATCCCACAACCCTGAGGTGAGGCGTAATATTTGTATTTTTATTTAA
The DNA here is from genome assembly GCA_907169785.1 of Menidia menidia. Classification (NCBI taxonomy): domain Eukaryota; kingdom Metazoa; phylum Chordata; class Actinopteri; order Atheriniformes; family Atherinopsidae; genus Menidia; species Menidia menidia. Next base: position 5,681,132 of record CAJRST010012224.1, on the reverse strand, counting down.
CAGGGTCGGGATCTCAGTTTCTCTCTGTCTTGTAGTCAAGCTTGACACACTTGTAAAAAAAAAACATGGATACACATCTTTCCATTTTTATTTAATTTTCAGGAGGACAACGGGGTGAAGCTGATTGACCCGATGGGCGAGATGGTGACACCCGCATGGGAGGGCTACGCCACCCAGCTGGCCAATGCTGAGCAGGAAGATCTGCTTGCAGCTTTGAAGGACATAATAGAGAAGGAGTCCATAAACGTGAGCCTGGAGGCAAACGTGTTTGTTGGAAAAGATACCAGGTATTCAAAACTTAAACGTGCAAGTGCAAAAAACGGGTCAATCATGAACGCGCATTGTGTGCTGGAATTAATCTCACGTGTGCTTTTTTTGTGAATCCGTCATCTGACTGTAGAAGCAGCAGTGCCAGGCTTTCACAGGCAGTGTTGGATGGAGTTAAAGCCCTTGGTGGTCACAGCAAAGGTGGAGTTTATTTCCAGATCTGATCAGGGTCTTTTGTTTTTGCGTTTTCTTCTAATGAGTCTTCCTTCCGACACACTCTGTTTGTTATCAGACTACGGCTTGGTCACCACCCCACAGCTTCACTACATGGTTTGCTGCCAGAACACACAAGGAAAATATGGAGCTGCAACAGTAGAAGGATATTACAGCAAACTCAGCCAAGCTTTCAGCCAGCTCACTAAGAATGTAAGAAAATGGAGTGTGCTTTGTGTTGTTCTTCCTGTGTTTACTGCTTTGTTTAAAAGGATGTGTATTTTCTCACTACATCCTATCATAAAGGTTTAAGTCCACACCCATTTTTTTTCTCTCTCATGGAAGGCGTCAAACCGTACAGATGACCAGAAGCACCTCTGCGTTGATGGTGCTAATGGCATCGGAGCCCTGAAGGTGCGTGAGATGGAGGGTCATCTGAAGAACGACCTGCAGATGTCCATCTTCAACGATGGCAGCAAAGGGACGCTGAACCTCCACTGTGGAGCCGACTTTGTCAAAGTGCAGCAAAAACCTCCAACAGGTGTGCCCTCAGTTGGAAATGGAGACTGGGGTCAGCCAGTGGCTGTGGTTGAGGAAAATGGCCTCAGCCGCAGTATGTTTTTAGCTTGAGCTTTTTTCTAAAGGGGAAACTTCTGGTGGCTTTAGAGTCAGTTGCTGTGACTGAATACAGGAGAAAGATGTCTTGTCTTTGTTGATAACTGAAAACCAGACAGGAAGGAACAAGGTGGTGAGATGTGATCATTTGGTTTTAATCAACCACACGTGTGTGCTATCTCTGTTTCCTGTGGGAAGGCATTGAGATTAACCCGGGAGACCGTTGCTGTTCTTTTGATGGTGACGCTGACCGAATTGTGTACTACTACACTGACTCTCAGGGACATTTCCACCTGCTGGATGGAGACAAGATAGCAACTCTCATCTGCACTTTTCTTAAAGAGCTGCTTAATCAGGTATCGTCCCACGTATAGACATGTTAACAACAAACAGGCAAAGATTTAACAAGTAGTTTTTTTCCGCACACAGGCTGCTCTAGACCTAAAGGTCGCAGTGGTGCAAACCGCCTATGCGAATGGAAGCTCTACACGCTATCTGGAGGACGTAATGAAGGTGAGAAAACACACAAATTGAAGTAGTCATGTTTCGACAAAACCTTTTGTAGATGCATTTTGTTGTTATAAATTGGGTTGTCACTCAGGTAATAATAAAGTGCACTAAGACTGGAGTGAAGCATCTCCATCATGCCGCCCAGGAGTTTGACATTGGTGTGTACTTTGAGGCAAACGGCCATGGAACCGTATGTACACGCACACACTCATCATCACCAGTCCAGAACAGGAAGACAAACCCTGACTGTCTGTGTTGTATTTTTTCGGGTTGTGCCAGGTGTTATTCAGTAAGGCGGCAGAAGAGAAAATCCAGCAGCTAGCTGAAGACGGCAGCATCAGCGGCGAGAGGAAGAAGGCCGCTCTGCTGCTGCAAAGCACCATCAGCGTCATCAACCAAGTACGCACACACCCACACTGATCCCACATCTGTGAGTTAGGCAAACACTGGAGAGGTTCAGAAAAGAAATGATGCCCTCTTTTTCACCTCAAGACTGTAGGAGATGCCATATCTGACATGCTGCTGATTGAGGCCATCTTGGCCATCAAAGGGATGACGGTGCAGCAGTGGGACACCATCTACACCGACCTGCCCAACCGGCAGCTGAAAGTCAAGGTGCTTCTTTTGTTCCAGTCCTCCTATTCTTTATTCAAGTATTCACCTTTTGAACTGCATCAAATGTAAATACGTGACTAATGTGGAATTTTACAAGATTGTTTAGCCGATAAAAGGTAATACACATGTTTTAAAAAGCTTGCTCTTGTTGGCTGGCTCCTCCACCCCACATAGGCCCTGATTTTAAATCAAAGGAAGCTCTTAATCGCAGCCACAATTAATATAGTTAAACGAGGAGCTGTGTTCTATCTTCATGTGTTTGCCCCCTTGTCCTGCAGGTTGCAGACCGGAGGGTGATAGACACGACAGATGCTGAGAGAAGAGCAGTGAGCCCAGCCGGGCTGCAGGACGCCATCGACAGCCTGGTGAAGAAGTACAGACAGGCCCGCTCCTTTGTGAGGCCCTCTGGTACCGAGGATGTGGTGAGAGTTTACGCAGAAGCAGACACACAGGTGAGAGACATTCTCTTTATTTCTTTCTTTTTCTTTTGGAAGGTTTAGCCGTTCCTGACTTTGGAGCTTGTGCCTCTGCTTCATATTGTGTGTGAATAATGCTTTGGCTCCCCATGTTGCTTTTGCGTTTTAGGAGGGGGCCGATGCCTTGGCACATGAAGTCAGCCTTGCAGTGTATCGCCTCGCAGGCGGAGTGGGGGATGAACCCCAACCACTGCACTAGAAGCATATCCACAAACTGTAAATGCACACAGGAAGCAATCTATCATGATTGCGTATTTTATTTGTTGCAGGAAGGGCCAAAATGATTTTGTTATGTATAATTGCATGTGATCTTCTTTTTAGTCTCTTATAATTGTGATTACAAGCTAAGCACTACTGTGGGGTACATAAACAGCAAGAGACTGAATCTCGAAGGCTGGCATGTTCATGTTTAGGGTTTTGTTTAATCTCAATGAGCTACTGTACTTTATACATAAACAATGTGATTAAAGAATCAATTGCCAGCTATTTTCTAAGGTTCACACAAGGGTGTCAATCAAGTCTTTTGATTATTATTATTATTTTTTTTACATCAGGTAAATTGTCTCTTTCTTTGCCCAATGAAATCCAGAGTTTACATGTCTGTTGAAAAGAAGGCTGCTTTTAAATAAACTTTGAAATTTTTCATTTTCTATTATCAAAATCAGCACTGATGGCATTTTTTTCTTTAAATGAAAATCTACAACAAAGTTTGCTCGCTAGCTGTTTATTTTGTTGCATACGAAGGTTTTCTTCCTGCCACACAAGAGGTTAAATAAAGAGAAGCTGGCAGTTAAAAGCAAGGCGGTCGCTCAGGAGATTTTCTACTCTTCTTCTGTGTCCTCTGCTGCTCCAGAAATGGTGATGGTGCACTGCTGTGTGTTGCTCACATAAGTGTCCTCGTCTGTCTTAACTGTTCTGAGAAAAGAAAAAAGAGCAGGGAAAAAAAATTCAGCTGAGTGAGTTTCCTGTGCCGTTTGTTTACATTCACTGCACACCCAAAGCTACTGTCTACCTGATGAGGACGGTCTTCCTCTCACACATCTCGCATGCTTGCTGCTCTAAATTACCACCAGTCTGGATGTTTGATGAAACCGCCTTCATTTGGCTAACAGTCAGATCCTTCTGAGTCACGTCTCCCTCAAGCTTTAAAGTATCTGCTGAGCTTGAGTTATTCAAAGACAGGAGTAAGCCAGCAGGCTCCCCAGAGGTGAGATGAAGCTTGCTGTTCAGGGACAGGTTTCCAAACATGCTGCCCAGGCGGCTGTCTTCCCCCTCAATTAGTTTCCTAGTATGATAAGTACAAAAAAGTCAAAACCAACAAAAATAATAAGCAGACGTTTCTAAAATGTGATTTAGAAGAGTCAAAAGTGACATGGGGACAAATTTTGCGACTTGATAATATTAAAGCTCTGTTCACCTGTAAGTAGTAATTTCAATCTCCAGAGCCATCTTGGCATTAAGCAGATCCTGATATTCCCGCATCAGCAGAGCAGTCTTCTCCTTGCTTAACTTCAGATCTGACTTAACTGCATCTGCATGCTCCTGTTTCAAAGGATAGAGACAAAGCTAAAATTAACAATTGCTGTGATATATATGTATATATATGTATATACATATATATATATTATTTTAGGTTTTCTTTATTATAGGGTACATATAGTCAGCTGTTTGGGCTTCCTATGTTTCCTCTGTTTCATCATAATGTATAGTGCATCAATGTTTTCAGGCTTCTTATATATAATACAGTGCAGATTGGTTTACAAGCTCAGTTAAAATAAGACATGATTTACTTTGCAAAAGACAGTAACTGATAATGCTATATAACTCATACATATGCCTTGTAGTCCCTCTCCAGGTGAAATAATCTGTAGGTTGTTTTCATCCTTCTAAAAGGGGCTTTCTGTCTGCATCTCTTTGTTATTTTGGTGCTCCAGATTTAGTCCCGAACCGTGGCCAGTCTTTACTTTTCAGATTAAGCCTGTCAGGGAACTTTCTCACACCTGTTGATATTACTGACCTGTTGTTAATTATAACCCTTGAAACAACCAAGATGTTTCAAAGCTGTTTTTGATAGTCTTTTTTCAATTGATCCAGTTTTCAGTCTTTGGCTGGTCTTGCTCCTTTTTTTAATTTTTGTTTAAAACAGTGTCACTTGGATTAAATTAGAAATAAGGTAATCTTAGCAACTTTACATTTTTTTAAAGGATAGGTTGAAAATGTAAAGTCATATCAGTTTATTACCTGTAAGTCATCCTCTTCCTTCTTGTATTTCAAAACTGTATCCCGGATCATGACCTCCAAATACTCATTTCTTGTCTTCAGAGACTCCAAGTCACATTCCTTATTGAGGAGCTAAAAAAGACATACATCAGCACAATGCATATAGACTAACAAGTATCAGAATTCAAAACAAGAGAAAGAAATCATACTCACATCCTTCCTGTAAGCAGCAATTTCTTCTCTCATACTTCGCACACTTTGTGCATGTTTGGCCGAGGCATCATTCAGATCCTGGAACTTTGCACTGTACCAAGCATCCATCTCCTAAACAAGAGCATGAGAAGTACTTATATTGGACCTAATTATTTTTTACAGCCTGACATTCTGTTTTGTGTGTCTGGCCCTGCATGCAGCACTCAGGGATCTGGACACGAGCATCAAAATGTAAGGAGAGGCCAGTGCTTCATCGCTGCATGCTACCTGCAGGTTTTTAGCAGCCATGCTGTCATACTGAGACTGAATCTGAGTGATGGCAGAGGAGAGGTCTGGGAGGCCAAAGGTCAAGTCTGTCTTGGAGGCTGCTGAGTATATCTGCTGCATCAGCTCCTCGATTTCCTTTCAGTGGATCAAAAGCATCACAGGTTGAAAGGAGACGAATAAAAAGAGTGACAAGAAGTATTATTACCTATCCATTACACCTTTGGCGATAAAATTAAATGCATGCTAGCCACAAGCTAGTCACTCCTATGAAAGCATGCAGAAGACAGGCGGTTATATATGCCGTTACCTCCTTGTGAACTCTCTGCAGGAAGGTCAGTTGAACGTCCAGATTTTCCAGGTGCCTCTCCAGTTTAATTCGGGCTGAGGTGGCTTTGTCCACATCCTGGGACACAGACAAATGCATTTAGGTGTTTCAGTTTCCTAGAAACAAGTCCTCTAAATTAGATCTAACTTAGAGTTGTAATAAGACATTCCTGTGTGTCTTACCAGACGCAGAGCCTCAATGTCCAGCTCGGCCTGTTTCCTGGCTTGTAGAGATTCTTCATATTTGGCTTTTAGCATGTCCAGCTGGCCCACCATCACCTCCTTGGCTGCCAAAGATAAGTCCTGGAAGGGAAAATGGCCAAAAAGTTGTTTGGCAAAACTGATGTAAAAGTGAAAAGGAATGAATGACAGTGAGGCACGTTTGGTCTCTAAAATCGTCGGCCTGGTAGAGTGGGCTTATCGGACGCAGCCACTCTCTCACCCTCTGCGTTCTCATTTGCTCCGCTTCATTGTTGAGCTCCTTCAGCTGAGAGGCATACAGCTCCCTGAGGCCAGCTGTTCTGTCATAGGAGCTTTTTAAGGCCCCAATCTCAGCCTCTAGCAGGTTGTTTTTTGATTCCAGCGTTCGCACCTATAGGAAGACAGAGACTTAATTAAGCAGATCAGGGCATTCTTCCAACATGAAACATTAGTTTATGCGACTTTTGTGTGTGAAAGTGTCACTTTGGATGCACAAAGTCATGCCTTTTCAATGTACACTGCCAGGCGGTCGTTAAGGACAACCATCTCCTGCCTTTCAGTGGTGCGGGTTAACTTGAAGGCCTGGTTCTCTGCTGTAGCCACATCCAGGTCCAGATTAGTCCCAAGTCCATTGGACACACCCAGGCACAGAGTCCCCATACTCACGCTGCTGCAGGAGCAGAAAAGTTATTTCTTCTAAGTTGGTGACCAGATGTTCAATAACATACATTTAGCTTTAAGTAAAGGACTTATCTTAGTTTTAAATTGGGCCTAAATAGATTTAGTTAGCTTTTATGTATTTCTTTGACCACTCAAAAAAAATTATTTTAAAACAGGTTGGAGCCGGGAATTTCTCGGCTCCAGACCTGTTGACCTACCTGGTAAGGCGAGGCTTGGTGGTGATGGCCCTGTTCCCCGTCGTTTTCCACCCAGCATTTCGAGAGAAACTGGCAGACCTGTGACGGGTCTCCCCACGAGCCGGTGAGGGGCTAGACGCCCGAAACCGGTATGCGGAGGCCCCGGCATGGGTGACCTCGAAACGACGACGGTACGAGGACATCCTCTCTGGGCTTCGGCTCATGCTGACGGTTCTCAGACTGATGTAAGGTCAACTGCAGGCTGAAGGCAAAAGGCTGTTTCTCGCAGCCCGTGACCATGGGGTCTTTATACCGCTCTCGGCCCTTCCCTTAACACTACAGAGGAATGTTGAACCCTCCCAACCTATGGGCAAATGTTTCCACAAACATTTATCAAGGTTACGTCAAATAATTCGTACGGCCTACAGACTGATGACAGAAAAAACAATATTTTGATTAATGATTCTTGATGATTAATGATGAGGGCTAATGTAATTGTTGACATTTAAATTGGAAATACACCGATTTCAGAAATGAGCTCAATCCATTAAAAGTCTAATAACAAGTTAATGCACAGTGACAATATTTAAAATTCTACACAACCACGATGATTTATTAGTTTTTCAAAAATAATTAATTTCACAAAGAAGATATCATTACATATTTTTGTAAGCATTTAACCAAGCTATGGTCAATCATAGGCTACAATACACATTTTTAACCAAGGGCCAATTACCAGCTTGTTCTCCAGGGAGCGCTTCTTATTCATTTTCCCCTGGCATCCTCTGTATGAATAATAGTAGGAATATTGTTAAGGGAATCATGACATTGTTAACAAAGTCACAATTGGTGACTGTGAGTCAAACTTGTGTTCAGCTGTGAAACATTTGGCGTCAAGTAATGTAATCTCAAAATCAAGCAGTAAACCAGCTGCCCGTGAATTATATATTTTTTTATAATTTTCAAACTCGATCATTATAATTATTTATGGGATCCAAATGTTTAAGGCATATTACTGTTTCCTAAAATTACACATTTTTAAAGCGGACCATAAATCCCGGAACAATCATTCCACGTTATCCGGAGGGCTTTTGATGTTACTCCAGCTTTGCTCAGACAACTATTTTTCCTGTTGTATCTGTTTTTTATTTAGGCAAATTATATCAATTTAAGGTGCTCGACTTCAACTCAACCGCGAAAACATGGCTGGGAACTTCTGGCAGAGTTCTCATTAGTAAGTTTATGTGAAGATTACGATATGTTACGTATTTGCGTTCTTCCTGGTCGTCTTTGTTGTGAGGCCTAGCTCTGTGCGGCTACAACGAGCGGTCCAAAGCTCAGAGCCCCTTCTTAATATTCGGATAATTTTAAGAAAATGTAGAGAAATATATAGAGAAAAGGAAATTAACTTGAGGTAAACAAAACTGCTATCGTAACAGCGTGAATAACTCATTGTCTTTTGACACATTAGCTGTAAACACAGTGCTCTTGTTGCTGATACTGTCCGCTAATTTGGTTGTTCGCAGTTTGGCTTGACATTTTTTGTTTTTCTTTTAATGTAATATCATGCGTTTTATCCATTAAAGTCTGCAATGGGTCCTGGACAAGCAAGACCTCATGAAAGAACGCCAGAAGGATCTGAAGTTCCTCACAGAAGAGGAGTACTGGAAGCTGCAGATTTTCTTCGCTAATGGTAGTTTATTAGATGAAAATATTGCAGTTTTACCCCATGTTTACTTCTAATATTTACTGAGTTTCCTGACATTGTCATTGTCTTCTTTTTTTAATAAGTGGGTTTGTTTATTTCCCACCATGTGCAGCTATGATTATGTCAGATGTTTGGTGTAGTAATGTAGCCGTGTGTGTCAGTGATCCAGGCTTTGGGGGAGCACCTGAAGCTGAGGCAGCAGGTCATCGCCACTGCAACTGTCTACTTCAAACGCTTCTATGCAAGGTAAGCAACTGTATGGTCCTAAACCAAGAAATTAGGTTGTTTTTTTTTTTCACTGATGATGGAATGAACGATCCACCCTATCATCGCAGCCTCAGATTCTTTGATCAGTGTTTTGAAGAAGGTATAGAACCAGAAAAAAGGGGTAAATAGAGGCCTAGAAAGGTTTCCCACATCAAGTTTAACAAATGTGTGCCTAAATGTCAGCTAGTCAGCTTGCAGGCTTCAGACACAAATTTCAGACTGTTGTCTGTAGATAAGAATAGCTATGATATTGGTTCTGTAATTTTATTATGTTGTTGAGTTATCCCAAAATGAACGTTGTCAGAAGAGACGATGATTGAAGTCAAGTTTTCAGATTTCAGTGTGACATCTAGACCTTGAACCATTTTTTTTTCAACAAGCAAATCAATGCAGTATGGTACATTGACATTGATATTATTTTCTCTAATCTTTCTTATGGTTGAAACCTTTTCACTTAAAATATTTTGGTGTTTGCAGGTATTCTCTGAAAAGCATCGACCCAGTACTCATGGCTCCTACTTGTGTTTTCCTGGCTTCAAAAGTTGAGGTAGGAAAGTTTCATAGCCTTCATCTTAAGCCTCTTAATGATGGGACATGATCTGATGGACTACTATTTGTGTGTTGTGGCTCATCTCCTTCTACATAGTATTGTTTTTGTCTTTGGTTGTAATGTGTTTGACTAAAGCTTAATGATTGTCACTTCAGGAATTTGGAGTTGTGTCTAATACTAGGCTGATCTCCGCTGCAACATCTGTGTGTAAGTGCTACATTCATGGTCCCTAAACTTAAAAATAATTCAGTTTTATAAGTTGGGCTTTTGCTCATTTAGAGGTTTTGTGCTCACATTTTGTTTTCACTCAAACAGTGAAAACCAGGTTTTCCTACGCCTTTCCAAAGGAGTTCCCTTACAGAATGAACCATGTAAGTCAAACACCATCATTACAGTGTACATTTTGTCCTATGTGCTATATACTGAAATGTTGAGGGGATAAAAAGTTAACTTGTGTGTTTATGTTTAAAAGAGCTCAGTTGGACAAAGGTAGACTTGAAAGAAGTGGCTAGCAATTAGGCACATAATACTAAGAAATAAATTACGATGATCAAGACAATGCATCACGCTGCTTCCTCTGCAAAGTTATTTATGTCCAGCTGTGCTGAATTACAGCTCACCGAGAACCCCTTACACTGTATCGTAGTGTTGCCAAATTATTGTCTATCAGTACGTGAGATTCCTCAGCTAATGTTCGCACTCTAGTGATAAAAACCTAGTTGGTATGGGATAAACTGTTGCTCTCCAGCTCTGTACCCTCAGAGGAGTGTGTGCCCTTCTTTTGCCCAGCACCTCTCATTGTGCTGCAGGCATTTTATTTATCCACCTACCTATCATTTCTTCATCACTACCGAGGTGTTAGAACGTCACCAGGTCAGCTCTGACAGCCTGTTGTGTGAACTATTAATTACAGGGGCCACCGGGAGCAGTACACATAGCAGAGAATGAGTTCGCAAAGCGCTGTGACTCATAAACATAATTCTTCTTGTCCACATTGCAGACATAGTAAAACAGAGTGATGATGGTGTGGCGGGCACAGACAGGGGGAACCAAAATAATCCAGATGTTTACAAGATGAGTTCCTAATAAGGGAGAGAAATCATTTTAAGGTGATTCTCGTCCTAGCTTACTGTTTGGTGGGATTTAATAGTTACTATAAACAGAACTGGACTTTCAAAAGAACGTAAACATTAGTGGGGTCACAGTTGAACAAAACCCGATCTCAACTACAGCCATTCTACAACATGAAAAACAGATGTTCAAAGCGCAGGACTGAGACACAAACTGTAAAGTAATAAAACGCACAGTCCAAATCCAAACAGCCAGATTTCCCAGCCAGTTTTTGCAGGCAATTTGAATTTTTCTGAGTCACGTTTTTATTTCACGCTGAGTTCATTCCTCTGTTTGTCTTTACAGATATTAGAATGCGAGTTCTACCTGTTGGAGTTAATGGTGAGGAGCAAACAAAATATCTTCTGTTTTATTTATTCATTTTAATGTAGAAAGCATCTTGGTGTGATTAAAAGATCGTGTGGATTCTTTTCTTAATTTTCCAGGACTGCTGCCTGATTGTGTACCACCCCTACAGACCGCTGCTGCAGTATGTGCAGGACATGGGACAGGAGGACATGCTGCTGCCCCTGGCCTGGTAAGAATCTGTGCAAAAACACATCTGATCTGGTTGTTCTGTCTGCTCTCCTTCACTCTGTCCTCTGTCTCTGCCAGGCGCATAGTCAATGACACATACAGGACAGATCTGTGCCTGCTCTACCCGCCCTTCATGATCGCCTTAGGTGAGTTGTCCCCTTACTTTCCTCTCTGCAGCCGTGCAACACGCTCACTGACCGATTAGCCTTATAAGCTGTGACTCAATGGGTTCTGTCCCTCCTGCAGCCTGTCTGCATGTCGCCTGCGTGGTGCAGCAGAAAGATGCAAGGCAGTGGTTTGCAGAGCTCTCTGTGGATATGGACAAAGTAAGAGTTTTTTTTAATTTAAGAATTAAAATAAAACCCAGTTTAATGAACTCTTTGAGACATTAAAGCTTTTTTTTTTCCTGCATTAAAGGAACAATGACGTCCATCTTTATTAGGGAACCTGTCTATAATTTAGCTGTAATTCTTGAACATTTCTTTGTATTTAGAATCTTCACATTAAGGCTCTGTCTGTTAGGAGCATCAAATAAAAAAATCTGTCTATTGCCCTAATTTTTCAGGTTGGTTTGATCTATAAGAAGCATTAATGTTTTCTTGCGAATGTGTGTTTTATTTTTTAAGATTCTGGAGATTATCAGAGTCATTCTGAAGCTTTATGACCAGTGGAAAAACTTTGATGACAGAAAGGAGATCGCTGCTGTCCTTAACAAGATGCCCAAACCCAAACCACCTCCCAACAGGTAGGTCTTATTCTGGGATAAGGAGCACGACAGGAAAGCTGCCACGGTCCGCGTTTATCTCAAAGGTGTGCGTGTGTTTTTCTTCCTCTCTGCAGCGAGAGCGATCAGAGCTCCAACGGGAACCAGAGCAACTCTTACAGCCAGTCTTAGCACAGCCTCTGCTCTGCCACGACAATCTGTATCGTTCGCTTTAGGAGGGGCCCAAAGTTTACCGTCACACAGCACCACACAGCACAACATTTGCAGCGCCAGTTTGGGGGGGAGAAAAAGCAGATTCTTCATCCACGCCAACAGAGACAAACTCTCAGAGCAGAGAGTGCTCACGTTTCCTCTCTGCCATTCGGGGTTGTTGGGAGCTCTGCAGGCTGACTGAGAGTGGTCGGACACTGGTGAGAGAGCAGACGTGGCGGCTCATTCAGAACTTGTCTTTGGGAGAATCCTGGTATCCTTGAAGAACTCAGAGGAGCAAAGCACATCGGCCGGACCTCTGTGGGATTTGAGAAAACTTGATCACAAGAAGTGTGTGTGTGGCCGTGTGTGTTTGTGGTTTCCGGGGCTCTGGTTGTCGTCTGTGTGAAATGAGGCGATTGTGTGCGGTGTGAGTGGATGTGAGTGGGCATCCCCGTATCAGCGGGGAGGAGACGGGAGACGCCTGCCCTCTGGAGGCCCTGTGTCTCTTCATTAATGCACTTCAGCAGGAAGAATCCCAAGAGGCCCCTGTTTAAGGTAGAAAGTAGCTCTTTGGATAAATGAAATTTACTGCTTGAACTGCTTGATCACTTCTTCCCTCCCACCATTCTTCCTTTTGTAAATAGAAAAATGTATTTTCTTTCATGTTTTTTGCTAGATCAGAGGAACAGATTGAAATCCCTGGGTTTGTTTTGTCTTTGAATTCTGTATGTAGATGAAAGTGTCCCTTTTCATTTCACTGTCACTATTCCTTTGGCCCGTGAAAGGCTTTTGTGAAGTGTTCGCTTTTTAACCCATCAAGGAAATGGAAATCATGCTTTTTCTCCATTTGCTTGTAATTTCTTTTTCTCATTCAATCGCCTCCCCTCTGCTGTCCATGAAATCATCCAGCTGTTTCAGTATGCCTGCATTTACCTATTTGTTTCCTTGTTTTTCTGACGTGTGGCTATAATCCAAAACCAGGTGCCTGGAAGCCTTACAGAGTTAGTCTTAGTCAGAGTGTGCTTCAATAATAGCACACTGTGCCATACAGGTCCATTTTGTGTATTTTAAGGGGTTGTAGGATTTCTTGGTCACTTATTTTTATTTGAACTTTTTTTTTTTCCTACTGTAACATCATAAATGGTACAAAGGCACCTTTTGTTAAAGGCGGCCCTTTTGTCCGAAATAAACATGACATGACAGTGAATCCTTTGACGCAAACTAAATGTTGCCTTGTTTTTCTTAGTCTTATGGTGCCACTAAACATTCACCTGCTCTCTTTAACAAAGCATCTCATACTTTATGGTGTTATGTCACAGTCCTCTAACAGACTATTGGGAATTTTCCAGACACAGAAAAAAAAAGGGTATATGCAGTACATTTACCTAACTTCAATGTCAGGCTGTGATAGGACACCTAGTGGTGAAAACAAAGGCTGATGTGATGCAGATGTTGACACCTTGAACATCACTACAGTGAGCTCCTCCAGAGAGACCCGCCGCTGGCCAGCTGTGCAGAGACAACAGCTGGGATGGATGAGGTGAGCTGCATTTTTGTCAGTATTGTTATGTACAAGTTGACACCTTGGTACAGGCAGTTCCCTTTACGTCACTAACTGCATGAAGCCTGCGGCGGGCAGCGGAAGTAGAACAGTAGTCCACCCCATGTGTCCTTCAGATTAAGATTCTTCCATTGTTTTTTTTAGATATTCATTTCTGATTGTTTTTTTGTAAGTAAATGTACTTGTATGTATATATTTATGGAAGTTCGGAGAGTTAAATTTTCTTTTAGATCTAGATATTTTATTGTTTTGAATTTCCATTTTATCCCACAGCTACCTGACAGGCAGTTACCTTTTATTGTGTCTTACTTTTAAAAGTATGTTTTCTTATTCAAACACCAACAGTTCACCTGCTTTTCAATATATACAGTGATATGTATGTTGATATTATTAACTGAGACTCCAGCTAATTTACCCCTGTATGTGGACATGAATTAACAGGAGGTGTTGCAGTCTCCAAACAGTTCTCTGCCCTCACAGGTAAGTTTTGCTGTCCTGAAGAAGGTTATTATTATTTTTATTTACTGAACAGACTTGCGTGACTTAACTGTAACTTTGACTGTAACCAAAACGAGTTTCGACCCGGATTTCTCACGTTATGTAGCCGATTCCAATCCTAATGTTATAAAACGTGATTCGGAAATCTCCCTTTTAATCTGAAAAACAAAACCGGAAGTGTTGGCGTTAACGTTTTCCTCTTGCCAGCTACCAGAGGAGAAGGGTCGGTCAGGGAGCTCCGGACGGGTTCCAGGAGATGGCCGCCCCGCTTCGGGGACAGACCTCGGACGGGATGTGTGAGCCGCCCCCCCCCCCCGGCCCCCCCGGGCACCCATCCGGCCCCCCCCGGCGCCCATGAGGCTCCGGCCGGTGCAGGCCCGAGCTGCCACAGCCAGGCGGACAGCGGCCGGCCACTCCGAGCATGTACTGGCGCGTCGGGCTCTCCTGGACCGGGTCGCGCGTGGCTGATCTCTGCCGGAACCAGAGCGTCTCCCCCGGCCTGCCGGGCCCCGATGAGCGGCTCTCGCTGTATGGACACATCGTGGCCTGCCCGCTGCAGGACTACGGCGGGGTGATGTCCGCCCTGGGCTCGGACTCGTGGTGGCGGAAAACGCTGTATCTGACCGGAGGGGCTCTGCTGGCCGCCGCCGCTTATCTGGTGCACGAACTGCTGGCCATCAGGTACCGACGACCCCGGGCTCCCCCCCCCCCCC